>OX388145.1:17521610-17861610 GCA_947579745.1 Apocheima hispidaria
AAATTATAGTATGTCACTCCATGCATAAGGGATCCAAAGACACCTCACTCGTCATAATCGGTCCAGCCGTATGGGCTACAAAAGGTAATATAGGAACACACACATAATACATAATTACATATCCAGTATAAATACACATCGCAAAAACATTACCCTCGTTCGTGGGCAGTCGAGTAAAAATTCAATATATTTTTATCCTAGATTAACGACCATAATTTATTCCGAACTAATATATTTCCTAAAATTGACGAGGTTTTATAAATAAATATTTTATAAATCTTAACTACTTATAGTTCCAAGAAGATAACTACAACAAGAAATTAAGGCTCAACTTCAAGCCCAAGATTTAAATATTCATAAAGCACAGACTAGATAAGCCGTTAACTACTCGGCTCCCAAACCAAATTAAATCCACAGTCGTCATGTTGAATTAACCGATTACGAAGTTAGAATCACTCGTAAATTTATTGTACAAAGGCCGCTCAAGAGCCGCTTAAATATTCAAAACGTTATTAAAGAAGTTAACAAAATGTAGCGTCTCATTCAATTTCAATAGATCTCCGGAATACAAGGCAGTCCTGAAACTTTCCAATAATGAACCTTATTTATATCGACATTAAAATCGACATTGTATCGCGAAGGTTTAATTCAAATTTACATAGAAGGAGAAACAAAAGCTAATAAAGTTGGACAGGTCGGAGTGTACCGTTCTGTTTCTCGTTCAATATTTGTCACAATTTAGTTGAATTTCGTCGTGTTTGAAATCAAAGGCGGCATTACGGTGAATATAAAATAAGTCAAGTTTCGTAATTAGTTTTGCGAAATAAGGTAATAGTTGTTAGAGATACCTTTAGGACAAAGAAAACTCCTTCGTGAAATGTGAAGTTAAGGTGCAAAGTTTCGGTCAGCGCTGCAAATTCAAATATTCTTGCGTTTTTTGTCAATTACTGCTTATTTACTCATCGTAGGTTCATGAAAACAAACTTCGCGACAATAAATAGGTCGTATCAAGAAATTACGGCTAAAATGATCACCTAGATAATATTGGTTCAGCTAGGAATCTCAATAAGCTGATTTTTGTTTTGGATTTTAGTTTAGTGAGAAGTGTACTTATACTATCACTTTGATGTTTTGGTTGGTGTAATTTCTTGATACAACCTATTTATTGTCTAAAAATTAATTTTCATGAACCCACGATGAGTTGTAATTGATGAGTTGTAGTTGTAATTGACAAAAAACGCAAGAAAGTTTGAATTTGCCGCGCTGAGCGAAACGTTGCACCTTAACGGACAGCCATTCATTGAACCTAGAGTACTTACTACCGATACTTAGTTGTCGTTTCAGAGAACTTGATTTGGACGGAACACATCAGCGATGTTAGGTAATACGTTACTAGATACGCAGTAACAGTAGGTAGTTGTGTTTTCATACATGTAGATGTGTATAACTAACAGAGCCCTGCGGTTTCACCCGCTATCCTGCAGGAAAGCGCGGAGCTGCGTTTATTTTTTCAAGACAAAAAAAAAAGCACTGTGTCAATCCAGATTATAAGCTACCTGTATTCCAAATTTCAACCAGATCCATTCAGTAACAGTCAGACGTTACGGAGTGGCAACAAATACAATCACGCACTTACAACCTTTCGCGTGTATAATATTACTACTCAAACATAATTTCAATAGATGTCCAGTATACATAGAAACATTTTCATTGTAACAATCAAATACTATTCTATAACTCATATTATTTTCTACATCTCCGAATATTACGGTTTTTTTGGTCAAGTATTTTAGGTAAACACACAGACAAACAAACACACACACACAAACAAACAAATACACAGACGAAATTTAAGTAGGATTCACTTTCAAATACAATAATATTTTTTATGACTACCTACTCTTGGTTCTTGGGCTAAGATTCAGAGACGAGTTTAAGCGTGGACTTATGCTTTTGTATGTCAAAATAATTTGTATTCAGAAACGTTTGGAACAGTGCTTAAACTTAGCGCACGCTAAGCTAAGCTTAAGTAGTGAATATCGACTACATGAGCGACCTGAGCCGATCTTAGAGCAGGAGTGGCGCCACCGAGTGAGCCAAGGTGTAGTTATTATTGACAACCGTGACAAACTTCAAACTAGAATGAGATTCCCGCTCATTCCCGCGATTTTCTACGAAGCTATGTTATTATCATACCACATAAAAATAGATTTACATTATAAATATTTTGTTTCACTCACTCCAGTATCATTTTATGTGTTGCTATCTTTTTGTTTGTTAATCACGTCAGCTTAGAAAACCTGTAAAGGCTCCGTTAAACACAAAAACTGCCATAGACAAAAAAGTATAATCTTAGCTAAGTGCTAAGTTTGAAACGAACTACTTATGTTTTTGAATACAAAATTTCGAACCATCGAAATAACGAAATATCGGGAACTCACAAAAAGAATAATCGTGGTAAATATCCCGTGAGTACTAATAATAATGAAGTAAACCACTACGAAAGTCTAAAACAGTGTTTAAAAGTTCGAAGATTGACTTAGCCAATTATCGGCTAAGACTGGTCTTGATTTAATAAGACTGTCTTACGTTCTTGTCTCTTCTTAGATACTCGTATATTATGATATACGAGTATCTAAGAAGAGTAACAGTTCGAGGCTAAAAGTTACTGAGCTTAGTAAAACACTTTTTACTCCAGCACACTTTTAGGTTATTTTTAACCAACTTCCAAAATAAGAGGATGTTCTCAAGTCGAATTAATGTTTTTTTAAATATTTGTTACCTCAGAACTCCCGTCATTTATAAACAGATTTAGAAAATATTTTTTTTATTTGAAAGGATGTCCTACCAGGGATTCGGAGATATGACTAATTGGTGTTGATTTCGAGATTCCAATCTCGATCGTCCCTCGTCTCGGTTGCCTCCGACCACTCGATGTATCTCGAACGCTAGCCATCGAGAAAATATCGAAAGATAGCGATGAAAATAAGAAATCTCGAAGTTCGACATTTTATTTGGAGATGAGATTGAATCTCACTTTTTGAGAATAGGGGTCCTGATTCCATCCATTCATTTTTATCGAAATCCAATTCTGACAATTTTATGGGATCCATGAGGAATTGAGGGAATTCCTTAAATATTATATTATAAAGTGATTTTGGTGTTTTCATCAGCAAGTCAAGCAATTCCATTCAGAAAGTATCATAATTATAATATATTTTTCAGAGTATTTTGTTGAAGCCGGCTTTTTTTTTTGTTAAAACGACAATGTCACTTTTACTTAGCGCACCTTTTCGTGAGTTTTCAAGCGAGTTTATTACTTAATTAAGCAAACGGTTCATTTTAGCTGCAATAAGCTTAAATTGGGGTCGGTATTACCGCGACAGATTGTCGTTATTGCCCACAATGTTACATCTACGAAGTACCCTACGTAGCGTTCTATAAGAGTACCACGCTGGAATAGATAAAGGCACAGCGTACAATAAACATAGCTATAACATCAAACATCAACGGTTTTATGCGTCACGTGATAATGTTGCTAGATGTGCAATTCATTAGGTAGTTTGTTATAAAATTTACATAATTTTATAATTTTTTGTGTTTTTTTCTTCACTTATTTTTTTGTGTGGTTAAAATAAAAAAGAGCTGATATTAAGCATTAATCGAAGTCAATACCACTCTATCAAGTCCATTCTATAGTTCAGCAGTAAAATTATCTGTCTAATTAATGTATTAGACGATAACGGCTAAAGATTAGTCTCGTCAAATTAATGTAATCTTGAACAATGGTACTCCATAATAACTATATCTAACATAATCGTATAGTTTGAATAAGGTGTCTTATCTAATCTGAGTCGTATAGAGGAGGTATACAGTTGTTTTCCGTTGCCAATTTTCTTTGCGAACAATGTTTTAAGTTCTATTGTTTCGCCTCCACTTTACGAAGCTAGGTGTGCCGATACAGCTGGAAGCGAGCCGCTGCCAGCTCTAGCGTTCCAAGGACTTGCTTAATCGGCAGTCTGGTGGCACCCTTTTTGTCCTATCGTCGGAACAATAGCCCTTTTACCCATGAAGGGCCATCAGGGCCCCTTTAATGGAGCGCTTTTTGAAACGCTTAACTTCGTTTATCTAGAGATTTTTAAAAGTTAATCTTTTGACAGAAGGAGGGTTTTGTTGATACAGGAAAATGGCTACTCATTTGAATATTTTTGTGTTTAAGTTTTGTCAAGTAAGCAGATGTTAAATTTACATAGGCATATCTACTTCGCTCGTAGGCCCTGGTGTTATCGTTTTTACTAAGTCTATTATTAATTATTATATAGAATGTTAGTATACCTAACAATATTATTAACATTAATACTGTCTTTTTTTAGTGATTAACGTGAAGGCAAGGCATGATACTTATACATAAATCTGTCTGAAGAACCTTCAGTATCTACCTATGTATAATTGTATAATGAAAGATCTTTTACATCGGGGTACATCTTTTGTTTGTTCGGAGCACTACCTCCGAACAAAGACCCAAACATAAAGCTATCACGTTACTCAAGTGCTTCGAACAAAAACATCTTAAGCATATTCAGAACAAATGGATCGTCCACCACCATTCAGCTCTTGACACATTAAAACCTACGAGACCCCAACAAACAGTCCTCTGACACGATTTCCCGGCTTAATACCCATTCCACTTATCGAAAAGAAATCGCCTTTCTAACTTGCGCCGTAGGATTCAATTTACGGCGCAGATTTGAGACCCTTGACCTACCGTATTGACATTCCCGAGTCCGGATCAATCTAGGAGAGAATGCAAATATTCTTTACACAGGGTCTGAGGGACGTCGGAACCAGGATTGGGGTCTGGGAGACCGCAATATCCACGCTTTGTGCCGCTCGCGAAAAGGTTCTAATGGAATCAGGCCACCGCGAAATTCCGTAGGCGCCGAAGCTTCTAATATTTGCCGATGTATTGGTCTGGCGTGCCATTTATGTGTTCGATAAATTTGGGACGAAAAGGATATAGTCAAAATTGTGAATAACAACCAAGATTTGAACCTTCAAGAAGTACAGTCATTAGACGTAGGTTTATCTTCATTTTATTTATTAATACAATGAGAATCCCAGAGAAGTTACACCTTACATTCACACTAAGGAACATACTCCCGAATACTGAAACGCTCGTTAACTTTGACGACAGATTAAGTCTATTGCTATCTTTGCCATTTGCTTAGTGCCAGACAAAGGCAGTATTAGAATTAATCTCTTGTCAAAGTTAACAAACGTTTCAGTATTTGGGGGATAGGAGTGAGACACTCCCAATCACAGGAGACTACGATATGCACATTGCACAATTGCACATAGAAAAACGGCTAGACTAAATTATGAACATTTTTACCATGAATATACATTAGATATATATATTTAGAAATAAGATTAAATGATGTATGAAAAACTAATAAAACCTAAAACCTGATTAAATGATATATGAAATTATTATTAAAATGTTTTGATTTGGCAATTACTTGAAGTTTACAGAGTGGGGACAACGTTAAACAGTGAGAATTGCCTTTATACTGGTAAAAATAGCAATCAAAAATAACTCGATATTAGGAAAACAAAAGTGTACAAAAGTTTCAATTCCATTACACCCAATGTCAAAAACCTTGCCATTACTTAGCAATATACTTCAAAGCTACCGCCTTAGTGAACACAAAGAACCGGTTTGAAGAGACCGCACCCGCTCGAGGGAGCAATCTATCTATGATTCGCACTTGGGAATTTTGCTTCAGCAGAGTATCTGGACTTTGATGAATGGTGTGTCAACCGACTGTTAAGCGCTGAAGCTAAAAACGAATAACATATTTTTTTGTTAACTTAGCATGCTGTCTATAGACTCTGTAGTGCGAAAACAATTATAAAGCAAGTAAGCTTTTGCCTAATCGCAACAACACTTGTTTTGAGTTGACCAATAATATTTTTTCTAGTTTGAAATGTCAAAGCTGAGCAGAATGTTTTCTCATCTCTTTCTAATAATGGATGATCAATAAATAAATGGAAAAAAGATAGATTATATAGGTATCTAGTTTTAAATCCAATTCCGATAGCACAAAGCTGCTTAAAATGACAACTTCTCACACAGCTCTAAAAACGGCAGTTGACTCTAAACTACTTTGCAGAAATAAGTCCACTTCCAGAGGACTGAATTCTCTTTCACAATGAAACTACAAATGAAAACTCTCGCGAAGGAAAGGGCAAAGTCCATCCCTGGAGGGCCACCTTCGCCATCAAAGGGCTCCATCATCATCGCACAATGCAATCCAATTTGGTAAACGGGCGTTATGTATTTACGTAGCATATGTTCCGGCTGCGCTACCGTACCTTACCTTAAGCTACCTTACTTTACTGTAAATACCTACTTATGTTACTGTACGGTGTCATTTCTTATGAAAATGTTTTAGCTGAATGACAAAAAGACTTTTTAACTTTGTATAAAAACTAATTCAATTTTTTTTATTTTTTTATTCTGCCTTTCATGGTTATTATTTGTACAACTCTGTCTATCTATATAATCACTAAACTATACATTACATACGTTGTAATATTGGCCATTTGTATAATACATATATCCCATCAAAAACATAAAATGGAAAAATGACCAAGTCTCGCAACTTAATCCTGGAAGGATTAAGTTGTAAAACCGTAAAAAGTTGTAAAACCCCATAATTATTCAGCCAAGTATCTGTTACATATTTTAGTTATTATGGAAGCAACTATTTAACAACGTTGTCATAAATTGCTTCCTAATTAGTTAGTTACCAACATTCAGGGCCTGTATCAGTATCTGAGACATCTTTAGTTCTATAATAATTACAGTGGCTTGGTAATCTGCGACATCATAACCTACTATCAATTTATTAGCGGTCTCAGAAGGTATTTCCACGCAGCAGCGCTTAATTTATGTTCTGCGATTGATTTAATAATAACAATAAATTATATAATAATAATATGTATAATAATAATATATATTTGGAAACTAGTGACTTATTTAATTATGTAACTATCATACTCTTATATGAACTACTTCAATAAACTATGTAATCAAAAGAGATTCAGTAAAATACTGACACATTTCCGCAAAAAAGCTAGGAATATTGTTCATTGTTCTCTTCCAAGCAATACCGGGTTTTATTTCAGTGACAAGAAACTCAACCCCGCAGTAATACCTGACCAACCCCCTCCGGCCCACCTGTAAATATAACTTTTCACTTTGTTTCAGTGTGTGTAAAAACTCGACACGACGCGACGTGGCGTGACGTGGTGCGACGTGGCCTGACGCAACGTGGTGTTACCAGTATGCGGCTATTCTTTGGCACGTCTGGATGATTCGAGATAAACGGCTTAAATCATCAAGTAGGTATGTATCGATTTTGTAGAGGGTTCTCCCTCTCTGTGTCAGTCTGATAGAGCTCCATAAAGTAGTGAAAACACTTTGCTAGGGTCTATTTTTACCCGAGTACGAAAAAAGCCTACTAAGCCGCTTATCAGATTTTGACACGATAGATTCTATCGATGCGTCTTCACACTCCTTCACACACACTTCACACACTATACGAAATTATACTAAATCCAATATCGCAGACTTTATCATATTTCGTCAACACAAAAAAAATACGTAGAAATATCGTGTTCGGTATCAAAATAAAGGGCTTTATGAGTTCATTCCAAATAATTATGTAAAAAAATACGTATAAATATATTCATAGGTGCCTATTTTTACGTTTCGTTGTTCTCTCGTGTCTCCAAAGCTGTACAGTTTTTAGTAAGGTAGGTTTCTATCGAATCGTCTTAGTACGACGAGTGTCATCGGATGTATAACCTAACTTTGCTACAGAAAAATTGTATGATCGAACGAACTTACCTGAAGTGAAGATAAATCTCAATTATCTTGTCTTCGTCAAAGAAATTTCCAAAACATTGTACTGTATGTGACAAACCAAGGACTACATAGTAAAATGTATAGGAAATCTCATAGACGAAGACAAGATTAACTATAAAATTGGGACTACCTTGTTTTTGGTAACTGAAGAGAGGACCTAATAAGTGCATTCTAAATATTTATAAATTATTCTTAACAAATACAAATGGTTGTGCAACAAACTGGATAATATAGATATCTTTGTACCAAGTTATCTCTTAAAGTATGTAAACCAAATATAAGTTCAAAAAGTAAAATCGCCTAAATTTTAAAGCCCCTTTAACCGTAGTCTCGTGCCAATATTAGTATTTGCCATAGACAATAGACAGATAAGCAATAGGCATTAGACTACGGGTAAAAAGACTTTAAAACTGACTGGAAAAATATTAAGTACATTATATGGAACATACCATTTTGAATTTCGAATAATATTTTCTTGTTTCATAATTTTACGTTGGCGGGCTTTACTTTTTGAAATTATATTTTAATATTTTATTTGCTTTTGCGATTACAACCATTCTTTAGGCGAACGTGACCGATCTCTACGCCCTGTGGAAACAAGCAACTCAGGAATAATTATTACAAAAAATCCCTGTGTTATCATCCATTCACTACGACAGCTAAGAATGCTATACAAAAAACCGATATTGACCGATAATCGATTAAACGTAGTATAGATAAACGTAGTATTTTCCCTGACGTGCCATATAAACAACCGGGCACTGCTCTGCGTTATACCTGGCGTTACATTCAATCCGGCGCGAGAGGGGACGCTCGTGACGAGACTGCCTGATGCTCGTTACCAGGGGAAATGAACATTGACTCGTGAAGCCAGCAGGCTGGAGTCAGGCGGTCGGCGTTAATTGGATTTTTTGGTGTGTGATCAAAAATAATACAATGTTTGAAGGTTTTTGAGCTAGCTTGTTAATATGTGCGAAAGGTAGGTAATTATATTATTCGCACGCAGTTCTTCTTTTGAACTTATTTCAAGTTCGTGCCATGAATATATGTCAAAATTTATTTACATCGTTAAAATTAACTATATCACACAATCACGAAGTAAGATCATATCATGAACGTACTCTTATCCAAATCATTAAACATGTACCTACGTTTGGCTTTATTAGGTTTTAGATGGCAGAAAATTACAAACTTTAATTTTTTCTGATTGCAGAAGTTGCCCAAATCCTTGTGGAATCCGATACATAATGGCGCTAAGTTGCAACTACTTCGTCCACTTATCTGTGTCTGCCTAGCGTATAATTATGTTGATATCACAGCAGCGTCCGAGACGTACGCGTGCTACAGAAAAAAAAATACTTTGATATAATTACGAGAATGTAATAAATTTTCCCGGCCGTCTGTTCAGTCGGTAAGCATGAGAGCCTAACTTCGATCAAGTTGACATCACTCGCAAAACGCCACAAACAGCCAACAGCCCGAGTCCACCTGGCGGATAATCCGGGCATCTAGGCGTGATGTCGGCAGATTCGCGTCGCGCGACAAGACTGCCATTCTTGGGAATTAAGCGGCAAAGAATATGCGTTTACTTTATTAGGATATAGACAAGAAAACTCTATTTGCTGTCCTTTCAACTCCAACAGTTAGTCACAGAATTAATTAGAATTTAGTAAGAATTAGTCAACTTCTTAGAATCGTCGCCCATAAATCTGAGTTTAACTGCAAAAGTTTGTTAATCAATCTATAATCAATATACAGGGTTATAAGGAAAGGGTATGCTAAGCCGAAAAGGTCTCATCGAATGAACAAGTTTTACTTTGGGACCAACCCTGAAATCGAGAAGAAAAAACAGCTGGTCCCATAGTAAAAGTTGTTCATTCGATGAGACCTTTTCGGCTTAGCATACCCTTTCCTTATAACCCTGTATATAAAAGAACGAGACCTGTAGGAATTAACGAACAGAGCAAACTGCTTATGGTAGTCACGAAATTTGAAACTTATTAGAGGTAGAATTGCCCCCCAAAGTTTGTATGAAAATAAAAACTTTTTACATGTTACGGCAATGAAACTCAGTTTGTATACTGAGTACAAGAAATTAAAATTAAAAATTGTCTATGTGGGCGAAGCCGTGAGGCGAGCTAGTTATTTTGAAAAGAACAACCCTGATGCTACTTTGATGCCCGATGACCAAGCCGATTTTGGGTTTTTTGTATGGCATTCAAAAGTTTTTTCATGCTATTCATTGTAGTCTACTATCAGCAATATAAAGAAAAAATATGTAAAAACTTCGTAGCAGTTTGTTAATCTTTGGCTTTCCATCACATCAGGGCCAACCCGCGTTTCCATTAGGGCCGTTTTTACCAATAACCACTTAGCGGAGAATTGTGGTCGCGACCCGTTCGGTAAGGGTCCTATAAATTGTTATAATTAAGAGGTTGAACCACCAGAGAACGGGCAACAGCGTCCAGCTAGTAGACGATGAGCGTTCTGCGACCCACTCGCCGCCTGCCGCCGATCATGGCCCTTCCTTAACGGCTTTTGTTCAGCTGTGGACGTTCTGACTCATGATGATGAGTTGTTGATCTCTATGAGTAAACATATATTATAAAACTTTCATTACATTACACGGTACGAATAAAACTTTACAGGGGCTCCATTTTTGAATCGCTCGTATGATAAATCGCACGAAAATATGCGAAAGCCTTTCAAAAGAAATCCCAAACAAAAGTCGCATTTTTTAAATAACCATAGTGGTCTGACGCGAGTGGTTTGAACCATTCAAATTTGCTTCTAACAATAGAAAATCTTCATTCGCATGATATTTTCGGGCGAAATGTCATAAGAGGAATTCACAAATGGAGCCCCTGTAAAGTTTTATTCGTACCGTGTAATGTAATGAAAGTATTATAATATATGTTTACTATACATATAGTATTATAATATATATATAGTTTAAGAAATTTCGCTACGCTAGACACTTTATAGTTAAAATATTTTCGTATACGTCGCGCGGTCGTCGTGACACACATTCTCGGTCGGTGTGGCCGGGGTGTGTTGTGTGACCCATTGATTTCACAACTATTATGGATTACACTATTTTCAAGAAAACAATGAAATAACAAGATAGCCGAGCATGAGTCAAGGCGCATGTCGCGCAACAGGATAGCACCGAGCTCGAACGTCACGCGTCATCGGTGCCACGGCCACGTGCTCATCGCTCCTACACTGCGACGCTAAGAAGGCATCAAAACATGTGTTTGCAACTCACCTGCGTCAAGGCGCATGTCGCGCGAGAGGATGGCGCCCAATGAGCTAGCCGCGCGACATCGGTAGACAGCCGCATGCACGTCGCTCCTGTACTGCGCCGCCGAGAATGCACCCAGCCACAGAGTGCCGTTTGGTAGTGCTGTTCTGTGAAAGGAACAAAACTTGTAAATTTGGAGACCAACAACTTGGCTTACAATTAAACTTATTTATGAAATTTATCAATTAGATCATCATCGTCATCATCAAGCCTCTTCTTAACCGAACAGAATTAAGATGTATAAAGTCTCGCTACAGCTATCTCGATAGAATTAAAATGAATTTCCTAAAACTGTATGTTTTACCCGTCTATCATAACATCAGAAATATTACAGAGAATATTTCTTTTTGATATATTTTAATTTGATGAAAGAGATCGAATAATGGTTTGTTTTTTCGATCTCTTTCATGAAATTAATTTAATCTTAATTTTTTGTTTTTATTATTTTATTTTGTATTTTTATATATCTTGTAATATTATCAAAAGCAGACTCTTTTTGGACATTTACATTTAGAGATACATTTATGTATATTTAATCGTGTAAACTGCGTGAGCGAGATGACCGCGACCGCGACTAATTATAGAAAATTGATGATTATCAAAAGTATGCGGCACAGATAGTGAAAATAATGATAAAAATACTTTATACTAAGAATTTTACGGTTTGTATTGTTTCGTGTCGATCATAGAGCGACAGAGGCCTCCGGCCGAGGGCCGGTCGGGCCGGTACCGAGTTTCTCATTTGGGCCGATAATTTCGATTCTCATAGCAAAAAAACGGTTTTTTAAATAGACTCAAGAGCCTCACAAGATTGGAAAGGTTTTAGTAACAAGTTGTAGACTTTTAGGCTTTTCGTTTGAAGAATAAAGATAAGGGTTTACGATTGGTTAAAGCCTTTCTTTGTTCTCGGGTCTTCAATCAAGGACTTTACAGCTCTTTCTGCGGCCTTTTTCTTCTCAAAAACCGATAGACATCATCAGTGAGATCTCATAATTTGTACTAAGGCTTCAGAAGACCTCTTTCAAGCGTTAAGAAAACATCACAAAAATGTCTTGTCTTATGTGTGTATGTGGATATTGTATTGGCTTTCTAGTAGCTCTATAAGTAACGAGCATTGTAGTTCAATGTGAACAGTGGATCACGGCTAACTGAGGCCTCGCTCACTCACTCTGAGGATAAATTAAACTTATGTCTAGAGTTGAATCAGGAAAACAAATTAATGTTCTGTAAACAATTTAATAATATTATGACGGGTAGGTATTTATTATGTCTAAGTTTGTTCTTTACGCAAAAATGAGGATATCGAGAATTTCATCGACATAATAATCACTTAATTTGTAGAATAGATTACTCTTAGAGAAATGCTTAAAACCTGTTTAAATTTGTTATTATTTTATTTGGTTGTTTAATTATGTTATTTATTGAACATTAATATTTCGATGCGTTATTTATCGTCAGACATACATACATAAAAACATGTAAATAAGCACCGATTTGTTCTATTAGGTAGACCTCACTTCGCGCGGAAAAAAAGAATAATCTTGTTAATCTTCAATGTTTCATTCAACATTCAAAATCGTTTGAATTTATACAAAACTATAGGAAAGTAGCTTCTAAGACAGTATCATATAATTAATCAAGGATTCTGCTTCCATTTCTATTGAATTCTTCCACATTTTTGAATAAGAAATCGCTTTAATAGAATAGCTCGGGTTCTGAATAAGATAAATGGAACTAAGATTTTTGGTCGAAATAAAAAATGATGGTGGAACGAATAAAATACCGCACGGACGGAAGTGGAGGCGAGACGAGACGAGACAAGAGGAGATGGGGGGGAGGGAGACCGCGCTACCATTTATAAAAGGTGATCGGTGACAAGCGACGTTACGGGATTTGGTTTCCTCTTAAAAGGTAACTAAAGTCTTGGAGTATCTTGTAGTGCGTTCTATTTGTGACTTGTGTGACTTAGACCCAGAGATACATGCTAGTTGCGAGCAACATTTACGACACAAATGTTAATTAAAATCGTCTTATAGTTATCTATATAATTATAATCAAATTTTTTGAAATTCATTTTATATACTAAGCATAAGAAATAAAGGAAAGCATATCTCAGGATTTTTATAAATCGACCCTTGAAGTGGTGAAATAGGGTGTTTAATTTACTGTAGCCTGTGCGACCGAAACCGTGCGGTAGGCTAGTTACTATATATATCTCTCTTATAGCGCTACGTTCACCCTTCTCTATACATTTTATTTTTTCTCTTTCCATAATATAAATATATATATATTGATATTTTCGCACGGTACGGTTACAGTATTTTAGTTTCACGTACAGTTTTTTCAAAAAAACTTTATAATTTTCCTACTATCTTTCTCTCGCCTTCAAAAATCACCTTATATTTTCAGGCACCATTTTAGAAAATTATAAAAAGAAGGAGCTCAAATTCAATTCTCGTTGAAACTCAATTTAATGCTTCACAATCACCATCCAAAACGTTTATTCAATTTTCAATTCAATTCAATTCTGTACACAGTGCTTGTGTTTGACTTTAACACAGTAACCGTTTGTTTATCCGTGTCTACTAATTAAATGGTACCATGACTGTATGTAGTTAACGGCTGGCAGTAATTGCGCCGCTGTTTGCTTGCTATTCACCCACACTGCGTAACTTTAGCACTTCTGCCGAGCTATGTTCATGTAAGATGTCCACTGTTATCTATTCTGCGGTAATTTACGAGTAATTGTATGTTCACATAGTGGATGTATCCTTATTCGAATGGCATCTGACTTGTGCTCCGGCTAGCCAGTTCCCAACGCCATTTTTCGTCTAAAAAATTATTAGTTGTCAAAAACAGATACGACAACACTTATTAACAAGAATCTTGGATTAAGGTAAAACGTTTTCTATTCAAAATCAAATAGTAGTTAAAAGCTCCTGATTATGAACACACGGCTATTAGCGATGTATTTTGAGGTACATTTTTGCACTAGACTAATCAAAGATTAAGTTATCATTTTCTAAATAGAAAGGAATATAAATATTATTTACTTTTTCACATTATTTGTAGATTGTAGGTACAGAAGAAAAAATATATATTCTTTTACTTTTTTTTTATTGAAATTGAAACTAACTTTCAATGCGTTCACAATTACCTTTATTTATATTGCCAAGCATTTATTCAGGTAATTTTGTGTAACTCAGGGTGCGAGTATACCATGATTTACTTGGTTATTTGGAAAATGATGGCTTGTAATAATATTGCACCTAAATCTCAATTATTGTTACGTTTGTCAAGCGTTAACCAATTTCATTCGATTTATTGTCGGGCCCAGGTTCACATTTTTTTACCTCAGATCTTGTTTTATAACTCTTTTTTAATTCAAAAATGATTGTAATTATTAATATAATAACTTTTTTTAGTATCTGCTTGCATTGTCCTATTTACCTATTCAGCGGAAGACCGCAGAATACAAACGAAACTGTCGAACTAAATATTTAAAAGACAAATATACTCAACAATATGGGGTCACAATAGAATAATCATGTCGACGTTACGTCGGCGCAAGTTCTATGCATAATACATGAACGTCGATGTACAGATAAACCCGACATACATACCAACATAACAATATAAGATACATATATTATATTATGTATGTACATACTCATATATACAATTCGAGGCGAAGCAATCAACATGTCTTAACTGAGACGCACACATTGTTTCAGGAAACACTCATTGTGGAAGACAGTAATCTGATATTGTAGAATTTATAATTATTTAAAACTCGCATACATATTTACAATAAAATATAACCGTACCTACTTAAAATTTAAACAACTTATATTATATACAAAAATAAATAAATACAAAAACCTAATCTACAAGCCCCTTGGTTGAGGGGAAGGTGACCAGAATGCTGGCAGCATTGCCACGCTGGATGGCAATGCTAAGTTTTTGCCCAAAATAGGCCCTTCTGGTCATTCGTTGCTTCCACCAAAGGTTTGTTATATTTTATTTCAAATATGTATGTAATAGATAATTTTAGAAAATAATTTAAAACTCGTAAATAAGGTTTATTAAGTAATAATACTGAAATAACTAAGGAGATAATAATTCAATAGAAATAAAAACGTCTATTTAGTAATATTCTACGTTTATAATAGCAAGCCAAAAAAAAAAAACATAAAAAATGAATCAAACCACTAATTTTATAATAATTATGTATCTGTTTCTGTTTCATTATAAAATCAAACTGCAAAATAAAATTCAAAATAATATAATCACTTTTATTTTATTTTGCAGTTTGATTTTATATTACATATTATATTATGTAATAATATTTTGTGATTGTTACTTTATCAGACAAGTGCCTTTATTTACTAAGCAAAATACACACAAACTACAAAACCATTAAACCATCAACCGGAGACCATTAAAGGTCTATAGATAATCCAAAAATATATAAACATATAGAAACCATCTTTATCAGATGGTATATACAATTATAGTAAATAAACATACAATTCTTCAAAATGTGTTTCTTAAAATTGCATCTCTCTTGCTAGCTAAGAGTCCAAGTGTACGTGTAAGAGCGTACCTTCGCCAAATTTCATGAGACACAACCGAGGTAAGCTTCATGAAAAGTTCTTACTCGTATTATTCTCGCCTGAAATTAGTGGAACGTTTCCTTTCTCACAAGAGACCTCGTAACGCGTTTATAAAAGTAAAAATAACTATTTATGTTTTTTTAAGAAGAAGGAATACTTGCGCACGTGTACTTAAACTGTAAGCCACAATATCACCCAACTATACCTACTTGCTTTAATTCCTAAGCAAACAACAATCATCATCATCAGCCAGAAGACGTCCACTGCTGAACATAAGCCTCCCCCTTAGAGCGCCAGAGCGCCACACTAGCCAACAACGTGCCACTTGCATCCATCGGTTGCCCGCAACTTTCACAATGTCCTCGGTCCACCTAGTGGGAGGCCTGACTAGGCTGCGTCTTCCGGTTCGTGGTCACCACTCAAGAACCATTTCTTCCCCACCCGTTAACGGTTCTTCGAGTGATGGATGTGGCCTGCTCATTGCTACTGCAGCTTACAAACTCTGAAAGATATATTGGTGACCTTAGATCTTCGGCGAATATCCTCGCATCGGATTTTATCACGCAAAAAAACTCTGAGGATCTCTTTCCATTGCCCGCTGTGTGACTCTGGGCTCTGAACGTCGGGATTCTGGACGAGAAGATATCGCTCAATTTCCCGAACGCTGCCCATCTGTGTTGGATTCTTCGGGCGGCCTCTTTGCCCAAGTTGGACTTACTTAACTGGACAGTCTGTCCAAGATATTTATTATAATGTTATAAAGGTAGTTATAATATACAACATCAAAACTGTAATAGTTATGTTTTAAAACTATAATAGTTTTGTTCCCTAAAATTACGTAGAGTAAAACGTTCTTTATTCTTGTACTCTATCTCTCTGTCTTGGGTTCACGCGTTATCATGACTAAACGGCAGAACGCATCTTGATAACATGTGAAAAGCAGTTACTGCATATAATAAAGATGGCTAAAGGATACTTTTTTATGTCCATGTCATTGAGCTACAATACCTAAGCTCAACAGTCCATGCGAACGAAATCGCGGGTAACAGCTAGTGATTAATAAAAACTGCTCGACTCGACTTAGTAAACGACTAAGAGACCACCGCTGCCTAGTGATTCTAGTCGTAGTTTTAGATCATTCCCGGGTCCAGTAGTCTCAGTATTCGCCGTTCCTATTAGTCTCACCAAATAATCTTACCAGTAAGTCATCTAATGATATAATTTACTAACCAATGAACCTACCGATAGTAGGACTATGCTGACCTTCCTACTAGACTGTCAGCAAAAAAAATAATTCTAATAATAAAGCAATAATTCACCGCTACTACAGTCGTTTCTTTGCTTCAGCTGTGATGACCAAATGGTCACCAATATCGTGAGTTCTTGTAAATTCAAATTTAAAATTTCAATGTAAAAAAAAAACAGTTATTATTTCATCAGGAATTACGTACGTATTTGTATTAAATTAATGTTACGTAATTATTATGTACGTTTTTCTTTTATATGGTCCTTTGAAGACATGGTTTTGCGTTATTTCATGGAAATTTGCTCGTTCTGCCACGAGTCGAATATACTTGTTGATACAGGACACAACTGAGGCGCTAATGAAAGCCTCCGGAAAAGTTAATTATAGACGCTACGTGCAGACTGAACACATCGAAATAAACAACTTCGAAATCCAGAGAAAGATGAATAATCCTTTTTTGAATAGGTAGTAGTCATTTAATGCTTTATAAGTCTTATCTATCGAATAAGTGACTTCTGTTAGAAAATATTTAAATAAAATTTGCAATTGAATGTACCTTTTAAAGGTTTCTTTTTCTAATGGACATTCAATATTCAATGTAACGCAATTATAAAAATAAATGTTGAATAATTAAATTATTTCTGTAAGTAATTATGTATTCCGACATTATTCAAACATTTATTTATTGTATGCTGTATTTACCTCTAGTGGAAGTTAAATAAAGATGTTTTTTAAAAAGTGGTCCATACAAGTGTATGAGGTTATATTGCCTGGAAGCTTTAATTACGTCGGTCAACGTGACAACTTCGTGCAATTTAATACAGCGTGATTAATAGTTAATACTGCGACTGACGCTTAAGGGGTCGTATTTCTCAGTCAGAGCAGTTAGTTCAAAGATGTCTTCAAATCAAAAAAAAAAAACCTATTTAATATCTATGACAGTAATTTGATGAATAAAGTTATACTTTCTATATTTGAGTGTCGATGTGGTCTAGGAAGGTAAACACTCCTGTTCTGGAATGGGAACTGACCCGCAAGTGAGGCTACTGGAACACACCGTTATGTGCTTGGCGACAGATTGAGGGTAGTAGCTTCGCCAGCCAAGGGTACCGAGACATACCCTACCGACACGCTATGGTTCACTCACGATCTGTTCTTTTAATAACAGCTCAAGTTCATTGTTAGGATTTGAACCCACGCCCTTACTATTTGAAAGCACATGTAATTATTGTAATACTCGTATAAACAACATTATTTAGTGGCTGAAACCCTCTGGGATTCTAATCTATTCGAAATTTATGAACTAGACAACAAAATTAGGGTAAAATAGTGTTATTAAGCTTTTAGTTTTTAACATACAAAATTTGATATCATCCAGTTCAAAATTTGCGCCAAGCGAAATAAATTTTCAACGTTGGAAAGCGATTATTCAAACTAACAATTTTTGTTTCAATGTTGACGTGAGGAGAACAGCTTGTCCGACGTAGCATAGGGATTCATCAGTATAAATAAACCCCAAAAATAAACATTATAAATGCTTGTTA
Organism: Apocheima hispidaria; assembly: GCA_947579745.1. NCBI lineage: Eukaryota > Metazoa > Arthropoda > Insecta > Lepidoptera > Geometridae > Apocheima > Apocheima hispidaria. Next base: position 17,540,254 of record OX388145.1, read on the forward strand.
GTTTTCGTTTAAATAATCATCAAAATATTTCTTAAGTTATCTTTTATATTGCTATTACATTGCTGACTCCACATTTAAAGGGGCTCGTGTGAGTGGCAACATAATTCTGAACACTATTATTACTGATAAATTTAATTGCCCAAACCTACAACATCACTTTAGTTTATTATTCAAATGATAAAACGAAAATGTTGTGATGTATAATTATAATGTTGTTGTATTGCTACAAAAAATGGTTGTTGAAAGCAAAACATAAAGCATGTTATCCTAAAGATACGAGCAGCCGATGTTAACAGCACAGTTCCCGCTAGTCAAAATTCAGCGAGCCAGCGACGCGCGCTGACTATTGTTGTCACTTTATTACATCAAATTTACATATTCATAAGAAGTCAACAGTAACTGTTACTGTTAGGCAAACAACCCTCCACAGAGGGTATAATAAAGTGGTGAGAATAAAACAAACAAGTGGAATTCATCAAGGGATCGTATCAATGTAGCGTCCGGTTATAACGAGGTCAACGAGTCTCAACTTCAAACTAACCGGTCGAGGTTACGACCCAAACAAATATAGATAGGTCGAAGGCATAAGATATAGGCTATTTTTTACTCGATGATAGCAAAGCTAAAATGAGTGTGTGCGTCTGTCTGTTCTCATCGCAATGCTTTCTCCGATTTTGATAAATAAATTGCTGTTAAATTCGTGTGGGTGCATATAGGGGTGGTTTCTTGGTAGATGAAGTCATTCTACGGAATTTATGGACCCGCGTATGTCCTAAAACTGCGACCAGAACCAACGGAGGACGAGCAGAAGCCTGCCAAGTATGGGGATATTTTGTGTGCAGTATATGCCTAAGTGTATTGTGGTCCGTCAGCTGCAAGACGGGTCGACATTACTGGCCCTTTTATGAATTAAATATGAACCCGTTTAAATAACCGAGGCAGATGTCATACCCAATAAGAGCGCATAGAAGAGACAACAAAAATGTGTCGTTTGTGATGAGTATTAGGATTTTAATACAAATATATGATTATTTTAAATTCTTATTGCTCATTTACAGATATGTATGTATCCAAATAGTACCCAAATATTTCATATACGTTGAACTTCTTCCAAATTACGCCACACATCACCATCGCCAATACGTCGGGTAATATGCCCCCAGTAAAGGCAGGGGTCGCCTGCGAGCCTCTGAGCCCCGCAGGCGGACCTCGAGGCCCTGTTTGCGGACCAAACAACCCGGACGTGGCACTATCGGCCCGTGTAGATACGCTCTTATTATGACTGTGCTTGTGTTCAATTAAGCTGCGTGTTTTGTTTGCAACCGAAATTCGGACAATGATTTTTCAAGATGTTAATGGAATTAAATTACTTTGTGTTTTGGTGGGACGGATAGTTACGTATGTCTACGTATATCAAGTGGCTGCGATTATAGTGAGCGTGTTTACTTTATAATACGAGCTGTAATGCCTGCCAGCTGTAAGCAGGATGTTCTATTAGTCGACGGACATAATATTTTAAGATATCACAGCTACAAATGTACACTACGTAGCCTGTTTGTGACTCGTGTTGATCATTATTTTGAGACAGCTCTTTGTACTGCAAACTACTTTAAAGGAACACTCCCAAATATCCTTCGATCTAGACCTTCTTAATAAACGTAGATCCGACAAGGTCTGTAACTATCTCTCCTGATTTTGGAACTCTGATGAAATAGGTATTTCGGAGGTGGGGGTTGCTACCCGCGTCACAGTTTATTGCCTACTGGGTAGCAGCGTTATCTTTGTCTTAGCCATTATTTAATTTGGCCTAATCAGGTTTGAGTCGATGACATGCATATGGCGTGAATGACTGGAGCAGGTGACGCCATGGGCGCGGGCGCGCCTGCGATGTATGCACCCCCAGTCCTCCCTCGTCCACGCCCTCAGTCCTCGCCACTTGCGCCGTGTGTAAGCACCATGATACGACAATACGCAATGGCATAGATTAAATAATAGTAACTCCGTACAGTACTGTGATATCGTTATTATATCGAAAATTTGTTGTTATTTGACATTTAATATGTAATTTGACTTTTTTTCAAATATTTTTTTATTCTTGTTGTTTTTAATCAGATTGTAATTTAAGTAATTAGTGTAATTGTTTTAATACCGTACTAATGAAATAAATGATAACCATGTGAACCAATTACTTAAAACGGGTTTCAAAACGTTATTTTAATTACCAACACAAAGGAAGTCGGCCTCTAACTTCTCGAAGGTTTCGGCATAATTATATAAAGCAATTACCGATTGTATTTTGTTTTTAATTTGATAACGGGCTGTACTAAAAAATAAATTTAAAAATATCTTATCACAACAATGCGGTATACCTTTTATTGAACTCAATTTTTATTTTGCCTATTTTGGGGGTAGGTTGGATATGCACAAAATTTTACAAATTTACATACATTTGATGATAGAGCGCAGGTTTACCAATAAAAACAACATGACCGAAAAATATTAAAATATAAATTATCGACCTAAGAGTACTACCACCGGCACTACGGGCAATACAGAAAAAATCCACCCCTCATCTCCAATACACCCCTCATTTGAGACTGTCCTGTTAGAGCCCGTCATTAAAACCTTAATTTACCTCAATGAGTTAACACCGTCGCGGAAACGAATAAACAAAAGACTGTGAAACCGCATATGCTACAAAGGGCGAAAATGTATATATTTGAAAACCGCAATTGGTCTCAAAGGGCCACAGGCGTTATTATTAACAAACCCGCCTTTGGCCGACGAGCGAGCAATTTTGAAGAGAGCTCTGGAGGATTCAATGTAATGGAGACATTTATATAGACGTGCCAGGTAGGAATCAAGTGTTGCCCTAAGTTCATCGACATTGCTCCTGTGGGGAAAATGTTATGGTGAATTGCATTACACGCGGTATTATTGAATTACATGCGGTGGTCGTAACACATACAAAAACAGTCGAATGAGGGAGCCACCATCGAATTTAGTAAACACATGTGATAAAAAATTTAGTTCTTTTATTTGACCAACTCTACAGATCAGTTTGGTCACTTTGTATATGCGAAACATGAGCTATGATCGTATCATTATTAAAATAGCTGGATTTTATAATCGTTATAATATAATTGTGTGATGTCACAACTTTACGCAATAATAATGAGTATACCGGTATAGAGTCCTGACACAGCTATCTCACTCGCACATTTGCAAGTTTTTGTAGGTTAAGTGTGAATTACAATATCATAATAATCTGGCCTCCATTAGGCCCAAAAGTCTTCGCAATACAACGTGGTAATGGGGCCAGCATTTTGGGAAGTATTCCCACTAGTAGCGGTCTTTTGTTTTTTTTTTTAATTTATTTTTCGGTATTATATTATTTATTATTTAAGTATTACATTAAATAAAAATATTTTATAATATAATTTTTTTTTTGAATTGAAAATGTAATAAATTAAAATAAAATATTAAAATTAATTGAATAATATCATGGCAATGTATGTTTATTTAATAAGAGTGAGATGTATTTATATTCAATATCAATAACTTAAATAACATTAAATAGTAAATAAATTAAAATAAATATATTTTAATAATATATTTCATAAATATATTATTTCGTTTTGATGTTATTTTTTTCACGGACGAAATTACAAAAACCCCTTTATTTTGCGAACATTATCTCCTCGAAATTCAAAGATAGCAAAAAAAATATGATTATTTAAAAACGATTAAAAACGTATTATACTTTTTAGAAATTCACACTTAGCGATGATATATATACAGGATATTACTGAAAGGATATTACTAAAACTGAAAGTCTTCTATAAAAAACTTTTCTATGGAAGTAGATACTTGTCCTAGTTCTAATTCCAATTAAGAACGACAAAACGTAAGCAAATAAAAGAGGCCGCACCTTTTTATGTGAAAATAAATTCCACGAGTGAAATTAAGGCCCTGGAGTAGGTACGAATAAAGGTAAAATTAAAGGCACGATAGTGCGACACTTTTTGGCCTTTTAGAGCCGAAACTGTTGATAATTTCCGTACATTCTGTTTGAAAATCTTTACGGAGAAATCAATTAACATTGCTTTAGTTATCCGATTATAGAGCATACCGCCGTCTTGTCCATACAAAAAGTATATTCTGATGCCCACCCATAAATGTTATCCGTTTTAGATGTTTTTTTTTTGTAATACAACATGTTATCTACACCGCGAAAACTATGTTTTATGTTTGATATTTTTTTTAATTTCGCAATGTATTCGTTGTTATAGGCACTTAAAGTGACACATTTTTTGCGTCAAAAATACGAGAACACAAAACATAGCGGCATAGAATATTGGAGTTTATACAAGCCATTTACGCCAAAAACAAAAGATTTTGTTAAGGCTTAGGGTGTTTGTTTAGACGTAATTTGATTAAAAAGTTAGAAAATTTTACTAACTCTCTCTATCGCACGCACGAGACACAGAGCGACAGCTGATACAATTTCAAATATCGAATGCGCCAGAACCTCTCGGAAAGACTAACTTCTTAAATATCCGTTCTAGTAGTTAACGTTTAAACATATTCCTAAAACGTTATTTTATTGAATTATAACCGAAATAAATTTTACAAACATCACAATGTCACGTAAATTCACGTATTCACTAGTTATTGGTTTAAGCATTAAGCTCCCGCCCGCACTTTACTAGTCCATACCTACGTACACAGTATAAACTCTAAACTAATATTAAATTTAGTTCTGACCTCTAATAAACACAACTAAACGGGAGGAAATGTATGTTCAATGTAATATGTGTTGTACAATAATGTATGTATATGTATTGTATGTTTTTATGTTCAAACATGCTCGGATGTTTCGTTAACTATTTACGAACATACTCTGAGGTAAGTCTACTTTGAACAATCCAAATATCATCGGCAGAGATTGACTATGAATATAATTATTGAAAGAAAAACAAAATACCCAACTGCAGAATATGGTATAACGAAGAATCCAACGACGCCTTACTCATCAAAATCGGTCAAGCCGTTTTAGGCTGTAGGAGGCACTATAGGAACACACAAACATATTCATACTTGAAAACTCACATACTTACCAACACCTCAAAAAAATTACCATTTTACAACATTTTACTTAGTAGTAGGGCTCTTCTGCGGAGTCCGCCTGGGGAAGTACCACAACTCGGCCAGTTATTCAACCGCCAAGCAGTAGTGTGCAAACATTACTGTGTTCCGGATTGAAGGGCAATGTTTTCTGCGTGATTACTGGGCATAAAGAGATTTAAATTCTAATATCTCAGGGCGACGAGCAAAATGCATTGCTGCGCATGGTTTTGAAGAGTTGAAGTTGTAAAATTATGGGTGGTGCTGAATTATTAAGAGCAAACATGACGCTTAACATCAGGTGCTCGACTTGCTTGTCTCGTTACCAAGATCCATTAAAAAAACCCTCTTAAGTCTCAGTTGTGTAAAAAACCAGGTGTCTGTCATGATTTGTTAAGGATATGTATGTTCTAAGTGACCAGAACCGCCGGAGGATGGGCAGTAGCAGCTTCTTGGTAAACTGTGAACATTTTACGGATTTCAAGCCGCTTTCCAAGCGTGATAATTATGGCAAACAACCCCGCAATAGGGCAAACTCCGTCCAATACTTAGTGGCCGTCTTGTTACGTGGTAAGTACCATGACCACCCCACAAACACTGCCTGCGCACTGTACAAGTCGGCCAAACTAACTCATGTAATTGGCCTCGGTGTATACGATTTTATATACCTTCCAGAATATTATTACTGTTATTCCCAGCCTACAAAGCTTTAAAACACGCCTACAACATAGGCTTATTAAGCAAGTATTCAATAGCTACGACGATTTTTGTAAAGTTACTTTAATTGAGTAAGATATAATATATACCAGAATCTCCGGTGATTCTGGTATATATTATATCTATATCTATAGTTATTTAAATCCCCCCACTTGGCAGTCAGCTTGGAGATCCCAGGCATCTTACCGTTTACTAAGAGGACGCTTCTGCCTGTCCTACGGTGGTTCTGGTCGCATTTTTAGGGCATACCCGGGTCCGCCGCTTACAATACAATACAATATAACTTTATTAGACACCGAAAATACAATTAAAGTTAAACTAAACAATACTGAAATATCCGGCAGTATAAAGGGCGGCTTATCGCCTAAAACGATTTCTTCCAGGCAACCTTGGCATGGGCAGAAATTAGTAGGTATAGTTTCGTTTTTATTATCTAGTTAATAAAAGCACTTGCCTAGTCAAAGAAAAATAATATGTAAATATGGTTGCATTAATAATTTCTTCACTTGCCAAAAACGAAAAAAAACCTTAACTAACGCTCACGCAGAAAAGTTTTGTTCCAATTTCTCTTAACATAACCAGGCGATAGTTTCACCACGATCCGAGACCTCAGCTGGCCAATAAACTCCCTAAACCTCTATTATAACACTAGATATAATAAACAGTAAGCAAACTGTGTACAGTAATAATTGTAACAAAAAAAAACCGTCATCGTCAGAACCATTTATTTCAATTTCCTTTGTCATCATAATCGAGATTATTTTGGCGCCATCCGTGATTTACGTATGATTCAGGAGTGCCGGTGGCCGTCTGTGGTCTTCTTCATCAGTTCCCCTTTACCAAAAAATTATACTTTCTGAAAGCAAATGCTTGACTTGTTGATGTAAATACCAAAATTGCTTTAAGTATGCCTATAATATTTGAGGAATTCTCTCAATTCCTTATGGATCCCATTATCAGAACTGGATTTAGATAAAAATGGGACCAATCTGGAAATATATACTTTGAAATAAAAAATACGCCTATGAAAATTCACTCTTTTTGGTTACTTGTTGTCGCGGCTAGGTGTAACATTGAGATAGCCAATTAGAACGCTTTATCTCGTTCCCCATAATGTAGTCGCTGTATTTGCTGTACGGCATCGAACTACACGGTACCGGCCCGAGGGCCGGCCGAATTCCAGTGCTGCTGTATGATGTACGCTATCGCTACATAAGAAAACACTAAAATTACATTAATCTTAACATTAGAGTCTAAAAATCAAAAATAATCGAACTGCTTTTTTGAAAAATAATAATTACAAAAGTTTTTGCAACGAAAAATATCGGCACAGTTGGCCTACTGCGTTCGAACTATACCACGCCTATCTTGTTAAGGTTGTCCGTATCCGTCGCCGCGAGATGAATGTAGGGTGCGGAGTATAATAGTTTTTGTCAACCCTAGGCATGAGTTAGTGCGGTCGCGTACCGAACCAATGTATTACGCGATTGATGGCGGACCTGCCTACCTGAGCCGGGTTCCGTCTATTGCAACGCAAATACGACGAACTTTTACGAATGGCTAGCACCCGACGACGGATTAGGAATTATTGTAAAGTACAGATAGCAGGAACACGCACCGCCATTTGTTGTAATTATTGTAAAGTACAGATAGCAGGAACACGCACCGCCATTTGTTGTAATTATTGTAAAGTACAGATAGCAGGAACACGCACCGCCATTTGTTGTAATTATTGTAAAGTACAGATAGCAGGAACACGCACCGCCATTTGTTGTAATTATTGTAAAGTACAGATAGCAGGAACACGCACCGCCATTTGTTGTAATTATTGTAAAGTACAGATAGCAGGAACACGCACCGCCATTTGTTGTAATTATTGTAAAGTACAGATAGCAGGAACACGCACCGCCATTTGTTGTAATTATTGTAAAGTACAGATAGCAGGAACACGCACCGCCATTTGTTGCATTTGAAGCAGGTGCTTTAGCTACCCAAAATTTGAAGAGGAAAGATACTGCGATTATTCACGTAATAGGAATTTAACACCGTGTACCTACTATTTTTACTACTAGTTATTATTAGTAATTCACGGGTAATTTTTTGTTTCTACTTTTTGTTCATGTTGTAACATGGGATAAAACTCAGTTTAAAGTGTCCCAGTCAAATATAAGTTAATTATTGATTTTTTTAACAGAAATATAATATTTTTTTGTGTTAGTTTATATTTTATATGCGAGCAATATCAATCTTATTACCAAATATAACGTCGCCTTCCGGATTATCGTAGTATAACTAAATGTTCCAGAACAAGTGTGAATAAGTGGTATCTGCCGCGGAACCTCTACGACGTAAAGTAGACCGCCTACTCCGGCCTACGAGGTTAAGGTTTGCTGCGCGTCTACTGCTAACATTTAATGCGTTGTTTGTTAGGTTTTGACACGGGTGAATTTGGCAAAACTGTAATATCTAAATCTGAGAGGTAACTGCGGATAAAGCTAGATTCACGGTAAAGAAGACAAGAAAAACAAATAGGTCCATCGTGTCGCGACATTCACATCGGAACATTATCGCTGGAGATCCGACAAAGACCACCATTACCCGAGTAACAGGTAGGTAATCAGTTACGCCCCGACAGTGACGTATGGCAGTGACGTCACGGTAATGACGTCACGGCACACGGGCCTGATGATGGATGGAGTTTTTGTAACGCGAGGAATTTGCTGTCGGACGATATTGGACAAAACGCTGATGAAGATTTATTGTTGAACTGAGTAGGGATTAAAATCGAATAATTCATTTAACGCGTAATTTGTTAGCATTCAAAAGTGTAAAGCCGGTATGTCCAAGAACCTCAAATGTTGACAGATATAATAAGCCTTTCACTGACATGCTCTGCGCCAGCATGTCAGCATCTCTCTCTGAGAGAAGGCCTGTGTCCCAGCTGCAGGAACTTGATAGGCTGATAATTAATAAATGCGAGATGAGAATGAGTGATGGTACAAACAGGTTGTCTTATCGGTAAGAGCGACCTCTTCCAAACAGCTTTCAGATGTATGTAAGTAGAGATTTTCGAGTACGGTGGCGTTTGCGTGTCGTTTAACGAGAAAACGTATAAACATGAAAGCACATTGCCAAAAATCAATATTACTAGCTTACATACTGACATTACTTTTACTGGATTTTGATATATTATAGTTTGAGAAATACCCGACTATTAGTATCATGAGCATAACACTTTCCTTTTGTATTCGTGTATTTTGCGCACCACACAATTAAAGTTTGCGAGAATTCATGTCAATCAAAGTAGAAAATCATCGTTCCGTACTCTACCGAGTCGTCACTGACTGGTGACTTCTGATAACTCGTTGTCGACCCAACTAAATATCTGCCGTGTGCTTTGATCATAAACGCAAACGTAATTATAATAGATTAATTGAGACTAGATAAGATATCAAATAGTTAATTAAAAATGTTAGAAAAATGTCATTTAAAAAGTAATGAAAAATGTCAGTTCGTTTTATTATTCCTAGAAAGACAATTTCTGGTCGTGTATTTTTGAACTTAATGACTTTTCCAACTCTAGTATCTTCAATTAAAATAATTTTGCAGAATTAATATAACGCTGCCTGCACGAAATAAACTTGACTAAAGTCGACTTATAACGGTTATTGACATAACCGTTATAAAGCGCGACTTCACCCGCAATCTTGTAGGTTCAGTATATTTTTTCAAAACAAAAAGGAACCTACATAATGTATGTGTTAATTAAGGCTATAAGCTACCTGAATACCAAATATCATCGAGATTCATTCAGCCGTTATGTACGGAATTAAGTGAAAACAAACAAACACATGTGATTAATTGGATAACTAGCTAACTTACAACATATTAAAGCCTTAAGAATATTATAATTATGTATTCTAATAACTATGTTTTCTCTAACTGTAACTCTGACTATGTATTATATGTACGTATTTCAAAAAAAAAAAAAAAACTATCATTTACCTGGTTCCGCTTGCTCTGGACTTCTGCGACAAGCTTGCTTAGTTTGGGGCTAGATGGCGCTGTGTGTGAAAAACGTCCAACAATATTTATTTATTTATTATTATCCTTTGGGTATCCTTTGGTGAAGCTAAACTTAAAGCGTTGACTGTTACTTTGAGTTCTGAATAACAATGGCAGGACTAAACCTTCTTGATTGGGCTTTATAAGGCACAAAATGATTTGCCCTTTTTAAGGACTCTATGGTCACTGGTTTCTATTTTTCAAGCGTACTAGTATTACAGACGCCACGTCAGTGAGAGTAACTATAACACTAGAGACTGTTATAGTTACTGTCCACAACAAATAATAAATAACAGAACTAAGAGTTGAATTTAGTTGTTCCGGACAAAAAAACTGAATTCTTAAACACTGTATTTTTAACGTTTAAAAAGCTTTTGAATGCATCACGAATCCTTAAATGTATTGCGTTATGATGCTAGCGTGGATATATTCCTACCACTGTAACTAAAACAAAATAAACTTGCACTTGTATTTTTGTTATATTTGAATATATTTTTGTTTGGCTACTTAGAAAAATAACGCATCCGAGTATATCCTTAAACTGCGATCAGCACCACCGGAGGACGGGCAGCAGCGTCCTCTTAGTAAGCGGTTAACGTTCTGCGATCTCCATGCCGCCTGCCAAGCGTGGAGATTATATGTATCCCCTAATAGGGAGGCACCCCCAGCTCCCCTAATAGGGAGGCTTCATCCAATAGTGGACGCCTAAGAGCTGATTTTTATCAGCTCCTAGATACAAAAATAAAATACAAAAATATTAAACAATAACTTTAACAGAGAAACAGAGTTTACGCAATAATGTGGCCAGCCAAGTACTAGGAGAGTACCTTACCACGACGCTGCTCAGAATGTTTTCCTTCACCGGTAGCGCTAGCTCTTTGTTTGGATTTGAACCCACGCCCTGCGGCGTTCGGTACGAACGTGTTACACTACAGAGCTACCATCGTTACACCACGTGTTGTCCTTATCTATGTCAGTTTTTTTCGTGATCCTGTCTATGTGCAGATGGTTATCAGGTATAAAGTTTTTTTTATAATAAGATTACGTACTTAGTTGAGGATATTACAAATTATATAAAATACTGCTGTAACCCCCCTCCCCTCTTCGTACTCTTCTCCCCCTCCCACGTCCGCGCCGCGTCCGTTCCAATAATTGTGTACACGCGTCGCTGAACGACAATTTTCATGAATTGTAAATTTGACAAAAATGAAAGTATTTTTTTTTTCAAACTACTGTTACGTAAGTGAAAATAATATACTATTTTTTGTTACAATTTTTAGGGTAATTTAATTACCTATACCTGACTTTTTTTAATTGGGAGCGATATTGCAGCGGGAAAACACTAGTTATAGATACAGTTTGGCAATTGAGTTCCCTAGTATAACAAGAAACCCTATAAGATCATATGTTCATCCGTGCATCCGTCCCAGTCTGCGCCAGCGTGTACATTTTGATCGAAGTACAATTTACTATAGTACAGTACTGTATGGTACACATCGTGTTACTGTATTTCCACTTCAATATCCTTTTCCTCCCCTACATGAAGCATATTCCGGACGACGTGTTGATTCTTCGAGCGCGCGGATGAGAATCAGTCTCGAAGTCGAAGGCGCGCACTCGGAGGGTAACACGTCGTCCTGAAGATGGTGTCGTGTAGACGTGAAACGTGTGTCGATCGACACGATAATGGACCGGAAATATAATAGATATCCGTTTAAGGTACAGATTTTACATCATAATCACTGTCTTTCACACAAACACAAGCACGCACTCACCCTCCCATACATACACGCACCCACAAACATACACGCACGCACACACACACATAGATAACTTTATGTCTGTAGTTAAAAGTCGAATTATATAATATAAATCCATAATTGGCTGTTAGTTAAGTTTTGTAAGTTTTTGTCTGTTTTTTCTCTAAGGGCTGTGGATTTTGTAAATAAATAAAATAAAATAAAAATAAAAATAATGTATTTTCATGTATTTTTACTACCATAGTAAGTAGTAAATAGTCTGTAAGTTATCATGTAGTAGATCGCACATTACACTTACTGCTCTAATCTCCTGCTACTAGCCTATTCTACCTTCCCTTACACCTATTATGATCATCCTGATAGCATCCTGAAATGCATCAGGAATTTTAGGAACATTTGCGTTCATGACTGAATATACATACGGCATCTGTAGCTGCGACCGCACCGCTGACATACGAGACTAGTGGAGACTGTATTGAAAAAAAATATGTAAATGAAAAATGTTTTATTTCTGTACCCAAAACTTGCTTAACTAAAGGTAGGTTGGGATATTCTAGTAAGTAAAAAATACCTGTGTCAGAAGACCCCGCTCTTCCGTATCCATTCCATAACATTTAAATGGTTACAGGTAGGTAAACTTATAATTTGATTTTTACTAAACATATTATTCAGTTTTTTAAAGTTTTAGTTGTCTTCGTTTGTCTTGGTTGGTGGGAAGCGCTGAGATACTCGTTATGTATTGTTATGCATAGTAAAATTATGTTCACGTTTCCGGGCCCCGGCCTCCAGAGAAGCTTCTTTATGGGCTTTAAGGCCGTCTGCAGATATTTTTCTCCACTTCCCATACTTGTCTTATCATATTTTTCTTCTGCAAGGTCTTTCCAGTTGGAAAAACAATGTTGGACCTTTTTAAGCATATTTTTTAAGCCTCGGCATTGGACGGTCTACTATATATATATATATATATATATATATATATATATATATATATATAGGCAGACTCGGCAACTGCTATGCTGTGGTGTTCTACTAATACGTAAGGTACACTATTCATTGCGTATTACTACATCCATCAATCTCTTATTAGTCTGATTTCAGCTAGTGATTATGTGACATCCTCCATAGAGTCACGAAATAATGATTTAGTATACTTGATCCGAGACATAACGTCATTAATATCGAGGCCGTCTGACAATGAAGCTTTCATGGCAGATTTATGGCTTACGACGTATTAAATCGTGTCGTAAAACAAGAAAGAGATGACTACATTTTTACTTTTTCACACACATTGAAACAAATCTTGTACAGCTCTAATATTACCACAGAAATTTTGAAATACCTACCTTGTCTATACTCGTAAGCTGTAACATATTTTAATTAAACTGTAAAAAAAAATATGAAGAGGATTTAAAATAATATCTCGTTTTCCCCATAAGTATCTTCATTCATCCCACAGGTCATTATCTATCATTGATTTCATAAAGCAAATAAATACATCACTACTATCTTATATCACCAGCAGGGCTAGCGTGCGCACCGCGACAATATCTTTTTGTCATGCAAGAACAGGACACGGCTACGATTATGTATACGTTTGTCTCATTTTTCACGACATGAAGAGTAAAGAACATTTTGTTGCGGTGCGCGTGCTAGCCCTGCAGGTAGATTCTTGTTAAAACTGCCGGAAAAAGTAGAATTCTTACTATATATACCTACTCGTAATTATTGAAATATAAAAGATGTAACGAAATTTTGTAAAAAAAAAAAAGTAACGTTCTCAACTACTCCATCGTATTCAACCTCAAAAAGTAAAAATCTGATCCGTTTTCAAAAAATAAACTGCTTTACTTCAATGCTACCGAAATAAAATAAAGTTTTTTTACAGGAAAATAGGATGCCTTGTATTTGGTTTTGTCATTCATACTGTTAGCTGTCGAAGCACTCTCTATTGAAAACAAAACGGAGTTTGTGACAGTGAGAACAAATGCTTAGGATGTATTTTCATGTGGATGGATGATGGGTGACATATAAGACAAACTGTATTTTTATGCCGACTCAAATGTTTAATTTTTTTTTTATTCTTAACTGAATGTTTTCAAATGTTATTTTTGTCTTTTCTCAAATGCCAACAGAACTAAAATACTAAAAACATTGATGATATCAAAAATCACAAAAAAAAACATATTTTCTTAGTATGTTTTTCTAGCACAAAATGCCAAGTTGCCGAGAGAGGCGACCGTTCCTTATCGCCATTCACACTCGAATGGAGACTCAGTTGCAAAATATGACAAGAACTCACAAAGTTCCACTGCCTGAAAATTATTTTACCGCTGATTCTGAATCATACTGTAAGGGAATACGGGTGAGTACAGATACAAAGTTGTTAAGTAACTTAGAAGCTGGGAATAAGAATGTATATAGTATGAATTTGTAAATTATGTAATATTTTGAAAGAAAAACTTACAATAAAGACTATTAGTTATGCGAACAGTAGACCTCACGACCATACACTTTTAGCAAAACCTCAATTCTACAAAAACATATTTTTTTTTTGTATTGTAGTAACTGTAGAACCTGTATACCAGGTTAATCAAGATTTGATGCGAGGAGATACATACGGACAGATGAAAGCCAATGTTGCTAGTTAAAGCAGAGACTTCGTTCGCTTTTCTTACTCTGTTCATCATCATCATCAACCAGAATACGTCCACTACTGAACATAGGCCTCCCACTTAGAGCGCCACATCGACCGACAACGTGCCACTTGCATCCACCGGTTTCCCGCGACTTTCACAATGTCGTCGGCGTCGGTCCACCCAGTGGGAGGCCTGCCTACGCTGCATCATCTGGTCCGTGGTCGCCATTCAAGACCTTTCTTCCCCACCGGTTATTGGTTTCTCGAGTGATGTGGCCTGCCAATCACTTACTCGGTTAATAACGTTATAAGATTACAATAGTTACAATAGTACTTACACTACCAGTTATTAGCTTAGTTATTACAATATAATTGTAATCGCATTTTTAGTTTGTATCGACCAATCACGAAAATAAAGAGACTCAGCTCTAAGTTATATAAGTTACAATCTGTAAGTTGGTTCAAAAGTTTTCTAAAACTCTCCGCTTTTAATTTAGTAAAAAGTTTCATGCCGGGTTTGAACCAAACGAACCCAAAATTTCACCAAATACGACAGCGCCAACAAGCGGAGAAAACACATAACTTTTCACCACCCCTAAGTTCAATACTCTAATTAGGCATCAAACAACAGGCTCTCTTAGAAATATGGCAGAGCTCCATCTCGGGATCTGATGCATCAATTATCGTGTTCCAGTGCTCAGTAATGAGCGCGGTCGGAGTCTAACGAAGACAAACGGCGCCATCGAGCGAACATGAACACGGCGCAAAACATAAGAGCCAGAGGATGCCAATCCATTGAAGCTGTGTAGAGCCAGTGTAGGTTCAAAATGTAACATTTTGTAAAGAAATAAAGATTAAAAATTAAAATTCAAAGCAATTCAAAGTACATTATCTACCGTCTACGCCTACTTCCACGCAGCTCCGGTAATTTCTCGCTATGAACCTCTTCTGGCTTCCGCCGTGCCTTGATCAATTTATGTATAAAAATGTACGACGTGATGTATGCACATGAACATGAAACGGTTAGTATGTTAGTGTGTGATCTCTCTTAGATCTGTAACGTCTGAACAGATCTGAATCACTGCTAGAACAGTAAATTACACAAAATTTCCTCAGTTGAACCCGATGCGGCCGAAATAACTTTTCCCGCTGGCATCTCGTGTCTTGTCCAATAAACCTGCCATATACATAATTTATCAATCATTCATCACGCGGCCGCGACGCACGAATAAAGCCGTCGCCTCGCGCTGACAAACTGGTTACAAATCATGGAAAAATTCCTCTATGCCATTTTTGGGAGACGGGTTCCGGATATGTGTTTGGATAAATATATCCGTGTTTGTATGAGGGTGTGTATGTCTGTTCTGTATCTCTGTAATGACAGTGCTGAATGAACCCTAAATGATTTGAAAAGAGGAAAGCCTCGGTGCGGAGAAGAGACTGTATCAAAATCGAAGGTGCTGACTACGTTGGACACTAAACATCACAGAAGAGGTTTTTTTTTACCTTTACTTCTCTCTTCTGTGTTAAACATGGTCATTCATCTATTTCTCTTTGAAAGCTGTCAGAGGCAACATTTTCATTAAAAACTCCGATAGGCTGTCCGGGTGTACGGAGTAACCAGTGTTCATAGCTCGTTAATCTTGTGCTGACCCTTCCACATCATTGGAGCCGGATGAGTTAGCAACGCCCGGTGCCCTGCTCACACCCGGCTACTTAGAAACTGGTACTTTAAGTGTGGTGTTATGGCCGGGTGTCATAGTGACTGTTGTTTCTATGACGCGGATTACGTAGTAACTGTTACGTGATCTATCACCGAGGTCTTGACGCCATTTCTCTACCCGTGTCTATCGCATCTCATTGGTAGAACCACAGAGAAGACCAGACCAGAGGTTTCAACCCATTTTTTAGGGTGGCTATGTATTTCGATTCCAACAACCACACTTCGCGATCAGCTTTTTATTTAATTTTGTATAACAAACATAGTACGTGCATCTTAATACACATCTACAACCAGTTTTTTTTTTTACATATTTTCTCCTGATTCAGTGTGAGATAAAAAATGCCGTTTACTAACATAGCAGCGAGTATAGTCGAGAACCAATTCTACAAAATGTTGAAGTTGGAGTTTCACTGAACCTTCGCTCTGGCGGCTTCATACAAATGGAACCGCCGCTCGCCATCTCCTTCCTGGTAGTTTTCGCCTGACTTCCCGCTGAAATGGAAAGTTTGGCCTCAAGGCTTATGGATGGATGTCTGTTATATCTGATTCCGTCCTGTACCGCTGTCCAACGGCCGGTAGTTAATGTAAAGGCGGGTTCTGTCCAGTGAGCCGCGAACTGACGAATCTTTTATTAAGAGTTGATCGATGCGTTAGCAGATAAGAGGTGATAACATGATGGACTCTAACGCGAGTGAGATACAGCACAAATATTGAAATGAATGTCGTGAAAGTTTCAGTTTCAGTTTCGTTTTAATTTTCGTTATACAATTTTTATTTGCTCTCCAAACTTAGTGTCAAGCACGTCGCATAAGAAGTTGCAATAGCTTTTTTTTTTTGTCATCAGGACGTACATGATTGGATAAAGTAGATTAAGAATGAATGGAGCAGATTATACCACAGACCAGAGTGGTCATAAATTATGGCACCGATTCTGTTATCATTAATGTACTCGTACATACAACAGTTAGATAGAAAAGTATCATTCATAAAGCCCGCCAAAATACACAGAAATAATGTCCAAACTCAAAACAAAACGAAAGGTTTTTAATCTTTATTCACGCTTTATGGCCAGTTGTAAAAGCAAGCAAAAAAATTATCCCGAAAACCGAGACGGGAATTAATCGGTCTTTGCGAGTCCGGCGGAACGATCACAAAAGCACATCGTTCATTCAATCGTTCGCGAAGGTACGAATGGAATCAAAACGCTCGGGAGCATGGGACATTAATCTGGCTGTCGGCCGGACTGGATTAGAATAGGCTCTGGTGTCCTGAAACAGTACACGTATAGGGTATGCGATGATCTCATCATTGTAGATTCTGTTTTTGTTCTTGATACAAACGTTGTGGTTCAACTGGACAGTCGCTGGAGAGTAGGTTGTTGAAAAGGTACTGTCTATACTTAGTGTTGGCGCCAACTTGTTTCGGATTGTAAGTTAAACTATAGATACGGTTTTGTGAGCTTAGACTTAATTTTACTGACCGAGCGAAGCGAAGGTCTCAGAGTTTACTGGGACAAATCGGCATTTGTATGTATGTTTGTGTGTATATTTGTCCGATGATGACTTGATCCGATCATAATGAAATTTTGTAGGCAAGTAGTTCATTTCAATACAATTTTTAAGTTCGAATATGAGCTGAATCGATCCAGGAGTTGTGAAGATATAGGGATCGCGAGGTCTCAGTTCGCCGCGAGCTACTAGTTTATCCATTTTACAGACCTTTAGTTTCCTAATCAACTCATAACAGTAAGTAAGGACTCTCTGCCGAATGATTTAAGAGCAGTCGACATTAGTTCTGTCTCCATTATTTCCTCAATGAGAAAACGTGGTGACAGAATTAAAATATAAATTATTATTATTGCCTGAGGTCGATGGTGTTCCGATACTCTGTCAAGATAGCGATATGAATAAAACCTTAGACGAAGCATCATACTAGACAAACCCATGAGACGTTGCCGCTCCGACGTTCACATTGTCATGTTTCTCTTTTTATTTCACGGGTCGTCGCATAGAGTAAGCGAGAGAGCTATTGTAAGATTGGAAACCTCACACTCTGTGTCCATTTTGGCCGACTAGTCGGTCACAACATTGCGACCCGTCTTACTAAAAAAGCAAATTGGATCAAAATATCGCTGTGAATACTTAATATTGTTATACATAGTGGCATTATGGCGTGTTGTGCTGTGTATTGTACATCGAGAACAACGAAAGGGGGAGTAAAAGATCCAGAATTATCATTTCACAAGTAAGTCTTTTGTAGCGTTTTTTACCTAAAATAACCAGAATCAAAGCTAAATATTCGTTTCACTTAAAGAATATACATGTTTGAAGTCATACAACTATCACGCAGTGTTATTTAGTAATGAATTTAAGCATTAATTTAACATAAATAAATACATTGTTTTACGTGTTCCTGCTAGTGAAGTACCACTGCCCGTTTCAAACTTTGTCGATAATTGGTCGATATTTATCTAATAATATTCTTGTAATATCCTACATATACTACATTAAGTGAAACATGAACCGTTAATTCCTTTCCGCGTTTAATCGGCTTGATATGTATTCTATCGATAATTAATTTTAATCTTTTTGAAGCTTTGCGGCTTGAAATGTATGATAATTTGTACCAATGTTGTGTCATGGTTAAACAATTAATTAAAATAAAACATTTCGTTATAGGTTTCCAAAATGTCCAGAAATCAGAAAGCAGTGGATAAAGGCTGTGAGACGCGAAAACTGGGAGCCACCTAAATACTCTTGACTTTGTTGAAAACATTTTGAAAAATCTAGTTTTATGACTGGGCTGTCAATTAAAAAACTAGGAAGAATAAAATAAACTAGGAGACGGTGTAGATACTTATTAACTTTCATAGTTACTATATATACTTTATATATTCGTACTATTTACATGGCAATTACGAGTTTCAATGTTCAATAAAGTACATATTTTTGCAAACATTGTGTTCTTAATTTACAAATTCTTAGTTTTGTACACTGTGTACATTTTTATCGATAGATTCTGCACTAGTTTTCACTTCCCTACTTTCTAAACGCGCCAACAGAAAGTGGACACGCTGCCAAAGCAATCACTCTATGCAGTGTGATACAAGATTCATGAATAAAACTATGGAATTGACACATACAACGTCCTGTATCAAACATTTTTTGACGTCTTTCGCGTGGAGGTCAGCCATTTTTTGTTGCATTGTCAATGTTCTCAAATGCCTCCAATTTAAAGTTTTATTGTCAAATTTTAGAATGGTAGATCCCTGGTCGGCCATGTTTTGTTGCGGATTTAGGCAGATTTTTTTCCTAGTTAAATCAATTCCATAGATTTCCTTTTTCAGAGTTTCCGAAACTGTTTTCACTACAAAAGCGGCAGTTGTTACCTTTTGACACATTGCACGTGTTGACTGCATACAGTGAGGTCCTTTGTCAAACCAAGTGCCGGTTCAACATAACTATTTTTGCTGAATTGCTTCTGCAAAAATAGTTATGTTGATTGGCTTCGTGATAAAAGTGGTATGAGTCGTGAATTGGAAATAAAATATTTGCTGTTGTCAAGCAAGTGACAAAAAAATTGAATTTCAGAGACACTTTTGTTAGAAATATTCCAATTGTTTATTGTATAGACTACGTACAAGGAAGAAGATGAATAATAATAAACGAGACAATAAAACTAGGTGTTCGTAGCATAATCACTTAAATATGTCTGATTGGCTGATTTACTGCATATAAAATAACAGATTGCATGATTAAATCAGATTATAGAAAAACCTTCTCGATGTACAGTTTTCTTTTTTTTATGTGTTTGGTAGCAAACTAGCGAGGGGCCAAGTGGTCAAACCAGGAAAAACCGAAGGTGGTAAGCCATTCCACAGGCTACAGTTACGTGGAAAACAAATGAAAACGGCAGAATCTATGAGTGATTCGATTTAATATCCGTGATGCGCCGTTTTGGTTGCTGTTTATTCCAGCTTCATGTACCAGAGTGCATTTGCATTTGTGGGTATTAGTCGTACTGTATTATAGGTATATGTACCTGAGTGCAGGTATGTCGGGTACCGGCGCTCCATCCTCAGTGAGCCAGGTGATGACGGGCGGTGGCGAGCCGTGCGCGGCGCACGACACATGCGCGCCCGTGCTGTTGCTGAACGACAGCCGCGGCGGAGGCTCCATCAGGAAGATCAGCTGGCATGATGATGGAGACACTGCGGATGGAGAAGAGATTAGTTCACATTTTACTGAATGGGCACAGCAGTGGTAGAGCTGTAGAGGCTCAAAGGAACAAGAGTATAAAAAGGGGTCTAGCAGTAGCTCATATTAAAAAAAAAAAATTAAAAACTATCGACAAGACGTGAGTGACGTGACGTCACGTGGGTCACGTGGGTGACGAGTCATGTAATGTGACTAGAGCGTGATCAGTTGATGCGCATAAAAATGTATGAACATGTCAGTTCTGAAACGCTCCATCATTGTGGAGACAGCAATAGCTTTGTCTAACTCGCGCAGCCGTATGAACAATTCATGCATCTGTGACCGCCAGAATATATAAATACCGATCTACACGTTAATTAACCCTCATCCCCACTTCACTCCCCTCGGTCCCCTCCGCCCCCTGTAAACTCGGATAATGTTTCAGAGTCGATCCGCGTCACTCGACGACGCGTGTAATTGTTTACGCCCTTGCTGCTGTAACTGAGGATGAACTTGTAATATTATTAAGTTTATTCTGTAGTAAAAGTGTATATCAAATCAAACATTATATATAATATTATTATTATTATATCTATTGTTTATCTCTTTATTTCTTCATGAACGGTTGGATTACGCATTCTTCTTTGCAGTATCTCCACCATGTTGCGTTTTTACTAAAGGAATTGTTGATGTACAGAACATTTTCGTTGCTTATCGTTTTAAAAAAAAAATGATATTTCTTTAACTTACTCAAGCATTTTATGTATAATATAGCGCATATTGTATGAAGTTTTTTTTTAAATCAATTTTTCATGACATTTTTTTTTAAATATTTTTATTATATTTTCTGATGAATATAATATGAAATTAATATGTAACTCTGGTGGTGTAAGTTAATTTTATGAACTCTATTTAGAGATGAGTAAGGTTTGTTTGGGATTAGCTTAGAACCGCACCGTGCTACGGTAAATCGCCGTAAAGTCCTAAATAAATGATAGGCGTTATTTCCTCGTAATAAATGCTACAAAGCCCGTATTCTCGCAATCTATCTTCATAACCGGCGCTAAATCTAATAAAAGACGACAAACACATAGTCCAGGAGGCAGATATGACCATCCATTTTTTACGTCAAATAGGACCTGACTTTAATATCCTGTATGAAAGTTAATAAAACGAAATTACACGCCCCAAGCTTAGAGGGGCTTAGAAGAAGGCACACTCAAATTTACTGCCTCGTCTCCTAGACTATAAAAAGAGCGTTTGAACGTGTTAGGAGCACGTAAAATATAGCTATTAGTGATGGCGTGAGGTTCTGTTATCGATAAGGCGCTACCGAATATTGCGGGTTCTAATCTGTGCCTTTGCATCATGGGATGCGGAAAAGGCGCATGGAAGATGTAGATATCGATAGTCTTAGCAGTTTAAAAATAAACCAAAGCTGTACTTAATTCGAGACATATATGAAAGAAAAAAGAAAAAGTAGAACACTACCTGTGGAAGGAGAACCCAGAGGGCTAACTGTGGCGACTGCGACAATCGCTGCCAATATAGCTAAAGTCACGCGTGGGATAACGACTTGCATTTTTTTTACAAAACATATTATAATTCTGGATTTCGAATAATTATTAGAAATTAAGGAAATTGTCGTTCAACAATGCAGAAGTTCCCGTTATTTTTATATATTTAAGAAAAACATACTAAGCTCGAAATGAAGCACGGTTTTTTTTAAATATCGTGATAAATGATGAAGTTATGATAGTTTTTCCTCCCGTTTTTGTATCGCAAGTCGCGCGGCCGGCCGCGAGCCGTGACGCCACGCGACCCGGCGACCCGCGACGGCTCGCACGTTACACACTAATAATTTTATAGTTCGAGTTCTAGCGGCAATAATTAATATGGAAGTATGGAAAATACGCAAAATAGCATATCAGTGGGTTCCTAGTTCCCACGAGGAGAATCTCCTTACTGCGATTATTGTAGGTTTTGTTAAAAGCTAATTATTGTTACATTTTGATCTCTGTTCCATTCGACTCCTATTAATATATTTTTGCAGCCCGTTGACCGATTTTGCTCTTATTCGAACTTGAAAGTTACTTAAGTACTTGCCTATAAAAATTTCATCATGATCGCAGCAACAGTTCGCAAGTTATCGTCGGACAAATAATATACACACATTCCAACATACAAACAAATGCCGATTTGTTCCCAAAGACTCTCGCTTTTGCTCGGTCCATTAATTTCCACCCGATACTTCCACGCTTTCCTGAGAAACAGGGTATCGACAGACAGACAGATAGACACTACATAAACCTCTAGTTCTTTTAACTTTTTTACTATTACTATGAAGACGAAAGAGAGATAACCTTGGTAGTTACACTGCTTACTCATTAAAATAAAACTATTTTTATAGTTTAAATGTACCTTAGTAGGTAGGTACTAGTTAAAGTAGTATCGGTACTTACAAAGTTGTAAGCTTCCGATCTCAGCACTAACTTGTTTATAAATCTTCTTGTTCCTCGCCCCTTCCCGTTATACGGGGTCGGCTTTCACAATCATGTGGCGCCACGCTAACCGGTCACGGGCATTCTGTTCCGTGGCTCCTAGAGTCTTCAGATCTCTGTGAATTGTGGCTAGCCAGGTTGTGGCAGGTCTTCCCCTGCCCCTTTTGTATGTTGCCATGGATAGGCACTTCTTCACGACATGATCGTCCGGTCGTCGCACAACGTGTCCATACCATCTCAATCTCGATTCGGTAACTTTGTCTGAGATAGGTCTAACTTTGAAGGTACCCCTCACGTAATCGTTCCGTATATGGTCTTTGAGAGTGACTCCTCCGGACCACCTGAGCATGCGCATCTCTGCCGTGTGTAGCTTTTGCTCATGCCTTTTGAGTGGTGCCCACGCCTCTGTACCATACAGTATTGCTGGTCTAACTGCAGTTTTGTAAACTTTTCCCTTCGTTCGTATGGGCATTTTATTATCACACAGGACTCCAGTAAGCGTGCGCCACTTACCCCAGGCCGCGGCTATCCGATGAGTTACATCTGCATCAATCACTAACTTGTTTATAAATAAATATTTATTGATCTTTTACTATCTTACGAATGATATAAGAAAAAAATATGGATTCTGACGTTTAGGAAACTTATCTATTAAAATAAAATGTATGAGTCATACCATATCAATCTATGTTATCGATAAGAGTAGCCTGTGCCATAATCTCCTCCCTACGCCACCATTCCGCTGTTAACCATTCCTGCCAGGTGGCCGATATTATTTTATGGGAGTTTGACGTAAGCGCCGAATTGTACAAGTTACTTTACTTATTATGCGTTCATCGAGAATCAAATTTAGGGCAAAACTTGCCAATTTTGAGCCAGCTTACTATACTGAAATTTAAAAAATATAACTACTATAGCCTTTGAAGGAGTTTTCAAGGATAAAAACTTGGTAGACAAGAATGCCCGCTCTGAACTTTTTGTTTGGGTGTTCGAACTCGATACGGGATATTCAAGTGGAAGTATTCACGATTAAAAAACGATAATCGATTTCAAATTGAGAGGTTTACTTTTAGACGAAATAATTGGAATAGTATAGCTTTGTTATCTCGCTAAGGGCTAAGGATATGTTTCGGATTGAAGGGCAATGTTACCGGCGACATTACGGGGCATGAAGAGATACCTACATAAGTACATTAAATCAATTAAATTTAGAAATTCCTGTTGACGCTTACCATAAGGCAAGAAAATTGCTTGTAGTGACGAGACGAGTCGCATAGCAACATGTGCATTTTAAACATGTACTTTAAATGTTTTGCGTACAATGTTTTTTAAAATTATTGTTAGTGCATTTTTTACTGCTTAGCCTGATAGTTTTGCGCCCACGATTGATGTGAGCGTGCGGATTATTATTATTGGGGACGAGGTGTTTAAATTTTAAGAACAGAACTGTGAAACGCTAATCAGAAGTTTTAAATTATGAACTAAAATATTTTTGTGTTAAATGAATTAAAGTGTTTTTGTGTAACAATGCTTTCATCGTCATTACTATTAGCACCTTTCAATTGTTAGCATGTTTAAAAAATGCTTAACTCTCCCTTTATGTAATAGTCTCCATTTTCTGTATTAGCTTAAAGTTAAATTAATAGTAAGGACATAATATAATCCGCCCTCGCCCAAACGGTATAACGATATTGCTTAACCCTTTTTAGCCCTAAACAAGGCTGTTACTTGGACCGTTTCGGCATTAGAGCCTTGGTACAAGTTAGAAGCAACAGCGAGTTTTTCCTCCCCATATTATAATCACCTTTTTAAGTATACCTTTTAATTTAGATATTATAAAAGAAAAAAGTGTGCATCAAAAGAACGACACAAATTATTTTTACTGTCGTTATGTCGTTCGTATCCACAAACATTCGGTAAATATTGAAAATTGCTAGTTCTTGTGCCAAGAACAAATGTTAGGCGGTACAGTTAGAATATAAAAATCTACACATTAATTTTCGGAATAATTTTTTGCAAATAGAACTCGGGAAACTTGGGTTCTACATAAATAAGAAGGTAATTTTCTAAACTTCTTAAAGCTTGTCCCTTAAAGGCCTCTGATGAAAGGTCTTTGATATGCCAATATGCATGCACGACATGACCCTATTCGCAAATTGAAATTCGCCAAGAGCCTCGTCCCTGATCCGTCCCGGAGTCACCCCGGAGCGGCTCCAGAGCCGTGCCGGTCTCGAAGCCCAGCCACGGTAATTGTCAGCAACTTGTATTCATTGCAGGCGGTAATGTGAACGTATTAGGCAAGTAATAGGACTATTTCGGGACAATTCTTTGTGTTATTGGTAGTACAGACGTGGGTTCTATAGAAATGTTTTTCCTCAAAGGTCGCGATGGAAATCAAGCAAAACGATGAACAATTACGAAATACAAGGTAACTAGTAGTTTTATCGTTATAAAAACTAAACCTAAAACTATAAGATCTAAAAAAGATTCCTCCCTCTAGATCGATAGTGAAATCATTCAAAATTTTATTAAAACGGCAAAGGTAGAAAATATAGGCCAAGACAGAGAACGAGTTTCTATGTAGGAGAGATCGAGAGAACAAACTTTTAACGCCAAAAGTCATAAACTGAAAATAATACACTTAAAACGAAAAGCAATTACTGCGTAGCTCTCTTATCTCCTAATCTCCCGCAGCATCAAACGGTTGACTCATCATTTTCAATACATCGCCTGAAACGTCTTGTTACCGAGTAGACATTCCACAAAGATCAAAGTCCGCAGTAAACACAGGCGAGTTAACAGACGAGGAGAGGAGAGTACAGCTCAAGACAAACTTTAGTGGTAACAAAATAACTCATTAAACCAGTGCGCAATTAGCTAGTAGTTTGAATAGACGTGCCCACGCTCCTGTAGTTATGCCTTACATATTTCACATTTCATTTTTTTCATATTTTTTCTTCATATTTCATTTATTCATATTTCATATTTCATTTTTTTCATATTCTTCGACATGTTTTATCTTATTGCTTGAACACATTTTACGTAAATGGCCCTTCTGGCCGCATTTTTTGCATTTGTAATTCTTAAATTTACACTGCACAGTTTTATGATTTGTAAAACCACACACACTACACTTCTCCGCGGTTTTTCCCGAGATGCTGAATACGCCGACATCCTGCACTACGCCCGCGCGCGAGACGGGAACGGCGCCCGCAGCCGTTGCCACGGCGCCTTCCCTTGCGCACCGAACGCTCTCAGCCAATTCGACAGCCTTGCTGCGAGTGAGTTCTTGCAGGTCCTTAGCAAAAAGCTTGTCGCGTTCATATCCTGCTGCCTTGCCCATGACAAAACGGTCTAGCAAGGCCTCTTCGAGATTCTTAAAACCATAATGAGTAGCCAGCCCTCTAATGCGAGCTAATGCTATGCTCTAATGGGTTCTGCATTGCCGTGTAGAACGGTGTCGCTCCGCAAATCCGCGTCGTTTGGGGGTGAAGTGATCGTCAAAAATCTTGAGTACAGCTTCATAATTTAATTCAGCTACATTGTTTGGCAAGGATAAATCTTTTGCCAATTTATAAGAGCTTTCGGTGAGTGCGCTTAGCAGGATCGCTTTCCTCCTTACGCCCGCTTTATGTGAGCTGTCATTGAGATCGTTGGCTATAAAAAAATGCAAAATCCTGCTCTTGTAAGTCTGCCAGTCTTGTTGTTGATGATTAAACGTGTCCAAACATAGCCGATGCCATCTTGGAGCTGGTTCGATCGCCGCCAATGTGAAATATATAAGGGATAACTACAGGAGCGTGGGCACGTCTATTCAAACTACTAGCTAATTGCGCACTGGTTTAATGACAGTTAAGTATGGCGCGGTCGCAGCCGCGCCTCAGGCAAATATCTATATGTCTATATATATCTATACACAACAATAACGATATAATTTACTAGCAGAATATTGAAGCTGCGGACATGGTTCGCGCGGATCGTCACTTATCGAACGAGAAAGAAGGATGGATAAATATAATATTTTCCTCTTATGTTCTCTCTTATTTCTCGTTTGTCTGAGGTCCATGGATTCCAGGTATGTTAGCATTACTCAACTATTGACACCCCGTTCTTTATGTTTATTGTTACTTCGTCGGCCTTAATATGCTCCGAAGGTCCCTCCTTCGATTCCCAATCAGGCAGATATCTGAATAATTCATTTGAATATTTTGTTTTGAGTGTCAGTTGCGCGTGACTGTGACTGCGTTCCATGTCTGCATTAGCGATATAGTCACAGAATATTTAATAATAATTTTAAAAAAAAATTACAATTGGAACCTAGGTTTCCTTTGTAGGTGTAGGTGAAACGTTGAAACAAGAAGAAACATTACCGGTCCCGGATCTGTTTCTCTGTAAACCTTTCCTCGGTGATATTGCGCCCGCCTGCGGCCATAAACCGAGAAGTCGTATGTAGGAGCGTCGGAACGTAAAACACTCGTATATTTAAACGCTTCACCGTAAACTGGCGAGAAGCGACTCCGAGACACTCATTAAATTAGTTTTATGTATATTTATATTTTACGGGGTGGATGTACGAAATGCTGGTAAATAAAGCGCTAGCTTATGCTACCGCTTAATGATGGCATGAAGATTGTCCGTAAGTCGCTGCGATTAAATGAAACATTTCGTGACGTTAACCAAATAACAAAGAAAAAAAATGTTATAATTCAAGTAATGAAAAGTTATAGATTTGAGACGTGGTTCCTTTTGTAGAAACTCAGAGTCACGTAGCGGCCAATGGACAGAGTATATGCTCAGAGTTCCTTCCGCGATCAAATCCGGGACGAGAATATTCGTCGAAGAACCAAAGTCACCCATATAGCAGAAGCTGAAAGCTGAAGCTGAAGTGGCAATGGTCAGGTCACATCGTTCGGAAAACTGAATAAAGGATATCATAGGGAAGAAAGGTTCTATCACAGAAGAGAGGTAAAAAAATTTCCTCTTCTGTGGGTTCTATGGCCTCAGTGTGCCGTGGACCGAGTGAAAACTGACAAAACAAGACGACGGAACAACTCGCGAAAAAAATGGCGACCAATTATTTTTTGCTTATATTTATAAATATTACGATTATTTAAAAACTTCCAAAAGTTTTAACTTGATATAAAAGGAAACTACTGTATTATGATACATTATTCTTTTTATCTAAAACGTCAACGTGATTTGTGGTCTCCATACCATTAAGAACATTTTTTAGCCAAAAAACACACTTAATATTTATAGGTGTCCATGTAAACACACTAGGAAAATACACTAGGAAATATAATGCAAATTTGAAAATCCAAATTTTATGCTTTGAACTTACATATTGCCTTTTTTTACCTTTAGACACGTTAACTACGATAATTGCCAAAATCACGTCATTGACGAACATCGTGTAAAATGATGGTAGTACTCAATAACACAGACAACAATTCACAAGTACCTACTATACATCAAATTAATGAGTGTATATTCTTCTCTAATTTTCAACCGACTTCCAAAAAGGATGAGATTCTCAAGTCGACTGAATTATTCCTTATGTGTGCAAAGTAAGATGGGTATTGTCGGAGGACTTTTTATATGTTGTTAGTACCTATGTGCGTGCAGTTCTGGACGCATTCCGAGTCGCGAAGTGTGGCGAACACAAACAGGCAGACGCAGCGTAGGTAAGCCTCCCACTAGGTGGACCGATGACATTTTGTAAATCACGAGCTAACGGTGGATTTAATGGCAAATTGTGGTTCAGTTTGGCCTTTGTTTAGCAGAGGACGTCTTCTCGTCATCTTGCTTAGTTTTGTTTTAGAATGATAGGACATAATCAACGTAATAAGATAGTATTACTTGCCGACAGTAGTTTGCTTATGGAGTAGGTAGTACCATAATGTATAGATCAGTAGTGGGCTCCCGAGGCAGCGATGAGTGCCAACCGCCGCATCCTACTTTATGACGGCGATGATGATTCAACATCAACTTGTTTAATGTTCTCTGGAGGATTGTTTCCGCAAAACATCGCAACTTAGATCAGATCAGGTCGGATACCAAATATACAGTGAGTTATCAGTCAGTTTGCTGCGGCCACATTTACCGGCTGATTTTGGTAATATTTGGCATAAACTTTTGTTACTCAATTCTTAACAATAAAATCGAATATGAAGCAAAATCGATCTTGCTCAATTCTTAACAAGAATATTGAAATGGCGCCGCAGCAAACTTTCCCTCTTTTTGGGGGAAATGCCCCACCAACAAAAAACCCGCCGAAGATTTTTAAAAAAATTATGAAATTGTTGAATTGCGATTGTGCTAAAAAGTTTTTGCTCAGGAGGTCTACTATTTGCAGAATTACTAATATAATATTATTATATTATATTTTTATAATTTTTTTATTAGGTTTTGTTTCGCTGGATGTGGATTATAGCCACGAGATAAAGTAACTTGAGAACGAGGTCAATTGATTCAAGGCCCAGAAAGAAATCTTGCCACGATATTAAAGGAAAACTGTTTTATAACATCAAAAACTCAACAAAAGTAATATAATCATACATTGCTATTTTCTCTGAATCCTAGCATTTACAGGCAATAAAACGTCAAATCAATCGTAACAATAAACTGGACATGAATGTGGTAGAAATATTTAAAACAAAGCGTTTTTTATTTCATTTAAAATTTGAGCGTCCATTTTACCCATTTAGACGTGAAATTACGCAAAATCCGTTGTTATTGTTCACCTAGAGCTAGACTATTTGAGGAGTATTGGGTTAAATTTTTCGTCTATCATGAGCGGTAGGTTTTGTCTGTGCATTGGTTCTTAGAAAAGGTCTTGTTCTTATCCTAACTTCCTAGCCAATATTATAATTCAGAGGAATATAGCCGCAGTCGTATCAGGACTAATAAAGCTTCGAGGTACGAAAATGACTAAGGTCGTCTTGAGGAAAAAACTTCACTTGAGCGATTCAGAACTCCCTACATTACAACTCTCAGTCCACACAAAACGTCAAAAATTGATCAATGCCATCTAGCGATATAATTCGCTAGTTTTGTCTCTCTGTCTGAATGTTTGTCGTGTCATCATGGCTAAGCTGCTGAACGCATCTTGATTAAATTTGATAAGGGGTTACTGGACATCCCAAAGACGGACATAGGATACTTTTTTTATGTCCACGCGAATGAAGTCGCGGCTAACAATTATAGTAGATATTATAGATTGTAACATACCAGTTGATCGAACATACACAAAATAATAATTATTGAAGTAAAAACTATGTACTAAATATTTTTTTCAACTTTTCCCTTTTTTGTTGTCGTGATACCTTCTGAGAAATATAGTGTTCATATTTACAGAGAATGATTACTTTTTGTTTTAAAAACATTGGTCCTTATTCGATTTTTGATCTTCTAATTCGGGATCAGTCGGACACTCCGATTACTGTTACAAATATTTTGTAACAAGCGTTTCATGTGTACAGAATTCCACGAAGTGACGACTATCCCATTAAACCATCTCGGTCGCCATGTAGTAACAGCTACCCATTTCGGTCGCTGTGTAGTAATAATTACACATTTCGGTCGCCGTGTAGTAACAGTTACACATTGCGTGCTAATTTTAGTTTTATTTCCACAAATTTCCGACAAAATGTTCCGGTAATGTGGACTGTTTTCTAAAACTTCTTGCTTTCGAACCTACTCTCGAGATCAGCTCATATTCAGTAGGTATCAAAAACAAAGTTCCCCGTCTTGATAACTGATGAATATGCTATTATTCCCCACCCTCACTCCCGAGTAGGTTTCCCCACCTGCGGGAGGGGGAGGCGCGGAGCTCATTAAAACAAAACTTTTGTTTACGCTCACATACCAAACGTATGTAATTCTAGATTCAACCCGAGGTAGATTAATGAAGCAACTATAATTTTACAGTCAAGATTGGTAACAACAACAAAAAAATTGATGTAAGTGATCGTGCCGCGTAGAACAACGTCGCGGCACTACATTTTGTTTTCAGCAGGTGTAATATTAATTTTGACTTTTATTTGAACGTATTCAGGCAATGGAAACATTCAAACTCACCAGATTCAAAAATTGTCTTGACGTTAATTTGTACACAACAGCTTTGGAAATTTGGGAACTTAGTATCAGCTTCGTAACATTTCAAGGTAATTATATATTTCATCGAGTAGTGTTTAGAGACCGAGCGGCCATAAAGTTTGGTACGACGCTTAGGCCGCTAATACACTGCAGTGCAATTACAGTTGCGTAATTACGCCACGAGAGGTCGTGCGCGCTTCCGGCGGCGGCCGGAAGTACCCGCGCACTGTCGAGTTTAGCGCGAAGCCGTATTGTTTCAGCAGACGCGTGCTTTAGCTTTCCATATTCAAGTAAAGTTCGCATTGTTATTATTTATGAATCACGATGGTCATAATAATTATAGGTTAGGTTGCAATCAAGAAGTATATCCGTAAGTGTGTCTAGAATTTCTAGCGGTCATATCATTATATAACAAAAGACTTCCAATGTTCATACAATATGTTTTACCATGAAATCTGACGTAGTTTTGACACATTTTATTTTAATAAAACGGGAATACTATATATATAATATTAGAAAATAGAAGAATCGACGCCATTGATTTATAACCATTTTGTTAGTTAAATATTCGCATTATCAAGTACCTGGTTGTTGTCGTTATTATTATTACTATAAAATGTAGCTCTCGATATAAAGAGGAATCTAACGACACCTCGCTTGTATCATCTGACAGCGGCGCGCGGCGGTCTGTCTAAAAGAAGCTCGATCCTTATTGCGGCACCGTGTCAGTTGGCGCGAGGAATTTTACAACAATGTTTATGTGCCTCGGTAGAAGATAATAGTAATTTTATTATGCGGCAGCGAGTAGGGAATATGATTCTCAGTTTTCTATCCCATCTGGAATTTTATTGACACATCCGAATCCGTACGACGACAACAATGCGCACCGGCAACACAAACTGATATAGGAAAACCACGAGAGCACGACTTTGAGGAAGAACTATGTAGTAATTTAGTTGAGTGTTGTGTAGTGTCTTGTTAGCATATACAAGTAGTAGTGATTCCAGTGAGCGCGATTACTGTGGCAGAGCGGCGCGCGGCGGTCGGCGCGAGTGCTCGCTTCTCGTTCGATTAACGCATCGAACGTAAGTATCAATTAATAATGTTGTTCTACTGCTTACCCCATCACTACAGTAAGTACTTACTCGGTACAGGGCGTAACCTTGAGGATACCCAATGGGAACAATTTCGCATCACTCCCCGCACCCCGTGCTTTCCTCAAACTGCTAACTTTGGGTCGTAGCAAAACTCGCGTGAAGTGGAATCTATGCCTGTCTATGGTATCTGTGCAATACAATCTGTGACGATATAACACGAAAACACACGGCAGGACATGTCACATATAAGTGAGGTTAGTTGTGTCGTAATCTCTTACCACGGTCATTCAGTAATGTTATAGTTGAGCTCGACGTTTAAAGCGAACTTGCACAATATTACACATCGTGGAGCTTTGTGAACATGCCAGCTGAGGTATGCGACCCGCCCCCGAACTACCCCCACCCCCTTGCCCTTCCCAGCCTCGCGTCGCGTGTATGGTATGCCTTGTGAATAACTGACAAATCATGTAGCAAGTTTTATTGTAGATACTTTATATAATTCAGCATTATTCTATTTATTTAGGCGTATTCACAACGTCTGAACCGGTTTGAATACTTTTTATTGTACGTACAGTCAACGTACAATAAAAAGCGAACTTTTTGAATCAATTAAACACCGATTTACTTACAATGGGTACGAATTAGAATTTGTATACCTGTACCCGTGTATCGGATGGCGTAATCAACTGTGGGTTCAGGTTGGTTGTTTAGGTATAACTAAAATCATAAGAACTATCGTAAGGTTATTCTGTAGTTTCCTT
Organism: Apocheima hispidaria; assembly: GCA_947579745.1. Lineage (NCBI taxonomy): Eukaryota > Metazoa > Arthropoda > Insecta > Lepidoptera > Geometridae > Apocheima > Apocheima hispidaria. The sequence goes on from OX388145.1 coordinate 17,572,933, forward strand.
CAAACATTATCCCACTAATCCGTATACATAAATGCGAAACGGTGTGAAGTATGTTTGTGTAAATAGATCCGTAACGAATGAAGGGATTGAGAAAAAATTTGGTATGCTCATACCTGGATTATGGATTGCTAGCTGTTACCCGCGACTTCGTTCGTGTAGACCTACAAAAAAAAGTAGCCTATGTCCCTTAAGCTATACCTATGCAAAACTTCAGCTTGATCCGTTCAGCCGTCTAGCCGTGATAACGTGTCAAAAACCCAGACAGAGAGACAGTTACTTTAAAATTGATAATATTAGTTAGGATTACGGATTACAACTTATGCTACTTTTATCCCAAGAAATATAATAAAATATAAGGTTCTTGTAGGATACTCCATGTATACTCCATGTAAGGCATCTCTACGCTAGACCGATACGGAGATCCGACGTGAATCACGCGTCTTATACCGGAGCTCATGTGGAAGTGGAGAATAGGATGGCAGGTGGACTAAAGCGTCCATAGAATAGCCACCAAGAGGAGCGAAGAACGATATCGTCAGAGTACGGGGCATATGTCGAGGAGATCGACGCAGGACAGGGGATTGGTGTGTTGAAGGAAGGGCCTGTGTCCAGCAGTGAATCGATAAGGGCTGAAATAATGATGATGACGTAAACACGCCTGAAATGTTCACGCGTTACGGAGATGTATTTACACGAACATACATACACGAAGATTTCTTTAGTAGTAAATGTAAAGGTTTTTTAAATTATATTTGTTACTTCAAATTAAGTTTGTATCATAGTTATTGAAATATAGCGTGTTCACAAAGCGCACCGGCGCCACGTTTGAACTTCCGGCGGGTGCCGGAAGCGACGCCGCTGGATACCGCCGGATAAGGGAATTAACCTCTTCAAACCTATTATTATAATTTTACTTAATTCATTTCATTATAAATTGTTTCAATATTACCCATAGTAATAATTAGTAGTTTTTGCTGAATTCAAAAGTTATGTGTTTCTTCCTTTCCACTAAATTCACTACATTAGCCTATTTTTATATACTAGGTTTCATTAAGATAAGTCACAATACTAAGAAATTTTTGAGTTTAATTACTTCAACCTACCTATTTATTGTTACAGTAACCAAAACATTTTATTTCTATTTCAGAATGTTTAAGCATTAAAACTTAGATCAAATAAGATGAAATTTCCGATTAGGTATGTGATTGAGATAATCTTGGTCTGTGCACCCGCAGTGATCTTCATAATTGGTATTCCTCAAGTTACCTCTCAATAATTGCTTCAAGTTACGCGAGAATACTTCAACTTCGTAACCGAGTGACGAACTGCAAGTACTGCATCTCATATTCAGAGCTCTAGGTTAGCTCTAGACCGATCTCGCTATGATCTCAACTTAGCACTTAATACCAGATCAAGTCAGACTCTTCAGACTCGACTTCCACAGGTATTATAATGGCAACCACACAGCACAAACCACAACACCGTTGAAATACCTTCTCGGGTCGCTAATAAATTTATACTAGGTATATAACGATATTGCCGATTTCGAAGTCACTACATTTAATTTATTATAGAAATAAAGATGTATAGCATTGATACAGTCACTCAATCTTGGTAGGTAACTAATTAGGAAACCTTCTATGAAAACTGGCGTGTTTATTTAGGTTTTGTTTTAATAAAACGGGAATACTCACGTTAAATTGAGCCGGTTATTCCGACTATAGTTTCGATCACATTCGGTGCAAGACAAGACAAAGTCCCGCGCGTGTCCCGCGTGTAGCATTCCTTGATAAAAGTCACCGAATGTGATCGAAACTATATTCGGAATACCCGACTCAATTTTACCTGAGTATTCCCGTTTTATTAAAACAAAAAAAAACAGGAAACAATTAATTTATAATAAAGTTGTGGAATAGGTGCTTCCATCATAAATAACACGAATAGACGATTGCTTCGTAATTAAAATACAAATGATATAATGACTTGGCTTTACATGATATCCCAGTTGTTTATTTTTACGGTAGCGTTGCGAGACTTGACATTTCTGTAAATTTTATGTTTCTTGTGGAATTTATTTTACTAAGTTATATTTTAAGGAATACCTGTTTCGCATAGTAAAACAAGTTTAATTAAGCCTGATAAAATCCAAGAAAATTCATAACTTTGAACCGACTTTAACTTTGTTCGACAAAGTCGGATCATAACAATCGGCAACCTAAAAAGGCAACTGAACTTAATGCACTCTGAGCGAGTCGCTCGCTCCTCGTTTGGTATCCGCTTATACGCCGATACCTCTGGACCTAGCAATACGAACAATGGCACCAACACTATTGTCCTCGACCCTAATAACTCCGTAATATTTTGTGTCTAACAACAGCTTACATAAAAACATATCTTGATTTCAAAATTACACGGACAACTAGTTCTAATTTTGCTTTATCTGAGTATATTTATTGTATTTCCTACAGTATTTTGCATCCTCGGAAGGCAGGTTGTTTAAGATCTTGTTAACTTTACTCTGGGTAGTTTTTACTAGGTAGGTATATTCACATAATTTATGATGCAACCTGATTCTGATTGTGACACAAAATTACCATCAGGTAAATTTACACGAACATACTTAACTAATGTAAACTTGATTAAGAGATTGAATATTTGGCAAAAGATATATTATCAAAAAAATATTCTAAAACGCACTTCTACAACTTTGCACCTGCCACATAGTAAAAGTAAACAGTTTCCGTGTTTATCTAACATCTAACCCAAAGTAACGCCGCGACCCGCGGGTAAGAATGCGTCCGTTTTGATGTTCCTCTTCATTTCGGCTTTCATTCATATTAAATGTAAAATGAGTGAGCTGGCGAGGAAACTTGCGACACCCGCACCTCGACCTAACTTACTATCCAACAATTACAGGGAGTAACCGCGGGCTTAGCATACCGCCGCCGAGCGAGACACGCTGGCAGAGAAGCGCTAAAAAGCAACTGTAATATAATGTAGTGGTTTCGAACACTAGTTTAGGTTATGTTTGACATGCGACAAACAACGAGCGAGCCAGGCGAGATAAGCGAGATCTATCCATGTTATTTTGCGCATGTGTGTGTGGCTTTTGTTTGTAACTGAGCAGAAAATCGGCTGTTCTCGTGTGCTGTCTCGCGAACCTGCCACGCTAGCAACGCACCTACAACTAGAGCCTTGGCCGTGCTCAATCATTTTGCGCACAAGTTCCAGCATATCGACATATTTAGTGAAACATCACTATTATTATTAGAGAATTTAAGTAGTTTTGTACTCATTGTTTAAGATAGTAAGCATTTTGGTATACTGTTAGCTTACTATTTGTTTTTTTTGGAAATAAATAAATAAATAAAAGTATTTTATTAGGTTTTTTTCAGTGGTTAAATGACATTTTTAAAAGCGTGGTTTTATAAGAGGAATCTAAATATTAAATGAAAAATACATAAACAATTAAATAAAATTTGACATATTTGTAAAGAGAAGAAGCTATAAAAAAAAAGTTTGGAAAATTATTGTTTATAAATTGAAGCATTTGCGGAATAAAGTATTTGTATAATGAATAGTATACGAAACGTTGTTTGTAAAGTTTTATTTGTCAATAGAGTTTTGGTGAAGCGTTAATGAACCCTTGGTGAGACCTGTACGTATAGTCAAGCTAGGAGAGCAAAAATACGCTTCTGAGCTTCTGTGCTCGAAGCATACGTACTCGCTACACATGACTGTGGTAAAGTAAGTATTATTGTTCTCTGAAAACTGTTACTCTGAAGATTGTATAATCAATGAAACCGCCTCCGTTTGCAATGCTAATGTGGGCGACGGAACTCGCTTTGCATCTCCTATCTCCCGGAGAGCCTATTGGCGCTTTGAAGAGCCGTGTCAAATATCTTAACTAGCTTTCGGCGTGAATAGTTTAATGTTTCCAGATGAGAAACATGACCAAATTTTAAGGGAATTTTTGTTATGTTTTTGTTATAAATACGACGAAATCAAGAAGTACGTAAAGACATTTTTTTTAATATTTGCAAATGAAACAATTCCTGCCTTGAAAGGAAATTACAGCATTTTGAGCACAATAAGATGTCAGAAATTACGCATACTTGAGAGTCATAAAGTCGCGAAGTGAGTCGAGTTTCCTGCTATGGGTTGACTAGCAGCCAACGCAGCCTCGCATAAAAACCTCTCCTTTCATAAACCGGGGGCGTTATTACGCTCTGGAACGCAATATGTGTAGTCTGGCTTTAAAAAACAATTGCCGGCGAATAATATGAGCGCCATTGTACCTGTGACGGGATTCATTTCGGCCCTGGCCCTGGCTGCGAGATGATTGCGCGACTAATGCTTCAGGTTGGTTTTTTGCGGTCTCGAGTATTTATACTCTTCATGATACTCTTCTGATAGCGCGATCACAAGTACATTATTTGGATCGCCTGAACTTCTAGGCTTCATTTTATTTCCAAGAATCTCTACAGATTTACCGCTTAAAGAGTGAAGTTGATAGTCTTGTGACCGGTAGAAATTACTTTAGTTCTTCGGGGCGTAGGGTGCTGTAGAGATTCCACTGAATAAAAGTATATTTTAATTGTATCCACGACGGAACGGAGTAATATAATGAGTTTGGTATAAGAAGATGTTAATGTGTTTGTATATCTCTTACCATTTTTATTCAAAAAGGCTGGACCGATTTTCATGCACTTTTTGTGTTTAGCGTAGCGTCATTTACCCTGAATTATTGCTTCATGGGCGAACATTGGGTATTCGGCCTGCAAGTCTGGAACCGGCGTTAGTTCAACTTGTATTCAATTGCCCAAATAAGAATTGTTTTAAAGCCTTTGTATAGTAAATTGATTGTTGTGTTACATAATTTGTTAGTTTTTAACTAAAAGTAACTGCCTACACTACAAACACTTAACTGACGGAGGGAAGTCTGCAACAAGTGGCAAAATTTGCTTTCATCTGTCCGTATGTTGGTACTCGCATCGTCGTATATTTCAACTAGTCTTGAAGACACTTGGTATAGAGAATCTACAATTGCGATTTAAGGTTGCCTTGTAAGGACTGCGGCCTACAACATGCTGCGGCGCCATTTGATTTGATAATTAAGGCAGAAACATTTGGTACACAATTCTAAACAAGTATTTCGAATATGAGCACAATCGGTCAAGAGGTTGGCAAGATTGTGCAAGTTTATGCTCACGAGGTCTTCTGTTCGCAACAGAAGCTTAGCGGTTTCAAAGTTGTGAGTTTTTTTTTAGAATAGGCCGGAGACTTATGCATTTTAATGTATACCTACTTGATATGTGGTACGTTTAAGGAGATTTTAGAAATTATAGATATTTTGATAAGAATTTCCTTTTTAACCGACTTAATCCTTTTTAACGAAAATTTTAATTTTTTAATACTTAGGTTTAATAAACATTTATTCTCATAAAGATAAAATTATCACTTACATAAGAATCAGTTACATAGAAAAATTATATTGTAAGTCGTTCTAGTTAAGGTAGGTACAAAATTAACGCATTGTTAGATAAATAGATATATAGAATAGTTAGTTCATTAATAAACATTTATTATATGATGAGCAAGTTTCGTTTTAAATACGTGAAGAGAGTTTATGTTTTTTAAATCGGAGGGTAGTTTATTATATAGCTGTGCGCCTTCGTAACTTATTGTTTTTATTCCGTAGTTCGTACGACACTTGGGTAAGATAAGAAAGCTAGCGCGACGCGTGTTTCGCTTTGTTTTAGTGAACGTTAGATTAGTATGGATCGATTTCGTAATGATTTTTCGCACGAGAATGCATGTGTTATAAATGAATAACTGTTTTAAGTTCATAATTTTGGTTTCTTTGTAAATTAATTTAGTTGATGTTAAATATGGATAGTTAAATAATAATTTGATAATTTTGTTTTGAAGGATTTGTAGTTCGGTTAATTTAGTTTTTGTGGCGTTGCCCCAAATTTCTATTAAGTATAGCAGATGCGGTTTTACGAGTGAATTGTAAATGGTGTAGCGTAATCGACGTGGAACACATCGGACAATGTTACGTAGAGAGCCAATTCGTGATGAGAGTTTAGTTTTAATATGTTCTATGTGTGTGTTCCATGTCAAGTTGCTATCCAAATGTAACCCTAGGTATTTTTCACTGTTTTTTTCTTGTAGAGCAACATTATTTATTTTAAGTGGGTCATAGAGCGGGACGTGCTTGTTCTCCATACTTCCAGATCGGTTCCATTTTTATCAATACCGAATATCATTTTTATAATAAAATTCATGAGAAATTGATGGAACTACTAAAATATATTATAGGCATACATAATTATAGCAATTTTAGTATTTTCATCAACAAGTTCAGAATTTGCATTCAGGGAGTATTATTTGGTGAAGTGTAATTGCTGAAGAAGACCACAGATGGCCAATTTAAATAAATAGTTTAGATAAAGTTGTTTTTTTTTTTGTTAACATTGTTATAAAAAGTGGAAACATATAACCATAAGCAATAATTAACTTCAAATGCTTCGCATTTAATCAAGTAAACATGAATTTATTTCAATTTAAACGTAAAGCTCGCGCAGTCATTACTCCTATTGTGTCTCGGCGAGCTAATTAAAAGTTTTATGTTGGCAACGTGGAACTTCTTCCGACTTCCTATCGCTTTTGTTGTTGTGTTATTTTGTTGACAGAATTCAATTTACATTCTTATTCAATTAACAACGAATTTTCGTTCATCTCTTGTCCAAAAAAAAAAGAACCCGAAGTTTTATGAAAGAGAGACACAGCTATACTTTTAATAAAATTGCTATTGATATAGACTGTTTGAGGAAATGCACCTCTACATTTACGAAAGTATTTAATTATATTTTTGTTCTTCCTGTATTTGAAATACTTTGATCCTATGTATACATTCCATCAACTCAAAATAAATGATGTAACCCCATCAAAGTTCGGCCAGACGTGATAAAACGCAGTTACCCAAAAAATTGGTAAATATTAAGGGTTTCATGGCTGCCTCGGGCGCGTCGCGTCCGCGGCACAACTCAATTTACACTGTTTACATAATGTATTTGGTTACCTGGACGATATTTATGTACGGCGGCTCCCAACCAACACATACACGAAATTCCGCCAGAATAACAAAATATTCGAGTTGATATTTTATGTCTTAGCGGGAAAATGTTTGCTCCAAATTTAATCGGTGGAAATTGTTTTTTTTAAATGAATTAAATTCGAAAGTATCGATATTCAAATTATGTAAATTTCACTTCTTTGAACTTAGAAGAGTTAATTGTAGGATAATACATATATTACTACTGAAAAAAGTATACAGAAATTAACTCATACTTTTAGATAATACAATTAACCATAAAAAGTATTTATATATGCACTTATTAAAGAACATATATATAAATATTTTCAAAAATTGGTTGACATACGATATTTTGGCTCTTACTTATTCTTAACTGGTTTACCGATACCTATGTATTAAGTTCCGTTATTTGGGAAGCTTATATACGTTGTAACGGCTCGCTTAGAATCGTCAACCAAGCAATAGTTTAAGATTAAAATAAAGAGTTTTTTGCATATACGTTCTTTATTTGCATTTATATACGTACTACATATTATCAACTAATTTAAAACTTTTTTACCGGTACTCAAGTTACGTTCTTCTAGTTCAATGAAAAATGATTTTTTTACCAATACGTTATTATTGAATTAGTGAAATATTGACTGTACAGTTACGTCGTTTCGGCACATCGCGGAGGACTACATTTAATACGCATTTATGTAAAAAAAAAACTATTTTCGAGATTTTGGTAGTTACGTTCATCTGGTTCTTACACCACGATTTGGCCCTAATTATAATCAGATAAAAAGGTATGGTAAGGTAATATTAAAAAATATTTGATATTCCAAATAACCAGGCATTTCGCTGAATGGTTAAGATTAGAGTATACCGCCGACTTGCCCATACAAAAAGCGCCGACTGTTTTCCACCCCTAAATATTTTTCATATGCATTGACACCGTGAAAAACTATGCTTATTAGTTTGTGTTTTTTAAAATTATCGTAATTTCTTCGAAGTTATATATATATGACAAATTTCTTGCGTTAAAGTTATGACGAAAAAATGGATCTTATTAGAAAACCAAAATTATTGTAATATAACACAAAATTATTATTTATCCAAGCCATCGACACCAAAAACAAAATATTTTGATAAGATTTAGGAAGTAATAATAGAACTCCCCCGAAATTAGCAATCTGGGGCTTTTCAAGGTCAGAGTGAATAGGAATATTCTAAGTGTGCGTGCTTCATCATCGAACACATCGTCGCTTACAAAAAAAATACGAGATTGGTGTGAAATCCAACTGTTACTATTTAATTATAATAAGTTTTTGTAATTTGACCTATTAATAAATGGTATTCTATTCTTATAGGTGAGCTCGTGGACAAACGCGGACATAGGTACATGAGTATTAAAAAAAAAGAAGTTGATTTCATCAAAATATGAAGGTAAATTTCCAAAATCTCTCTATCGCACGCATGAAACAGAGCGACAGCAATACAATTATAAATACCTAGTACTTCAAAACCTCGTGGCAGGTCGACCCTCTTAACACTTACAGCGCAAACTTTATGGGTGGAACGTTTACACAGCACATAGTTCCGACTACTATAAAACTTGGCAATTAACGGCTTCTCGACTGTAGCAAGTGGTCGCTTTACATTGTGCGCTTGCTGAGTAACTGCAGCCAGCGACCTCTGGCTGGCGAGCGTTATTACTGCAACTATGTTAATTTTACACTCCACCTCGCTGCAATATAGAAGTTTGCAGACAGGATCTAATATGAAATGGAAATATGCGTTAGATAAAGGATAGTGGGCAATTTTATATTAGAGCTGGCCCAAGAGCCGCCTCGATTAAAACTTAAGTCAAATGAAAGAGTGACGCGTTTGAGGCTAGCTTCATAAAGTTTTAACTTGTCTATCCACGTAGGAAATAAATATTCATAATCATATTCATGTTAAATAAATTAAGTAATTAATTAATTTATTAAATAAAGAAAGGGGCTCGTGAGTCACAAATTCAAATCGTTTACATAATATATATGCGGTCCCATGTAGAAACTGGCGGGACTTAGATTTTGGAGGAAGTGACGTAGAGTGATATTTAAGGGGTAATGCAGGTGTTTAAAATAAAAAAAATAAGGTTAAAATAAGGTTCTCCGCTATGTCTAGGCATATGTTTTCCCGTTTTAGTAGGTTTAATTGTATACTTAGGGGTATAGCTTAATTAGGCGCTTAATTATTTGTTTTCGTGAGACTGTTTTGAAGTATTAATAGTTACTGATGCTCTATAAGCATGCTTATTTTCTAGCCTAGACATGTTGCAAGTCGATTCAATCAAATTTATAGCAGACAGCTGTTACCTGCGACTTCGTTCGTGTGGACCGACAAAAAATAGTAGCCTATGTCCGTCTCCCACCCTTAAGCTATCTATGCAAAAATTCAGCTCGATCCGTTCAGCCATTTAACCGCGATAACGCGACAAACACTCAGACAGAGAGACAGAGTTACTATCGAATTTATAATATTAGTCAGGTTAACATAGTATAGGAGGTCCTAATCGCCTTGGCAGCTAACTTCACAAAAAATATTTTTTAGGGTTCCGTAGTATTTAATTTCGTCGGATTATTGGCTGCTACATTCACACCGGTAAACATTATACCTAATTATGTTAAGTATTCGTGTACTGTGATACCTCAATTTTTTAGATCTTTATAAAAAGTTTTCGTGTATATTATTATATAGTTTGTTAAGATACATTTAACAAAGATGTTATAAAAGATAGCAGGGGAATGGACAAAAAAGCCAAACAATCTACCAGTTTTCTCCGCTTTTCTCAAAAAGTCATTATCACATTTTTCCCGAAAGAGATTTATTAAGATACTTGTATATTTCATTTTTACTAAAATAATCTAAACTTAAATGTACAAACTAAAACTATAAACTATACTAAACTAAATAAGTACTTAAATAAATTAAATCTAAAATATCTACAAATAAAAAACGGCATTTAGATCGCTGTCTGCGGGTAAGGTGCCCAAAAAGCTGGCGACATTACCCCGTTGAATTGCCAAGCTCACCCTTTGACCGAGGTAAGCGCCAGCTCTTTGGTCACCTGTAATTTCGACTAAATAATAATAATAATAATCTACCAGTTAAAGAAGACCTTTTCTAGAACGCGGTCTGTTCGCAGATCATTCCTTCCATTAAAATGTTACGGGCTAATTACACTTGGCCGAGTTGCAAAAGTTCCTTTGCAACGAAATAATTGCGGAAAAGATGCAGCGACTTCGATTTGTGAAGGAAATCGAGTTTCGTGAACAAATCTAAGCAGAAGCAGTGCAGATTTAAAGTTTCATTGTTTTTTTTTTAATTTATTTTAAATTAGTTTTTTATTGTAATTTGCCTGTCCTAACGCTGTTACATTACATCAACTGAACATAAAAAACAACGGAAAATAAAACGCTGCTTAATCACTAGTCTGTGCAAAAATAGAAGCACCGTGGCATAACGGTGAACTAATTTTTTTATAATTTTATATGAGATTACCTACCTACCTAGCAGCACCCGAGTACTAACTAGTGAGAACTGAGTAGGTACCTACCAAGTATCAAACACTTTCAATCGTGCTGGCAATGGCAGAGCAGTGTGATTATTTTCGAATGTAATTTTTACAAAAACGACTTGGCAAGTAAACGTGCTTTAAAAGACATTTTGTTAGCACAGATTCAGGGTGTCTTTCTAAATTCTACTTTAAAAGGCAGTCCTTGAAGCGCACTTCCTCTAGGGCACTACGAGCTCTTGAGAGAGAACGTCAGGACGACTGTTAGGCGCATCAGGTTTTAAATTCACAGGATTACTTAGTGACCACAACAGAATCTTGATTTCATTTACATAAAAAAAATACTAAAGAAATACGCATGAGCAAGACGGAACTTAAATCTTTCTATACATAGTATATTTTCTAAACTTAAATTTAAAAAAATATCTACAACGCCTCCTTATATTTATTTATATACAAATTGTAAAGTACACTTATAAGCTATTGCCTTCATTACATATTACACGATAAGACAAATGGTACGTGGTTGTTGTGGAGGTATTTCCTTGCCAATATATTTTTACTAGCTCTGGCTCACAGTTTTGACCGCGCTGTTAATGTGATTGTGTACTTTTTACCATTGAAGGAATTTGCAGAATCAATTCAGAAGCCCCGAAATTACCTCATAAAAATAAACAAAATTACAAAATTAATTAAAAAATAAATTGTTATGAACATTCATTGGTCCACGTTTTGAGAAATTCTTATATACATAGAGGTAAGGTATTTACAGTTTAAATGTTAGTGTAGTTTTGCACCATTGCGCATTATGTACTCGGGGCATTATACGATTTACCGCAATACTTACTTATACTATAAAGTTTGTTCATCTCACTTAAAATCGCTGTCTTCTCTCAACAATACCGCCGCAAAACACTTCCAGTCAAACTAGGCGTACTACTCCGGCCTGTCCATTGAAACTCATACCATTCTGTCTCCTTTTCCACTGTTCTGATTAGATGTTCTATTCGGAGTTTGCGTTATTTGTCGCATTTGCTCAAGTGCTACTCAAATTGCTTAACAGGTTCAAGTATTCCTGGGACTCGAGTACTACTTGCTTTACTGATCACCAGATGTAGTAAAATATAACTTCAAAAATAACACTATTGCTAAAAATAGTAAAAGATCACCAAAAATAAACCCTATTTTAATGTGAAATTATAACTAAAAATTTTAGATATTGCTATCATATTAAAGCAAATAACTCCAAAGTAACATTTTTACAGAGTAAAACACTATACAAAAATAATAAATGAACATTTTTTTTTTCTCTGTTCATACTTAACGTAAGCTCGTGTTCTGGGCTATTATATTATGTTACAATTATTTTTTAGCGCTTCTTTGGTTATGTGGTACATTTATAGATATTAAATAAAGTTAAATTAAGTAGTTTATTTATTATGTAGTATAACCTGCGCTCCGCGGTTTCACCCGCGTGGAAAATCCTTCAGAAATCGTAAATTTTCCCGGGATAAAAGGTGGCCTAAAAATTTAGGTGGATCCGTTGCTCTGTTTCTGATTGAAAGGAGCACAACAAACACACTTTTGCATTTACAATATGAGTAAGGCTTTGGTGATATCTGGTCTACGTTTACAATTTGAATAGAGCTTAGTATATTTTTTTGGTGGTCACTATATTTAATCGCATTATTTTGATAGTTCGTGGAATTTTCAGCTTATAAGGGTGTTTATTGAGTTCTAGTTTCTTTTTCTTTTTTATAATGCCAAGCTTTGCTCTTTACAATGTTTATCAACTAAAACTTAATATAAAACCTAATGATGTTACAAAAGGAATAAACCAAAGAAAACTTTTTTTATTTTTTTTATTCCATCGGTGGCAAATAAGCTGACAGGCCGCCTGGTGATAAGCGATAATCGTCGCCTATTGATACCTGTGACACCAGGGCCAACGGCCTGTAAGCCTGTAATCCTATATGTAGTATATGTAAACCTGTTTCCATCCAAATTATATTAAAAAGACACGAAATATGATCAAACTTAAAGCTACAGATAAACAATTAACCATTTTGACATGTAGAGAATTCAATCTCTAAATCTAGTTATTCAACATTTATTATTATTATGGCTAGCCCGATTCTCGTGCGTGATAATATTTTGATACGTATGATAATGACCAGAGTGAAAGATACTGAAAAAAATTATAATCTTTCATTTTGTGATAAAATGCTTTAGATACTATTATCACAATCGTCACACGTCTGTCGATCGACGGACATCACTCGACGCTGGAATATTTTAATGTTCTGTTTCAAGCTGTCTCCTTCAGCCACACAGTAAACATTATCTAACAGTAGACGATAGTTTAAGTTATAACACAATGTTTTGACACAGTGCGGCGAGTGCAGACCTCTACATAGCGAGTTCATTAGCGACCACGCCTCGCGGCTCATTACGGACAGCAGGCCTTCCAATTCTCACTCGCAGAAGTGTACTGTGGTGTTATCTGAGCGCATATTAGTAGTTACTCGTAGATGTGTGACCTTTGGGTACTAGTTGGTTAACTAGTTTGTCTGATCTGTTGTTAGAGGAGGAAAATTGCTTTAAAAATTTCAAAAATGTATTTCATCTTATTTAGTTAAACAATGCAATCCTAACTTCTGGCCGGAATGATACCGGCTAGACCTAGTTTTATCAGCCACTAGGGTTTGGTTGGACCTAGTTCTATCCGGCCTCATACCGGCTAGACCTAGTTTTACTCGAAAACAATTGGCTAATACTAGATTTAACCAAGAGTAAGTGGCTACACTTAGTTCTATCCGGCTGAAATAAGGTGTAGCCGCACTTCGGGTTCTATCTGAATTGAGGGAGTGTGATAAGGGGCTTAATAAGTTTGGAGGTCGTTAGCAAAGCCCAAATAAACCCGGAACTTACGATGCCTCGGCTCAAATTAAGACAAACGCTTTTAATAATGCTGAGACTACGATGTATTCACAGTTTGCTCCTAATATAATTATTGTAATAAATTTGCGGTTGCCATACTCGTGCCGCTGTGTACAGTCATACTGAACCGCACCTTAACCGCAACTTTAATAAACTTAACCACGTTTATTAAAGAGCAGCAAATTTTAAATATGCTTGGGGTGTTTCGGCTGTATCGTAAATAAAATGAAAACGCTAATAAAAAGGATTGTCAGCTTATAGTAAGCGCTGTTCTCTGTTGGTGTACCAAAAAGCAGTAGAAATTTATTTTGTATATAATGCGAATGATTCACAGCTATATACTTACATAATTATGGATGATAATAGTTTACGATTCGATACGATACGATACCAAAATGTAGATCATTTATTTTCCTGAGCATAGTAAATTCGATGACCCGTTTTCTCGTAATTTATTAAAACATTACAAATAATTTAATTATAATTTAATACAAGGCTTTTTTATTAAAAAATATGTTAAAAAATATTCTTTCTTTATTGCATATATGTACATATTCTTCTTCTAAAACTACGTTTTAGCTTACATAATGTCATATACCCTGTAAATAAGGGCTCAGCAATATTATGTGGCTGGTCACAGACCATGCCACAGGTATAGATACAGGTAGACATACTACTATGTAGGTAATGTGTAGAACTACTAAACTACATAATACGAATAAATGTTAAACTACAAGGGCTATTAATACAGAATCGACTTTTATTGGTCACTCTCGTATGAAAAACCATGAGCTTAACGTTAAAACGTTTATGTAGAGACATAAATACCTTGCAAAACGAGCCGTATCTTCCATCGTTTGCTCCGACGGTGACGTCAGCCGGATGTATTGCAGCTATCTGACGACGAGGCTCCGTGAGGCAAATGGCGGAAGCATCTGTCTCAGGCGACATCGGTGTACTTACGCTTTAACGATGTAGTTTGACGACAGCTTCATTCTAATCAGCTTTCCTTAATCCACTGCTGGCTTAGGCTTACACTGGTCAGCCCGATCTTTAGTTTTTGGCATCCTGGTCTCTACTCCAGAATAAGTCTCCTTTAACGGTTGTCTATATAGATTTTAGCAGATGTTGATTTTAACATCATAAGTTCAAAAACTAAAAAGTACTAAAAACATTTCATACTAAAAAGTATGAAATAAGAAAATATTAAGGAAAAATACTATGTAGGTATATTAAATGGATCACGCCATTTTTTATTTCGACTATATTTTCTTGTTTCATACTTTTACGTAGGCGGGTTTTAGTTTTTATTTTATTTATTTAAAACTATTAAGTAAAGTTCGTATTTCCCAAAGTAACTCTTTTTTTATTAACAAAAAATAATACAAACACGGATTAAAACTAGTGTAACAACTGGCAGCTATATTTCTACCTGCGATCTCTTCCAGGCAACATCAGTATGGAGATAATTAAATTATATAGAAGTGGTGAAGGACGGTAGAGTATCTCTATGTACCATAATAACTGCCAATTTAGATTCCATTCACGGTTTGAATCACATCTATTACCTTAGCATTGCACGCGACATCGACGTCCCGGCCCCAGCAGTAATCGATATGGTTAAAACCTACTATATTGTGCTCGCCCATGACGTTCTGCACCTGAGCCATCAACTTCTGTTGATCCGCGTGATTAGATAACCAGTCGTTGTAACTGTAGAAGAAGAACATTTTACAAGTTATTCTATTAACAGGATAGGCCGGAGGCACCGCCGACCCGTACACTTCAATATTTTTTGATTCATCGAAATCGTACTCCTTAAAGTCTCCTGAATCGATCCCTTGCAAGTAGTGATACACTTGATACATAGAACTGCCGCCGTTGAAATGGCCTACCTGATTTTGTACGTTCTCGAAATCTATTTGTTTGAAACGAAACCCCCAAATTATGAACCACAAGCTCATGAAAATAGCAGAAGCAATTGGCGATGAACCCAAAATGTCTCTTGTTATGATTCTGGTGACAGTATTATCCGGTAAGAACTGGTAGATACCTAATGCATCAAGGGTCTTCTGTAGTATTCTTCTAAATCTAGCTATCAAGTGTGGTAGTGGACTGAACATTTGCGATGTCCATGCTTCAGGAGCGAGTGAGATCATCACACTAATCTTATCATTGAATGTGACATTTAATGAAAGCATGATGTAAGCAGACGTAGTTCCTTGAGAGTGTCCAACATACGCCAATTTAGTTTGATTCGTCTCATTGAGTATAAAATCAACCGCAGTCGGCACGTCCTCCGTACCTATTTGATGGAAGCTATATTTCCAGAATGCTGGGTCATGCGGCGATAGAAAGATATGTTTTTTGGAGTAGGTATTTCCTCTTACGTTCAAGAGCCAAACGTCGAATCTTGCATCAGCTAATAGAAAGGCGAGGGATTTTTTCCCAGAAGTCAAATACACGTCGGAGCTTCCTGCCAGTCCATGTACCAGTAGCACTGGGCAGCCCGGTCCGGGGATCCTGACTACGTTCAGCAAGTACCCGGTGCCTGACGTCACGGTGTACTCTTCCGCCGTGTAGCCGTGATATCTGATTAGCTCACTGCTGTTCATATATCTTTCTTTGGAGTCAGATGTCCACCCGATACTAGAGGTTTGTATAAATTGATACAGCGTTTCCATGCTTTTGTCCAAATTTATCAAGTTGTCTGTCAAATTTGATGCTAGGTTAGTGTAATTTATTGCAATGCCTAACAGATTAAGCATTTTTGAATTTAACCATGCAACCATTCTAGATGAAGTGCATTGAACGCGATGTTTGAAAGAAAATTAAAAATGTAATAATGATCAACTCGAAGAAAGTTTTGGCTATATATTAAAAAACACGTACACGTAATCATTGAAAATTTGCGTAATTGACATCGTAAAGTGATAACATAATTAACTACAGTCTCATTTTTTACCGTAACATAAAACTTGATAGGAGTTCCTCGGTAATCAAACATGCTCCACGGATCACGGTCGTAAGACGGCAAATTTTAATTTTTCAAAAACTACGTTTTTTTTATTTTTTGTGTTTTGGCTTTACTCCGAATAATCGTTTGACTAAATTATTTTGTGCCGCGCTCGCTTAATTTTTGGTCTTTTTAGAGGCCTTCTCCTTCTCAGCGGATCGATCAAGATATAATTTCGCAAAAATATATGTTTTTTATGAAAATTTTATGAAGAAATTCAATAGTTAACTTTTCTGATAGCTGTTAAATTAGAAGGGTAAAAAAAAAACTGTAGTAAAGATGTTTTCCATAAATTACTTTCAGGGCTGAATGTAATTTTTCTATGAAACAGCCGTTTCTTTTTCGGTGATTTCACTATTATTTATACTAGTAGTTCGCCCGAACTGAGACCTCGCGACGTTCTGTTTTACAAGATTGTATTTCACTTACCTACTTATTGTACACTGTTCATAATGTATAGATACCTAAATGATATGGTGTTCTTCCAAATCAAAACTTGTCATTGATTTTTCGACCATTTTTAAGTAATGTATGGTCCTATGACAGTAAATGATGATGATGATGCTAATTTTTTGGTACCTAATTGGTCGTAATGTTGTGAAATGTGACTCTTCGTGTTGTTTCAAAACTCCATAGAAACCTCTACTAGTCTCCACCACTTTACTGGGGCATGACTTAGACTTGACCGTGACTTACTTTGCTTGACTTAGACTTATTTTAATTGTAAATATTTGACTTCACTAGAAATATTACAATACTTGACACTGGCTAAATACACAATGTGTGGCGCCAAAACATAGAAAAAAAAAACTCGCGCCCATGTACCACATCTTATGAAGTCAGGCGTAACATATCGATGACATCGATGTTTGTGTCATATTATAACGAAGCTAAGGTTGAAATTGTTTAACGAATGACTGGATGACAGGTGTTTTCTGTCTGCGAATCTCTCTACCGCGTTTTAAGTGGCACCACAACGCCATCTAGTTTGTTTTATAAGAAATGAATTTTGTTCTCTGTTCCGTTCGACCCCTATATCTTTGCAACCCCTTGACCGATTATGCTCATACTCGAACTTGAAAATTGTATTGTCATGAACTACTTGCCTGCAAAATTTCATAAAGATCAGATCAACGGTACGCAAGTTATCGTCGGACAAATATACACGCAAACGTACAAACATACATACAAATACCGATTTGTTCCCGTAGACTCTGAGACCTCGCTTCGCTCGGTCAACTATAATGATGTATATAACTATATACGTACCTAAAGGGGAACAAACACTTATCCGCGCAACATACACACCTTAAAACAATACAGGCCTCCTCTGGGCCGTTCGGGCCAATACTGAGTTTAGGCCGTTCGAGTTGCTCAATGTATGTAACCTAAACCTATCTAGAAAGAAAACCCGGACTAGTGTGAGTCTAATGAGTATCCAAGAATGTAGTCTATGACACTCCGGATATAAAGAAGTCTACACAAACATACATACTTTCCTACCTACTTAGATAATATACTTACATATACGCCTCAAAACTTTTGCTACCTTGATATACCTTTTTTGACAGTTGCGTTACAAGTATTATCACACTAATATTATAAATGCGAAAGTTTGTGCAAAGCAAAAGTTTAAAAAAAGTAAAAATAAATAAAGGATAAACTTAAAGTTTAGTTAAAAAGTTTGATTGTGCAAGTATATACTTAGTTGTTTGTTCCCGTTCAACTCTGTAACGGCTGAACGGATATGAATGAAATTTGGTATGAAGGTAGCTTACACCCTGGATTACCCTGATTAATACATAGGACTTTTTATCCCGGAAAAATATTCGGTTTAGCGGAATAGCGGGTAAAACTGCGGGGCGCAGCTAGTAATTAATAAAATAAAAACAAAAACCTTACTGCAAAATTTAGGCGATGTTACTCCAGGATTGAAGAAGAATACAACGACACATCACTCGTCAGAATCGGTCCAGCCGTTTAGATTACAGGAGGTAATATAGGAACGCACATAATACGTACTTTTTACTGACCGAGTGAGCGAAGCGAACGAAAGGTCTCAGACTGGCAAAATTTGCTTTCATCTGTCCGTATGTTGGTACTCGCGTACAGGTCGTATTATTCAACCAATATTGAGTGCTGACGACCGCAGCTTTCTCTCAGCGACCTCCTTTTCTATCTGCGTAGTATCTCGCTTAACCACGCACTCAACGCGCTTTCCTAACTAATATAAATCACTACTTCTTGAAAACACTTGACTCGAACGGGTTCTATGACTTCCTTTTCCCCTCACCAACTCGGATTCGAACCCATATCGTCTGGCAGGAATCTCAACATCATTGCTTCTAGAATTGCAGATAACACTCGCAGGCCACTCGCTGCTTCGGTCCAGTTAGTTGTTTCTCTCACAATAGTTCTGACTTTTCACTCCACTCCGAGGTAAGGCTCCAAGGAATGTCGTAACGTGTAACCATGCTCGGCGCAAGGGATTCTGATACGTTCCTAACAAATAAAAATAAAATTTACTTCCGTCGTATTACCCTTTGTACGAGTAATTAGGTATCTATTCTGGGCGTTCGGATAGATGATGGACAAATTCGAGGAAATAAATGCAGGAATATGACGATTAGCTTAATGTATTAAGATTTACTATTAGATTTAACATAAAAATCATAGCTCCTAACTAATATTATAATTCAGAAGAATATAGCCGCAGTCGTATCAGGACTAATAAAGCTTCACGGTATAAAAATGAATACGTTTGTCTCGAGGAAAATACTCCGCTTGCGCTATTCAGAACTGCCTACCTCACAACTGTCAGTACATACAAAACGACAAAAATGCACAAAAATTGATCAACGCCATCTAGCGAACTATAGGAAGTAACTTTGTAACTCTCTGTCTGGATATTTTTCGCGTTATCACGGCTAAACGGATCTTGATAAAATTTGATAAATAGTTATACCGTATATCACAGAGACTGACATCTGATATTTATTATTAGGATTATGTCCACGCGAACGAAGTCGCGGGTAACAAACAAACTACTTAATTAAGTTTTAATATAACTTATACTAAACTTTTGTTTTTACTCGCATGTTTTTTGGTTTGACATGCGCATTGTTGTGTTATGTTTGAGACGGCTACGCCGCTTCGGAAAAGACAGGAATATAGGCTAGGTGTTAACATGCTCGACCATACCGTCTCTTGTCGAACTAAAATTCGTGTTGAAAGCTAGATTCCATTTCAGCCTACATGTGTTTACCATCATCGACCATCCACCATACCGTTTTTGTCGAACTATAATTCGAGTTGAGAGCCACTATCCATTCCAGGGCCGTGTATAAATTGCGATGATTGTTAATAGAAGCAGCGATCGTCGACGCGGCGAGAAGTGAACCTTACTGCGCGGCGATACGAGTCACGGTCGCACAGCGTCGCACATGAACCATACAATCATCATAATAAGCATGTAACGGTACGGGCCCTGCTTACCATCTTCGACCATCAACCATACCACACCCTCACCTGACGGACTAATATATAATAAATAGCTCTTTGGTACGGGCCTGCCCGGGTACGAACCCGCGGCCCAACGAATGACTGAGCCACCACGACTTCTTCTTCAAAAGAGTCCTACTACTTACTATAATGTTTTGGTAGTTTTCTATATAAGTTTTGTTTCTTCATGCGAGTAAAAAGAAATAACAAATTTCGATTCTAGTTGATATCGCTCGGTGCGGGCACGAGACATCTCATTTGAATATTTTAATCTTTACCATCGCAGTTGGTTACCGGCCAATATTATTTTTAAAACGTTAGCTAAGACATGTAAGTTTAAACTATCTACAATTATTTCTTAAATTATTTACTATTTAAACTTAAAAGTAGTTTAAAAAAAACACCTTTATGCAAGGCTGTAAAGTTGTTTTTTGGCGCTCACAATTGTATTGAAACCTGAGCAAGCGAAGGATTCTAGGATAAAACAAATATAGAATACTGAGCGTAGCGAGGGTTGCAAAAGTAAAAGACGCAGAATAACTTTGCTTCCGAGCGATACATACAACTTTTCACTACAGCGAGGAAAATGCTATAATAATGCAGTCGCCGCGCTTCTTGCGTAGTATTTGTATTCTCTTTGCTACTCATTGCGATTATTCTAAAAATGAGGTTGGCGCAATGACATGAAATATGTGTGAATGTATTTTCAGTGGACTGGCGGTTTAGAAAACTATTGCATAGAAACGTTCGAATAAAAAAAAAAAACCACACTAGCGGATAAAACGTACTTTTGCACTCAGATTCCGAATAATACGCCGAGTTTGTGACATGAAAAGATTATTTTTATTATTCTTATTGAAAATAATTTTTTCTTACCTTATCTTAGCGGAAAAAAAAATCTCGGACTTAATTTCCGTTCTGAGTTATTACATCTATTATTCTAGTGTACAACAGGACATTGGCGTCCCGAGCCCAAACAAAGTCAAGGTGGTTAAACCCGGGCAGGTTGTACTCTCCTATGACGTTCTGCAGGCGAGCCGTCAGCTTGTCCAGGTCAGCTTGACTAGACAACCAGTCGTTGTTACCCTTGAAGAAGAACATCTTACAAGTTATTTCACTAACAGGATAAGCTGGAGGCGTGGATGATCCGTATACTTCAATATTCTTTGCTTCACCAAAATCGTATTCTTTAAAATCTCCCGAATCGAACGCCTGTAAAAAGTGATTCGCCTGTCTTACTGAACCACCAGCTGGATAATGACTGACCTGATTTTGTATGTTATCAAAGTCTATTTGTGAGAAATTCGGGCCCCAAATTAGGAAGAAAATAGCGTCTAAAATAGCCGCGGTAAAGCGCGATGATCCAAATATTTCTCTTGTTATAGTTTTGGTGAGAGCATTACTCGGTAAAACTTCGTTGACACCTAATACTTCGAATGCCGTTTCAATAGCATTTCTGTGTCTAGCAGCGATTTGTACAACGGGACTGAACATTTGTGATATCCATGCTATAGCAGACAGTGTGATCATCACACTCAGTTTATTGTTGTACGTTATACGTTTTGAGAGCATGATGTAGCCCACCGTGGTTCCTTGAGAGTGTCCAACATACGCCAACTTTGTTCGATTTGTCTTGTTGAGTATGAAATCGATCGTAGTCGGCACGTCTTCTATGCCCATTTCATGGAAGCTAAACTTCCAGAAGGCTGGATCATCCGGCGATAGTCTGATATGTTTTCTGGAGTAGACGTTTCCTCTGCAATTTATAAGCCAAACATCGAAGCCGACGTCGGCCAGTTGAAAAGCAAGAGATTTGTCCCCAGAAGTCAAGAACTCGTCGGAGCTTACTGTAAATCCGTGCACCAGTAGGACAGGGCAGCCCGGTCCGGGGATCCTGACTACGTTCAGCAAGTACCCGGTGCCTGACGTCACGGTGTACTCTTCCGCCGTGTAGCCGTGATATCTGATTAGCTCACTGCTGTTCATATATCTCTCAGCATTTGCATAAGTTGTACTAGTGGTCAAGATTACTAGCTGTTCAAATAATTGTGTCATCGGTTCGTCTAAATTTAAAAAGTTCTTTGTCAGATCGAGCGCCGTGCTACTGTAATTTGCCGCAATGCTTAATATATGAAGCATTGTTGAATTTAGCAACAGAGCCATAGCTACCGAGGTGAGATGCAGGAACGAGACTCCCTGATTAAAACGAATAAAATGTAATTTTTACAATTTTTGCCTGAGAAATACTTTGTCATGTCCATTATCTTCAGCCAATTACATTTATACTAATTAACGTCGTAAAACGATATCTTTATTGCCCTCAATAAATGTTCTATTGTTTCAGAATGACATGATGAATTTAACAATTATTAGATATGTTCTTCTTTGGTCCTGAATGAATGTATCGTTCATTTAATTTTATTATCGGTTTTTGTTAAAAAAAAACATGTATTTTGATTTAATGCGATCATAGCAGTTAGAAACTTTACGTAGTGCACTAGCCAACGCAAGCGAAGCCGTGCGGGCAAGCCAGTAATTATTATTATCTGCATTGTGTCACGATCGCTAACACGAGTCACGTTATCGAGGCTCGCGGCGCGGCACAATTTAACGATTCGGGTTTGTTACTAATGAGAACAATAATGTATTCGAGTGTGTATGACTCTTCACTTTGTATGACTGTATGTACACCTACACACTCGATAACCCCATTACATACGCGACAACACACCATTCACTGATGATAGCGCAATTAAATACATTTTAAACAAGTCTTATATATAATATATACATATATATTAAATTAAAAAATAAAGTTTAATATTGTACGATAAAAAAAATAGAATGCCTAGGTACACCTGTTCCCATGGTGAAATTCACGTCACTGCTAGGTGCGAACATGTATTTGTTGATCGTTATAATAAAAAAATACACTTTACCTATTAAAAGTCACCAGTAAATCGAATTGTGTTTCGTGCACGGATTTTGTGATAACACGTGTGCTGTATTAAATATTTCACCGTAATAATCAGTGATATCAGTGAATTGTCGCAAATTAAAACCGAACAACCGACTAGTTAAACCTTAGAGTTAAACGAACTTGAAGGTAGAATCGTTACGTGATTGACATCTGGTGATGTGTTTTTGTGACAATCAAACCCGTTTGCATTCATAAACATAATACGAGCGCATCTGGACTAAAACTGTAACACAATTTCGACACATCCTCCAACGAGCTCACTGACCTAGCGGTCGGTTGATGAGAATCGAAAATACGAATCACTGGGTTGGCGGTCCGAATTACACGTTAAGGAATTATTTTTGCACATTTTTTTTTCTTTTATCTGCTTTTGCCTTGTCTTTGACAATGACTTCAACTTGTGAAGCCTGTAATGAGGAGATAAAACGCGGGAACAAGGGGCTAATAAAATGCTCAAAGTTCAAAATGTTTCACCATAAGTGTGTCATAATTATACCAGAGCTACAAGGCGCCTTCGTTGAAAATTCCCGAGGGGTGAATGTGTCCCGATTGTTCTGCAAAATCTAAACGAGGTGGCGACAATTCAAGCACCCCGGTCAAGCCAGCCGTGTCTCCAGACTGTCAAAGCGAAGCCGAAAATGAGATGGAGTCACCGAATGCAAAGTCTGACTGGCAGTTGTTTCTTCTCAAATATGATATCGTTGCTGCACTTAAATGGAGTTACCCAAGATGATTCTGAAACAAATTAATAAATAAATATCTGGGACACTTTTGCACACACGGTCATCTGACCCCAAACTAAGCAAAGCTTGTAATATGGCTCCCAAAGACTGATATACATACATAGATATTTTTAAATACATACTTATATAGATATTAACACCCAGACATAGAACAAACACAAATATTCATCACATGAATGTTTGTCCTAGATGGGAATCGAACCCACGAACAAATGACCATAGTTGTTTCACCTCTTGACGAACGTCTGAAAGAGTTGCAAAATTCTGTCACTTTTCTCGGTGATAAATACGATGACTTCAGCGCCAAAGTAGAAAAGCTGGCTCTTGACAGTCAGCGTCAAGATGAACAAATTAAGAGTAATAGCGTGGATATACAAAAATTAAACGAAAAACCTTTTGGAGCAACAACTGAGAGGGAGTTTTGGCGGGAACGTGAAGAAATCATGTCGCGTCATTTTATTATTTTCCAAAACTTGTGTTATTTCGAGTGTTAATGTGTAAAAACGGTGAACTTTTACCCGTTAAGTGTTCTTGAACATGCACTCGTGTTGGTGAATGGTATAATGTTGTGAAACGTGAATTTTCATGTTGTTTCCAAAACTCCATAGAAGACTCTAGTAAAGTTTTCACCACTTTACTGGGGCATGACTTGGACATGACCGTGACTTGATTTGCTCGCTTTTGACTGTGACTATGACTTGTATGATAATATTTAACAAAACTTGAATATATATAACCATACTTGACACTGGCAAATGCATAAGACGTGCGACGCCAAAATACTCTTACGAGGAAAGACAAAAAAAAAAACAACTGAGAGACTGCAATATTGAAATTCATGGCGTTAATGAAGCTAAGACTGAAAATTTGTGCGACATTGTGAAGCGAATTGCCAGTACTGTTTCTCTTAAGCCCGAGGACAGTGACCTGATAAGGGTCACAAGGGTAGCCAAATTCAATATAGATAATAAGAGACCACGTACCATAGTTGCCAAGTTGGAGAGTTGTAGAGAAGAATTTCTCTCTGCTGTGTCTCGTTATAATAAATCAAACTCTTTAAACAAAATCAACAGAGGTCTTGTGGGTGTAACCGGCGAAAGATCACCGATCTTCGTTGCGGAGCACTTGTCATCTGCTAATAAGACCTTTTATGCTGCTACACGACCGAAGGCAAAGGAGAAGAAATATAAATTTGTGTGGGTCCGAGACGAACACATTTATGTCCGAAAAGATGAAAACTCTCGATACATACTTATCAAATCCAGCCAATTCTTAGAAAACATAGTATGATATTATTTAACTATTTTAGTTTTCCTAATTATCCGTGTTTTTTCTGTATATTTAAACGAACATTATGGGTTTAAAAGTCTATTTACAGAATTTTAGATGCATGAAAACTAAATGTGTAGACATATATAACTCTGTATTATGTAATAACTACGATGTAATCGGTTTATGCGCATCGTGGTTGACTGATTCTATATTGTCTTCTGAATTATTTGATAGATTTGCGTATATACTCCGAGCAGTCCAGCTCCCGCAAGCAGCACCCATTCACGAGTTGACGCATGTGCCAGCCATCGCTCTCCTCAACCATATTGAAGGGAAGAGGGCGACCCGACACACAACGCCGCCGCAAGAAGAAGCTTTTTAGTGAGCGTGATTGCTCTGGGGTATACACACAAACTTACAACAAAGGAAACAAAAATAAATAAATAATACAAATGTTACTTTTAGAATATACACGCTATCTTTTTACAATTCAATCGCCTACTCCTGGCCCAGGACCTCCATCACCGCCACGTTCCGATCTTTGATGGCCATCTGCAGGTTGTACTCTTTAAAGGTCTTCGGTGACGCAGCCGACACTCGACGCACGAATCGACTGATGGCATCGTCTGATGCCATGAGAATGATGTTAAGGACTTATGGGTACGGTTAAAAATAAACAATCAAATCATAAATTTGTGTGCGGTGTACATACCACTGAGCCGTATGAGCACTACAACGAAAAGCAATGACAGACGACCTTTTCTGAATGATTTCATGAACATATCTAACCTGGGTCAATTTAATAATATTTCGAATTGCTGTAATAACGTTCTAGAATTAATTCTAACGGATTTAAATATTCTTAATGTCAGTCGCACTGTTTCAATGAGTAAAGAAGATATGTTTCATCCACCGCTTGATTTTATGATAGATATAACTAGAAATTTCAGAGAAAATACCCTTTTACCTAAATTGAACTTTAGAAAGGATGACTACGTTAAATGTATTGCAGAAATACTTGATACTGACTGGCACAGACATGCCGATTCACTTGATTGTAATGGTTTTCTGGAACTTTCTTATAATAGGCTCTGGGATATAATTAACACATACACACCGTCAGCAATACATAGAACTAGTCGGTCTCTTAACCACTAATCAGAGCTATAAGGGAATAAAACAAATATTATCATAGATTTAAAGTCTATCGCAACCCTCGTGACTATGATCGATACTCTCTACTGAGGACTCGAACTAAGCTTTTAATGAGCAATGTTTTAAATGTTACATATCTCGTATTGAAAGTGACCTTACAAAAAATGTCAAAGCGTTTTGGCGTTACACTAAATCTAAACGGATTACTAACGATCTTCCAAAGTCAGCTAAATACATAAAAGATAGCACTGGAACGGCTATTCACTTGTGTTCTTCAGCACTAAAAGTACTCTTGACTATTATTTTCAATAAGTCGCTTAGTGAAGGGGCTTTCTCAGAGTTATGGAAAATTGCAAAAATTACTCCAATCTATAAGCCTGGTGACAAAAATGATGTTACCAATTATCGGCCCATTAGCATATTAAATTGTTTCGCTCAAATATTCGAGAGCATGGTTTATGATCAGCTTTAAACATCGGCTTACCAGTAATCAGCACGGGTTTGTCAGTGGTAAATCAACATTATCTAATCTAATGACGTATACTAATTACTTATGCCGAGCATTCGACAAGCAATCCCAGGTAGACTCGGTTTATACGGATTTTGCTAAGGCGTTCGATCGTGTTAATCACATTATACTTCTAATCAAGCTTCATCAGTATGGTGTTCATGGTGATCTTCATCGCTGGCTCCTTACATACTTGATGAGTAGCACTCAACTGGTGGCCTTGTATGGTTTTGAATCCATTCCATTTGAACCTTTATCAGGAGTCCCTCAAGGATCAAATCTAGGTCCCCTTCTTTTTTTGATATTTATTAATGAGCTTCTAGAAAAAATGAGTTGTCCGTGTCTAGCTTACGCAGACGATATAAAATTATACACAAAGAATGAGTTGTACGTGTCTAGCTTACGCAGACGATATAAAATTATACACAAAGAATGAGTTGTACGTGTCTAGCTTACGCAGACGATATAAAATTATACACAAAGAATGAGTTGTACGTGTCTAGCTTACGCAGACGATATAAAATTATACACGGAAATGTCAAGTATAGATGACTGTATTTTGCTTCAGCATAACATTAACACTATAATGGTACACTATATAGAGTATATACAGTAACACTATATACAGTATCACTATAATTAACACTGAGTGGTGTAAAAAAATGTCATGTCTTTAAACATTAAAAAATGTCAGAGTATAATTTTCACGAAAAAAAAAGAATATTTTACAATATAATTATAGTATTTAGGGTATTGAACTAGAACAAGTCAACGTTGTGCGAGATTTGGGTATGGTTTGATACTTCACTAAGTTTTAAATTTCACTATAGAACTGTGGAAGCTTAAGCAAGTAGAATGTTAGGGTTTGTTACACGTACAACAAAACCTTTCAAACAACCTGATTCACTCTACTACTGATACTCTATAATCATTGGTTAGATCACAACTAGAATATTGTTCCTCTGTTTGGGCACCAATTTACAAAATTGATAAAGAGAGTATTGAGTCGATACAGCGTCGATTTTTAAGGAAACTTAGTATTTAATCAGGGCTAAGAAAGGCTCTTCCTGAGTATGAGGATCCTTTAGTGCATTTTAATTTTCATAGTCTCATGAATCGACGTAAAATTGCCGATATGTGCTCACTCCACAAGATCGTGAACGGGTTGCTAAGCGAAGAATTACTTACGAATATTCATTTTATAACTCGTAAGCAGTCCGAGCGCAGACCTACTCGTGCGCTTCTCGGTACTCCACCATCAAATAACAATGTGGGTCGTAATAATCCTCTTTATCGTATGTGTCAATTCTGTAATGATGTCTGCAACGACGTATGCGACAAACTTGATATTTTTATCAAAACATGTATAACTTTAAAAAACTACTTCTCTCAAATGATATTTAACTAGTTGACGTTGTATTATTAGCAAGATAATACTTATTATCGATGCTATGTACAATGTTTGGATTAGCAAATTTAAAATGTATTTTCTTTATTGCTTATTTAAGTGTCATAGTTTGCTAATTATTTTTGTACCTATCTTATAAAAAATTAAATAAATGAATTTCAACTCTAGTATTCTAACACTTTTGCTAAAAAAGAAAGTAACAAGTAATATTATTGATTTATAAAATAAATACCCGACTGCAAAATATAGGCCTGTAAGTCACTTCACACAAAGAGACACCTTATTCGTCAAAATCGATCAAGCCGTTTAGCTACAGGAACACACAAACATACTTAAATACTCCCAAAAAAATTACCCTCTTTCTTGGGCAGTCGGGCAAAAACGTGCCGTTCGAGCCGAGGGTCACTCCCTCGGCTCGATTGGCACATTTGGCACGATTGGTGATTTTTACACGCTGCATACAGATCCAACTTGAATAAAACATGGCATTGCGTTGATACTGGTTTATTAAATCTGCTAAAAAATATATAATATAATTAGTTGTTACCCGCGACTTCGTTCGCGTCGATATAAATAGTATCTTATGTCCGTCTTTTTTTAAAATACAGTAACTCCTTATCAAATTTTATCAAGATCCATTCAGCGGTTTAGCCGTGATAACGCGACAAACATCCAAAAAGAGAGACAAATCTACTTCCTACAGTTCACTAGATGGCTTTGATCCACTTTTGAGGATTTTTTGACGTTTTGTATGGACTGATCATATTTTTTACCCTCGAAGCGTTATTGGACCTGATACGACTGCGGCTATATTCCTCTGAATTATAATATTAGTTACGATTAGGATTAGTTCAGGGGGAGGCCAATGTTCAGCAGTGGATGTCTTATTGCTGATGATCATGATGATGATGATGAGGATTAATTAGGATTAGAATGCATTTGATCGGGGATTAATCTAGGATAGTTGCAATGTGCTTCACCAAATGGGTTCACCAATATAAATTTTAGAATTTATACTCGTAGCAACAGAGACGTCGATTCTGTTCTACCATTTTCTAAACTAAACTTGACAACTCTAATAGTAAATTGTAACATAATGGAGCAAATTAACATTTTTACGGCGAGGGTGCTTTGTTGAATCCAGAGCGAAGTGAGGGATTTAGTAGAATCCTGAACGTAGCGAGGGATTCATAGTACGTCGCCCGAGCCAAAAAAATATTTTGCGCCCGAGTGATACACTCTACTTTTCATCACGTACGTATCAAATAATAAAACAACTAAAAATTGTCAGTTCTAATACTTTCAGGAGTTAATTCTATACTTTCAATGTCACTAGAAGAACTCATGTTTCAAAACAAAACCATAAATTTTCTAGCAATCTGTGAAAATTGGCGAAAACGCGGGCTGTAGTTCGCGCGTTTTTAATTTGATTTCTTTTTTTGGCGGCGCGGCTGTGGGCCGTCGTACCAGCCAGTCTATATTCGGAACACTTTGGAAATTTGGAAATTTGGAACACTAAGATGTTCCAAATTTAAAAAGTGCGTGGCAAAGATATTTGCTGCGCACTTATAAAGAGGATTAAAAACTCATTCCCCTAAAAGTTTTTTATAGAAAACACCACCTTTGCGTGCACTTCCTGAGTGCACGCAACCAAGTCGAACCAAGTCGTCCTTTTCGAAAAGATGGGATGAAAAATGATTTCCATCGTTTTCTCACATATTAATAGAGATGAAAATAATTTGAGTCTTGTCAATTAGCTTTAGTTTAGTGATAAGTGCAATAGAATCGACGCCAATAAAACAATGCTTTTGTAGCGCATAATATGTTGAAGTTTCCTTAACAACTATAACATACATCTATACGTATAAATACATTTCCCAACTTGAA
Organism: Apocheima hispidaria; assembly: GCA_947579745.1. NCBI lineage: Eukaryota > Metazoa > Arthropoda > Insecta > Lepidoptera > Geometridae > Apocheima > Apocheima hispidaria. The sequence continues at coordinate 17,602,989 of OX388145.1, forward strand.
TTTACTATGAATTTTTAATTAATATATACTCACTGAATTTGAACACATGAGGAAAGCATTGGTGTGCCTTATAAACATTTACATAGGCTTGGCAGCCGAGCTAACTCCACGCGCCACTCGTATTATTAGGAAAAACTCGCCACGTCAACAATCTGCCGGAATTTGTACAATTTTTCAGTTAATGTGGCCAGTGAACTCGAAAAAATGTTCCACAACAAGTCTGTCATCACACTAATATTATAAATGCGAAAGTTTGTGTGTAAGTATGTAAGTGTGTTTGTTCCCGTTCAACTCTGTAACGGCTGAGCGGATTTAAATGAAATTTGGTATGGGGGTAGCTTATACCCTGCATTAACACATAGGCCTTTTTTATCTCGGAAAAATATTCGGTTTCAGTAGAATAGCGGGTGGAACCGCGGGGTGCAGCGTGTATTACATATAATCCATTAATAAGTTCAGTACTTTATTGTAAACCATCGATTTTGCGTCTTTACCCCACAAAAAATCCATGTGATTCCAATTATTATTCGGCACTTTGTATACGTCTACTACATTTGGAAGTTTGCTCGTTAACATTCTAACGTCTTCATAAGACGATATCCAGTCGTTATTTCCATGCATGATGACTATGGGTGCGGTTATGTTTTGTACTGGATAAGTTGGAGGGTCTTCAGAACCATACATTTCTAAATTCTTAGTTTTAGTTTTGTAATCAAATTGTCGGAATTCTTTCCTTTCTATTAACTGAGCGAAATGTAGAAGCTGTTTAACGGAGGCACCAGCAGGAAAGTGGCCTATTTCTCTAGAAAATTGCGCGTAGTTAATCTGCCCGTAGTCGAATCCATATCCAGTGAATAAAACTGACGCGCATATAAACAAGGTCAATTTACTAGAAGGACATACTCTCGTCGTGATGAACCTCCAAAACCCGTCGTACGCCAGCAGGTCGTAGATTCCCAGCATATCCGTGATGAGGTCCACCTCATACCGCAATGGCACTAAAGCCCTCAAGACCGGCGTTCTCTCGTTGTACAGCCACGCTATTGTTGCCATAGATATCATTCAAGACATTTTTTCATTGTACTCCGGTCTCAACGAAGCCATTATAAAAAAAACTGTTGTCCCCTGCGAGTGTCCTATATACGTCAGTTCAGATCTGTTTGAAGTCTTCAAGGAGTAGTCTAACATTGCAGGTAGATCGTAGAAGCCTATTTCGTGGAAGCTAAAATTCCAGAACAACCTGCCGTCCGGGGACAGTTGGGTGTGATTTCTGCAGTATTTGTTTCCTCTTGCGTTACCGAGGTATACGTCATAGCCTGCCTCAGCTAGTCTGTAGGGTAGAGCGTTCTCTCCAAGAGTCAGCCAATCATCGGCGCTGTTAATGAGTCCATGCATTATAAATACCACAGGACCTAAAAACTTCTTGATTCTGATTACGTTCAAAATATATCCATCGTCTGTAGTCACGTAATGTTGCTCCGCTGAGTAACCATACTGGGTGATTATCTGAGTGGTGTTCGAAGTCAAATCGCTCCTTGATGTGCGTGTGTCTAATGACCGCACCTTATTGTTAATTAATTTTCTCAATATTGAAGCTTCATGTTTAGATATTATTGTGAATAATAATAACAAAACTACGCGGCAGCGTACTTCCATGTTGGACTGCACCATTATTCGCGAAAATGTGAGTTTCTTTTTTAGTTATATACCTGGTAGTATCTTATATGGTAATACATTTAAATTAGATTGTGGTTCTAGAAATAGTAGGTACGTACAGGGTGTAACACTAGGAGGTACGTTCAGGGTGTAGCACTAGGAGGTACGTACAGGCTGTAACACTAGGAGGTACGTACAGGCTGTAACACTAGGAGGTACGTACAGGGTGTAACACTAGGAGGTACGTACAGGGTGTAACACTAGGAGGTACGTACAGGATGTAGCACTAGGAGTTACGTATAGGGTGTAACACTAGGAGGTACGTACAGGATGTAGCACTAGGAGTTACGTATAGGGTGTAACACTAGGAGGTACGTACAGGATGTAACACTAGGAGGTACGTACAGGGTGTAACACTAGGAGGTACGTACAGGGTGTAACACTAGGAGGTACGTACAGGATGTAGCACTAGGAGTTACGTATAGGGTGTAACACTAGGAGGTACGTACAGGATGTAGCACTAGGAGTTACGTATAGGGTGTAACACTAGGAGGTACGTACAGGATGTAACACTAGGAGGTACGTACAGGCTGTAACACTAGGAGGTACGTACAGGGTGTAACACTAGGAGTTACGTATAGGGTGTAACACTAGGAGGTACGTACAGGATGTAGCACTAGGAGTTACGTATAGGGTGTAACACTAGGAGGTACGTACAGGATGTAACACTAGGAGGTACGTACAGGCTGTAACACTAGGAGGTACGTACAGGCTGTAACACTAGGAGGTACGTACAGGGTGTAACACTAGGAGTTACGTATAGGGTGTAACACTAGGAGGTACGTACAGGATGTAACACTAGGAGGTACGTACAGGCTGTAACACTAGGAGGTACGTACAGGGTGTAACACTAGGAGTTACGTATAGGGTGTAACACTAGGAGGTACGTACAGGATGTAGCACTAGGAGTTACGTATAGGGTGTAACACTAGGAGGTACGTACAGGATGTAACACTAGGAGTTACGTATAGGGTGTAACACTAGGAGGTACGTACAGGATGTAACACTAGGAGGTACGTATAGGGTGTAACACTAGGAGGTACGTACAGGATGTAGCACTAGGAGTTACGTATAGGGTGTAACACTAGGAGGTACGTACAGGATGTAGCACTAGGAGTTACGTATAGGGTGTAACACTAGGAGGTACGTACAGGATGTAACAATAGGAGGTACGTACAGGCTGTAACACTAGGAGGTACGTTCAGGGTGTAGCACTAGGAGTTACGTATAGGGTGTAACACTAGGAGGTACGTACAGGATGTAGCACTAGGAGTTACGTATAGGGTGTAACACTAGGAGGTACGTACAGGATGTAGCACTAGGAGTTACGTATAGGGTGTAACACTAGGAGGTACGTACAGGATGTAACACTAGGAGGTACGTATAGGGTGTAACACTAGGAGGTACGTACAGGATGTAGCACTAGGAGTTACGTATAGGGTGTAACACTAGGAGGTACGTACAGGGTGTAACACTAGGAGGTACGTATAGGGTGTAACACTAGGAGGTACGTACAGGGTGTAACACTAGGAGGTACGTTCAGGGTGTAGCACTAGGAGGTACGTACAGGATGTAGCACTAGGAGTTACGTATAGGGTGTAACACTAGGAGGTACGTACAGGATGTAACACTAGGAGGTACGTATAGGGTGTAACACTAGGAGGTACGTACAGGGTGTAACACTAGGAGGTACGTTCAGGGTGTAGCACTAGGAGTTACGTATAGGGTGTAACACTAGGAGGTACGTACAGGATGTAGCACTAGGAGTTACGTATAGGGTGTAACACTAGGAGGTACGTACAGGATGTAGCACTAGGAGTTACGTATAGGGTGTAACACTAGGAGGTACGTACAGGATGTAACACTAGGAGGTACGTATAGGGTGTAACACTAGGAGGTACGTACAGGATGTAGCACTAGGAGTTACGTATAGGGTGTAACACTAGGAGGTACGTACAGGATGTAACACTAGGAGGTACGTATAGGGTGTAACACTAGGAGGTACGTACAGGATGTAGCACTAGGAGTTACGTATAGGGTGTAACACTAGGAGGTACGTACAGGATGTAGCACTAGGAGTTACGTATAGGGTGTAACACTAGGAGGTACGTACAGGATGTAACACTAGGAGGTACGTACAGGCTGTAACACTAGGAGGTACGTACAGGGTGTAACACTAGGAGTTACGTATAGGGTGTAACACTAGGAGGTACGTACAGGGTGTAACACTAGGAGTTACGTATAGGGTGTAACACTAGGAGGTACGTACAGGATGTAGCACTAGGAGTTACGTATAGGGTGTAACACTAGGAGGTACGTACAGGATGTAACACTAGGAGTTACGTATAGGGTGTAACACTAGGAGGTACGTACAGGCTGTAACACTAGGAGGTACGTACAGGGTGTAACACTAGGAGGTACGTACAGGGTGTAACACTAGGAGGTACGTACAGGATGTAGCACTAGGAGTTACGTATAGGGTGTAACACTAGGAGGTACGTACAGGATGTAACACTAGGAGGTACGTATAGGGTGTAACACTAGGAGGTACGTACAGGATGTAACACTAGGAGGTACGTACAGGCTGTAACACTAGGAGGTACGTACAGGCTGTAACACTAGGAGGTACGTACAGGGTGTAACACTAGGAGGTACGTACAGGGTGTAACACTAGGAGTTACGTATAGGGTGTAACACTAGGAGGTACGTACAGGATGTAACACTAGGAGGTACGTACAGGCTGTAACACTAGGAGGTACGTACAGGGTGTAACACTAGGAGTTACGTATAGGGTGTAACACTAGGAGGTACGTACAGGATGTAGCACTAGGAGTTACGTATAGGGTGTAACACTAGGAGGTACGTACAGGATGTAACACTAGGAGGTACGTACAGGCTGTAACACTAGGAGGTACGTACAGGCTGTAACACTAGGAGGTACGTACAGGGTGTAACACTAGGAGTTACGTATAGGGTGTAACACTAGGAGGTACGTACAGGATGTAACACTAGGAGGTACGTACAGGCTGTAACACTAGGAGGTACGTACAGGGTGTAACACTAGGAGTTACGTATAGGGTGTAACACTAGGAGGTACGTACAGGATGTAGCACTAGGAGTTACGTATAGGGTGTAACACTAGGAGGTACGTACAGGATGTAACACTAGGAGTTACGTATAGGGTGTAACACTAGGAGGTACGTACAGGCTGTAACACTAGGAGGTACGTACAGGCTGTAACACTAGGAGGTACGTACAGGGTGTAACACTAGGAGGTACGTACAGGGTGTAACACTAGGAGGTACGTACAGGATGTAGCACTAGGAGTTACGTATAGGGTGTAACACTAGGAGGTACGTACAGGATGTAACACTAGGAGGTACGTACAGGCTGTAACACTAGGAGGTACGTATAGGGTGTAACACTAGGAGGTACGTACAGGGTGTAACACTAGGAGTTACGTATAGGGTGTAACACTAGGAGGTACGTACAGGATGTAGCACTAGGAGTTACGTATAGGGTGTAACACTAGGAGGTACGTACAGGATGTAACACTAGGAGTTACGTATAGGGTGTAACACTAGGAGGTACGTACAGGATGTAACACTAGGAGGTACGTATAGGGTGTAACACTAGGAGGTACGTACAGGGTGTAACACTAGGAGGTACGTTCAGGGTGTAGCACTAGGAGTTACGTATAGGGTGTAACACTAGGAGGTACGTACAGGATGTAGCACTAGGAGTTACGTATAGGGTGTAACACTAGGAGGTACGTACAGGATGTAGCACTAGGAGTTACGTATAGGGTGTAACACTAGGAGGTACGTACAGGATGTAACACTAGGAGGTACGTATAGGGTGTAACACTAGGAGGTACGTACAGGATGTAGCACTAGGAGTTACGTATAGGGTGTAACACTAGGAGGTACGTACAGGATGTAGCACTAGGAGTTACGTATAGGGTGTAACACTAGGAGGTACGTACAGGATGTAACACTAGGAGGTACGTACAGGCTGTAACACTAGGAGGTACGTACAGGGTGTAACACTAGGAGTTACGTATAGGGTGTAACACTAGGAGGTACGTACAGGGTGTAACACTAGGAGTTACGTATAGGGTGTAACACTAGGAGGTACGTACAGGATGTAGCACTAGGAGTTACGTATAGGGTGTAACACTAGGAGGTACGTACAGGATGTAACACTAGGAGTTACGTATAGGGTGTAACACTAGGAGGTACGTACAGGCTGTAACACTAGGAGGTACGTACAGGGTGTAACACTAGGAGGTACGTACAGGGTGTAACACTAGGAGGTACGTACAGGATGTAGCACTAGGAGTTACGTATAGGGTGTAACACTAGGAGGTACGTACAGGATGTAACACTAGGAGGTACGTATAGGGTGTAACACTAGGAGGTACGTACAGGATGTAACACTAGGAGGTACGTACAGGCTGTAACACTAGGAGGTACGTACAGGCTGTAACACTAGGAGGTACGTACAGGGTGTAACACTAGGAGGTACGTACAGGGTGTAACACTAGGAGTTACGTATAGGGTGTAACACTAGGAGGTACGTACAGGATGTAACACTAGGAGGTACGTACAGGGTGTAACACTAGGAGTTACGTATAGGGTGTAACACTAGGAGGTACGTACAGGATGTAACACTAGGAGGTACGTACAGGATGTAGCACTAGGAGGTACGTACAGGATGTAACACTAGGAGGTACGTATAGGATGTAGCACTAGGAGGTACGTATAGGGTGTAACACTAGGAGGTACGTACAGGATGTAACACTAGGAGGTACGTACAGGATGTAGCACTAGGAGTTACGTATAGGGTGTAACACTAGGAGGTACGTACAGGATGTAACACTAGGAGGTACGTACAGGGTGTAACACTAGGAGTTACGTATAGGGTGTAACACTAGGAGGTACGTACAGGATGTAACACTAGGAGGTACGTACAGGATGTAGCACTAGGAGGTACGTACAGGGTGTAACACTAGGAGTTACGTATAGGGTGTAACACTAGGAGGTACGTACAGGGTGTAACACTAGGAGTTACGTATAGGGTGTAACACTAGGAGGTACGTACAGGATGTAGCACTAGGAGGTACGTACAGGCTGTAACTGTAGACCTCGCGAGCATAAACTTTTTTTTCACAATCTCAATTCTACCTTTTCATAGTTTTGTTGTTGTCATCAAAGATATACTTACAACGAACGATTTAAGAACGCTTTACTGTGTTATGTTGAATAGATGTTTCGCAAATTTCGTACAACAAATTCGTGTCTAGGACTTGCCGTAGCCTTGTTAAACATGCCGTAGTCTTTTTTAAATCTAAACAGCCCCAAATCCTTGTTTGTGGAGAGAGATAAAACATCTGTTAAAACGGTATTTAACTTTTAGACGTCGCCTGGCAAAACAAGTGTCTAAGAGTTGTTTTAAATTATTTTTTTGTTAACACAAAAAAGGTCGTTAGGTCTCAGTTCGAGACGAAAAACTCACGACCTTATATTTTTATATTTTGATAGCCTCTTGACTTGATTTTGCTCATATTCAAAATTCTTGTTTAGAATTGAGAAGTTTCCGTATTTTATTTATATTTTTATAAAATCAAGATCAAAGATTCTTTGAAATTGACCACGGTATATATATATTTTTTTAAAATATCTTGTCACGAAGTTGATAGTTATTCCTCTAGTTTTTGATTCTCAAGTCGTGCGGCGCCGACCGAGCTTTGATTCCACAACTCTCGTCCTCCCTCCCGCAACACTTCGCACGGGACTCACTTAGGCCTGCTGCGCGATCTAGGTTAACTTTAAACTACATTCATAACTGCAGTTAAAACTCCCATTAAGCAGATAAATGTGTATCTATTTTAACTATCCGTCAACATGTCTGATGCTGTCTAAATTTCATGGTTAAGGTTAAAGTTATAGTTTATTTCACTATAACAGTAACTTTAGCTGGGATTATGGTGCAACCCAGCCTAATTTTCGAGTTCTGGCGTCAATAACTATTGTGGAGGTATTGAAAATGCGGAAACTAGCAAAACAGTAGGTTATAAAAATACCACTGTATCTGCATCGGACAAACATTTTTTTCTGTTTGTACCAAAAGTCAAAATGACAAGAGCAAAGTGGTAAAAATTAAGAAATGAGAACCTTTGTGTTAGAAAAATTATTACATCAAACAAATATAATAGTTATTGTCTATGGAGTGTTTATGCTTCCGCTGCGATTTACTTTAATTTTATAATGTTGTCGTTTCCTTTGTCTCTCTTTGTTTTGATTTTACGGTGGATGGTTGAAATAAAAAGTGCTACGCAGAAAACAATGTTTTCTATTATGTTATGGCCCAGATAGGGCCTTAAGTTACTTTAAAAGTGTTTATTTAGGTAGCTTAGGGTTTTCCAGGAAAATGTCGTTGTTCGGGGAGTCACAGGTTTTTATCACAATCACGCATTACGATTACGAGTGTGATTGTCGCAATGGCGTCGAATAGGTCGCATTAAAATTAGCTATTAGGCATTGAGGCACACTTAGTGCCTCAGTTGCGAGGCCATTTATTCTGACTATTAAATGCCCGATTATAGTAGGCTGATATAAACTACCATTGCTCTAACACCTAGCATATCACATAATGTATCAGTTGGTCAATATATTTACTAAATCTGAATCTCTTAAATATTGTTTAATATAATAACATAGTATTAGTATAATGTCCACTATTTAAGGTTTAGTTCTAATTTGATTGCAATATACGACGTAAAAAACATGTTTTCTAAAATAATGTTTTCAACGCCATCTCTTGAGAACCTGGCGAGTTTTTCAAATAAAATTTAATATTAATAAGTTTACTGATATTATTAATGTAAAGACATTCATAACAAGTCGCGTTTTTTATCCGCACCATTACGAGTGAGTTAGCTTGGGTTTCTATTTAGCTTGACGCAGAAATTGTGACAGCCATGTCACAGATTAAAGCACTAGCGAGTCACTCATCTTTCTATGGACATTAGCACTCTTACTATAATTTCTCTATGCTACTACAAATAAAAACCAGAGCGCCGCGGAAAAGGCAACCGACGTTCTTTAAATAACGATGATAATTCTCTGGCCGAGGTAAGCACCAGCCACCACGTATTTTGCTATTTCTTTCATCTGTTTTGATAGATCTAGGTAGACTAGTGCCATGCGCTTTGACCCCAAGGACCTAATATTTTAAGGCCAAGGGCAATTGATTTAGTTTCGGTACAATTGATTTTTGTGAAAGGAACAATTTCGTGACCATTTGTTAAAGCCATTCTATATGTAATGCAATTTGATCTTTTAACGTCATGATTCTAAACAGTCTGGATACATTCCTTAATACAATCAGTTAAGGCGAAGACTGATCGTGATTTGAAATGAGTATTGTCCCGTTCAAAGTTCTAAGATTTAAAGTTGAAAATCGCATATCATCGCTTGATGAGAAAACGGTAAATTGTAGTTTTTCAGTGCTTTTTGCTGATTATTGGAAATATACAAAACAAATAAAAAAACTACCTGGTTCGCCGTATAAACCACTAGCCTGGATATTTAATTTGTAAAAGAAAACTTGTAGTTACCGCTGAAAATTCAGAGCATTGCTTTCAAATCAAATGATTTCAGAAGGGTTTTTCAAGGGGTCATTTTGCGATTTGTTATTTTGTAACTAAGACAGATTTTCGAAATTTTATTCGGTTAAACGTAATTTCAGTTTTATTTTCTATCTGCAGTATTTTTTACACCTGATTAAGTAATCTCGTCACTTCGAACAAAGCGCTGAAAAATGCTACTTTTGTTGTTTTGCGATTGGACCTCGCCTTAAATGAAATTGAAAGTCAGTTTCTTGGATGTAGGCACTAACCTAGCACAATTAGGAAAGCTGGCTCCGTCACAGAGCGCAGCGCAACATTTTGTAGCTTTAGGAAAAAAGGTAGTCTATTATATTAGAAACACAATTCTGTGTTAACTGCGTGGTTCTCTCGCAGCCACAGAATACTATCTACTCCTGCTCGCGGCTCTCGTGCGGCTATTGCGCACTAGAATGGCTCTAACTGCTCCACAAGTGCACTCGGAGCTCTCCATGGCGGTCTGGAGGGAGGGGTTCCTTAACGCTTACCTTTTAGAAGTCACCGGGGAACTGTTCCCTTTCTATTGTACGATCTAGTAGAGATCAATGTGGAATAGCAAAAACCTTTTTTATGAAATCAGCTCATTGAAAGCTATATTATCATAATAATGAGTACTCTGTGTTCTTTGTACCAATGTGTTACAACAAAAAAACGGCAGGCAATAGATGTAATCGTAGATACGGGGTAACCGTAATATTAAGCGCTGCATGAATAATGCAATGACATAAAATACAAATGATCTATTCCAGCGACAGTAATGTACCTGCTAGTAATTACAAAACTTGAAAGTTGTTCTAGATAAACTGTTGTTCTGACAATATAGTATAACTACCACGAATAATAAAACTTCCACGAGTGTGTAATAAATGAATATGTCAATGAACTCGAGTAGTATCAAGTTACATTAGAATAAGTCTTTACACTGTGAATGTGTTTTTTCAAGACTTTCTGAAATTCGCGGGCAACCGGTGGATGCAAATGGCAAATTTTCATTCAGTGTGGCTAAGAAGGCGGCTTATATTCAGCAGTGGACGTCTTCCGGCTGATGATGACACGAACATGACAATCTTTTAGAGATCTTCCAAACTTCACTACCGGCGCACCGCGCCAGTTAGCTGGTCAACCTCGAAACAGTATCGAGTAGTGGAGTAGTGTATTTTGTAAGCAAAGGTGAGCTGAAGCAGTCATTGCCTAAGATATATATCCTCTTTTAATGTTTACTTTCTATTTAAGATATATTGATAGAGTCCTAAGTCTAGACGAGCCTTATAACAATACGTTAAGTAATACCATGATAAAGAAGATTCACGAGTAGGACTTCCAGTTGTAGAGCAATGGAAATTCCTAAGTCTAAAACCTTTGCCGTGAGTCATGTTAGGCCGAGCATTGAAAGTTTTAACAAACCAATACAATCATGTGTGTGTTTTCACATACGTGATCTATTTTAATATTATTCTGATTGAAGCGTGCCTGAGGACATACACAGTGTCAGGAGGATCATGTTGGCAACACCAAGAAAACCTGCATTATAAGAAATACTGGCCGGTGGATGCATAACGTTTTGAAAAACGAAGGTCTGTGTGATAGGAATCGGTGACGCTTGGCTTCAGGATTTTTGCTGGAATGTAGTATTTTTATTCTCTTTGCTGCGGCAGATGGAAGTTTTTTTTGCGTTTATGTGTTCATGGTCTTTAATTATTGAATAGCTGGTTTGAATCCTCAAATTATTAAGTGGTCATATAGTTGAAGCTTGTTTAAATAACCACCTACAGAAATGAAATAGCTAGCATACATAGGTTCCAAAGAACGCAATGGTACGGTATAGACATCTTTAATTCTATAACAATAATTGTAGTGACTTGGTAATCGCACACAAATAAATCGCAAAATCGTGAAATACCTTCTTATTGATTAAGTTATTATTATGTCACGATTGCAAACTCACTATAATAAAATATAATAGAAATAAATAGTTCATTGGTGGGTAGCAGTCACAGATGAGGTTGCAGTGTAGGGAAACGTGGCGCTTACTATCAGTAAATTGAAGTCAAAGTTCATGTCGTACCTCTTTTTTTATATCAATTAAGTGATCGTTTAATTATGATGTATGTCGGACGGACACGTCCTGTACCTAACCATGCAGATGTTCTGGAAGGTGCTCAAAGGGGCAGTCGATTCTAGAGAATTGCACAACCTCCTGTGTGCGTTGGTTGTACCAGATGAACCCGGGGTCCAGGCAAAAAAAAAGTCAAAAAAAAACCTCGCTCGCCTTTAAATCGCGCTCGCCGCGACCTCAATGCACTCCTTGCCCTAACACTGAACTCACTCAAGCAATCTGCAATCAAGCAATCTTTATTTTCTTAGTCTGAAACCATAATTTATCAGTGAGATCGGTGCAATAGGACTAATCCTGATATCGATTTGGACATTTAGTATTTTTTCTCTTTTTTTATGTTTTCCGGACATTTGTAATAATTTAATTTCCGTTCTATACTTTTAATATGTTATTTTAAGTATCAGTTTGACTGTTTAGTTTGTAAATTATGTATTGCTATTGTTATTATTTTTATGTTTAATTCTAATTGTGAGATTTAATTTAATTAGCCTGACCGTTTAACGGCTCAATAAATAAATAAAATAAATCAGATTTCATCATAATTTTGGCAGAAATTACCTACAAACGTGTTAGCGTTGCTTATTATTGCTTAGAAGTAGCAGAAGGTGAGAACCTCAACCTCGAGAAAATGAAATACAATCCTAAGAAGCAATAAAAAAAAAACAATTTAAGCGTTGAAATCCAATTATCCGCTGTATTGAGGTAGGAAAATTCGGTTCTTTATTATTTATGGAACTTGAGCATTTCCAATAATTGTTGTCAAGTCGCGACGCGCCGGGATTCGAGCCCAAATTAAATTCCTTTGAGAGCCGCGATTTATATCTCGCGCGTACATTGTCAACATTTCCAATATTGTCTAAATACCGTCTTGAGAAGAATTTTCAGTAGAAATATTACCTCGGTGTATTTATAAAGATTCAATAATAATTTAACGTTTCAAATAACGCCATAATTATATAGATAAAATATGGATAAGTATTTTTTAGGGTTCTGTAGTCATCTGTCGTCTGAAGTATCAAGTTGAAATTAATTTCAAATACGCAGGTCTACGGTCCCTTGCAGCTATAAAAAAAAACAAGCTTCTAAGTAAACGCAACTAGAAGATAATATGGTAATTTATTCCGTATTACTTCAAAACGTACTTACTATGTACGGGTACTTCCCGTTGACCTAGAATCATGAAATTTGGCAAGACGCCAAGTCTTACACCAAAAGTAAAGGACGGGGAAATTCTGAAAATTGATAATTTGTAGTTATATCATTCAACATTTAATTGCGATTACTGAGTTACATTTTTGTCTTTGGAGAATTGACCGTGACGTTTATCGATGTATGTGAAAACATAATTGTTAACAACGAAGTTAAGTTGGTCCTTAACTCCGACTTATATTTTCGTTAGTTCAATGTTCCGTGTTTTGGATTAGTGTTTAATATAACGTTAAATAAAAGTTGTACGGAGCCCGCGGTGCGCGAGTAAGACTCGCACTTGTCCGGTTTTTATTTAAGTAAATCACCTTTTCTTCCTGAAATTAAAGACCCGAATACGTCTTAAACCTGCGACTAGAACCACCGGAGGACGAGCAGCAGCGTCCACTTAATAAGCGATGATAGTTCTTGCAATCCAAACCGCTTGTTAAGCTGGAGATTGTGGCAACCACTTCTCTCCCTTAAAGGGGAGGCCTTTGTTCAGCAGCGGACGTACTGGCTGATGGTGATGATTATAGATTTATTACAGACTTCTCTTACAATTTTTTATAAATAGTACTCGATATGATTCCTGGCTATGAGATTTTAAAGTAAGAGGCATGATGGAAGAGGCTTATGACGTCTTACTCGAGAAGGCTTCTCGGATCGTGGAATGAAAACCCTTGGAAATTCATTTATTTCGTCCCAATTCGCTCCAACGCGCGTTGGAACCTTCAAGCTTCGAGCGCACTTGTCAATTAAACGTTCATATAGAAATTTTTTTTACGTGCTGTAATGTTTGTAATAAAATAATCAGAATGAAATGGGATATAATAAATAGTTTTATATAATACACAAAAAACATAATGATAATTATTTTGTATTTTACTTTTTAGTGTAATGAACATAATAAAAGCTACCACATAATTATAATTTTGAGGTTCAGTATTCTTCAGAGTTCAGATGGTTGATTAACTTTACTGTCCCTGGTATGCTTGGCGTATACCATTAAAAACAAACACCCAAAAAAATTACAGAGCGGATATGAAAAAAATCACTCAGTTTCTTTAGAATAACAATGTCAATTCTTCGTCAAAATAGATTAACTAGAGATGCGGGCTCCTTACTGTGTTAAAAACTAGCAGTCCTCTCGTATATGTACAGAGAAAGATTAAAGCTCTTAAACTAAGAAATCGCAATAGCACAGCTAGTGTTAAAGTCAAAAATTCAGATTACTTCCCAACTTACTCTGATTCTCGTGCAATCGATATCGTTTTTTTGTCCTCGATAATTTCACTAGCATTAATTTGCTATACATTTCTTTCTACCTTTAATTTGCGAGAATTCGCCCGTTGACTTACTTTGACCTCTAATCCAGGGATGCTTGCCTAAATAATATTATAAGCACTCGCAGCTTTGATTACGTTAAGCTCAAAAAAGGACTGATAAAAGAGTCGAGTATTGTTGTTAGCTTGCGTTTTAGATGTTCGCATAAAAATTTTGGTAATGAAGAATAATGTTGACAAACAAGGTAAACAAGGGGGCAATAATACATTACAAAACTTGTTCAGATAATAAAAATAAAATGATATTATCTGTATTGAAATATCCGATAATACAAGGAACAAATAATAGTATATTGAGCACCGAGGGAAGAGAGTGGCCGATCACCAACGATTACATTTCACAATGGAACTGCACAGAACAAGTACCAGTACTGCGACAAATCTAACTGAATCGAGATAAAGAGCTGTTTAGGCTATTGGAGGTATAATAGGAACACACAAACATACACACTTACATAGACTCTAAAAACATCCTTCTTTTGGGCAGTCGTCAATAAATCATTTTCATTACTCATTAAAAAGTTATGGAACACCAGCCTCAATTGGTGGCACTGTAATTAAAATTTAAGCAATAAAATAATATCATAGTGACTGAGTCCAGTAGTCTTGTCTCATGACTCTAAACTTTATTCTGCAAACGTCAAACTGTAATAAGGGTTCGTGCTTTGAGAAGTTAACATAAACGGAGTAGAGACGAAATTAAGATCTACCCAGCTCGCCAAAGGCACGAGAGAAACAATCGTTCTCCTTAATTATAAAAAAAACATTAAAAACTCGCGTCCACGCCTTTCACCAACTGCCATTGCGCGCGGAACGTCTTCCAGAAAACTGCCCTGTTGCAGTGTATTTAGATGACAATACTTTTCCCATGTAAGTTTTTTTTTCATCATAATATTATCAAAATAAATAATGCTCAACATTTAAGAAAAATTAAATATTATTGTCAGTCACAGCGTGTTGCCACTACATCGCACAGATCCAATTGAGAGTAAAATTGGAGGGATGTATTATAGTAAAAACTCATAAACAAAGACGTAACAGGAAAAATGCATGCTCATAACCGTTCGAAACTAATTTTGACTGATTTTCAGGCTAAATTTGTTTTAACCAAAGACCTCAGTCATAACTAGTTTTGACTGAAAAATATTGGGCAATAGTCATATAGATTAATACCCTTGTAAAAGTGGTATTAAGAGGAGGATAAACGTTCGGTTTGTTTCGGTTCGTTTCAAAGAAATTTCGATTATTAATCGTTTAAAAATAAAACTCAATTAATACTCCCAAAAAATAACTCAGCTCATATTTCTGTGTTTTTGCAGTTTAAAGATCTCATAATATAATGCCGATTGATTTAAATTATGTGTGGTATACATACTTACACGTTACCAGCTGTCTTGAAAATAGTTAACATTTTTTTTTATATATATTGTTTTCGCAGTATTTTTATTTTATTTTTTTATTTAACATAACTTTTTGAGTTTCATCCACAGTTCACACTGGAAACCGCATTACGAGATCGTTGTTTCGACAAAAACTCACAAAAGTTCGAGAGTTAACGCCTGGTTACGTCTAACAATGAGAGTAAATTTTGATAGGTGTAATTAGGCCGCTGTGTGGTGCTCTCGATCGTTCTAATTGTGGAATCTAAAGTGATCCATGGTTTTAACCGATAACATAATTTTCCTAAAATAGGTACTTTTATCTTCAAAACACCAAGCACACCGCAGTGAAGTTAGTGTTGGGACAGCTCAATTGTAAATATCGATATATTTTTTTATTATGAATAATTGTATCACAGTATTTATTTGTAGGTTTTCTTAAGTATGCTTATTATCACTAACCTTAAAGTCAAATCGGATGAATGGATTTAAATAATGGACTCAGGATAGTTAATACCCTGGGTAACAAAACCTTTTATCTCAAAAATGTTGTTAATTGCCTTTTGCAATACTAACAGGAACAGCCCGTCTATAAAAATAAAATACACATTAGTACTGACTGACAATGGGTTTATTGGAGCTTAATATTGATTTATTTTTCAGGTTGACTTTTGCCTTTAACAGTCAGACGGTGAATCAGAAACGTCTAAGTCTAAACGAAGAAAATTGAAAGACGCTTATAATATTATGTACTCCGGTTCACCAATTCTCGGAGAAAATGTAAACAGAGTAATGTAATTCCAATATGTCAATGTCAAAGGAAAAGTTCAGGTGCAATAAACATTTTTAGGCGTTGAATTTTTGTATTTATGAATCATAATCATCACCAGACTTACTAACTCAGATTTACTACGAGGGAATTGCTGAAACGGTAATTTTCATCATTTGATTAATGTATGGCTTAGCCCTCCATAACAGAAATATTTACGCCAGTGGGAAAATGATTGACTAATTATGTGATGTTTCTCCTAAAATCCGCTAACAATAGGTAAAAAGCTTTTTACGGGGTGGATTACTACTTATCTAAACTATTGAAGTATTACTCACTAATTTGAACACCACAGACTTTTTGGCCACAAAATATAGAATATAACTTATTGAACAAGATAAAAAAATGACATATTAATCTATGTCGTAAACTCGTCGATAATTGGCATAACTCAGCAGAACTCATCGGTAATTCAATATCGATAGTTTAGTTCCCTGCGTGTGCACGTGATTGTGTGCATAAAGTTCAAGCTAGTATTTGCACATCTTGTCGCGTACAGGCGTAACAACGTGATCATAAAATGCATTAGTAGCAATTATTTTTTAGTATGCGTTTCCTCGGCCCCATCGAAATTTACAGATAGGTGTGGATGGAAATAAGAGCGCGTCACTACTCCGAGGGATCGTGTAACAAGGGGCGGGATGTCCGCCGTCAGTCCATTTAAGTCGCGCGACGAAGAGTAATGGCCGGTTGAACACGATGCTAGCCAAGTGGCCGAGAAGCTCGCGCGACTAGCGGGGGTTGGAACGACCACCTATATACTATATTGCAGATATTTCGTTTAATTTTAATGAAAATTGGATTTGAACAGTAACATTTTTCTCATATCTCTGCGTATTATACTCGTATTTTTAAATCCCATACAATCTACGGCTAAAAAATATCGTGTTACATAATTGACGACCCTTCTGATTCCGCTAACGCTCGAGTAATCGTTTTTGTGTAAAGTGACGGTACACATCACGCGTATCTTCATATTCATGTGTTATCTCATAAATATGTATATTTCGACCCCTCGCTGTGTGTCACTAATATTCTGTGTTTACTGCGGCTACACGGCTCCGATTCATAATGTTCGTTTCTCTAAAATCTTTGTTAATTTCATATTATTCATATTTTCAGAACAGTATCATTGATGAATCATAATATATCATCAATACGGTTGATTATGAACCCCTTTTCAAGGACCCATTACTTTACCACCACTGCTTTTTGTAATTATCTCTTCAAGTTTTTTTTTTTTTGTATAAAGGCTTTATTTAATAAGCTTTATTTCTCGATTATGTGATGCGTAGATGGTTATAAAAAGATACATACATAGATTGATGGTCACACATAACATCAAAACCAAACCATCATAATACGTTGTCATACATTATTCAATACTGTAATTTAATATTGAATTACCAGTTTTCACGCAGCTTCACTCGCGCCATGAACAAACGTCACCACTCTGCGTCACTCACATCATGGTAGTGTAGCTTTCTACTACTAAACAAGTTTTCAGAGTCGGTTCATTAGTTCCAGAGATTATCTCCTACAAACAAACAAGCGAAATAACATTTCTTTATCATATATTTGTAAGTACAGATGAGTACAGATTTGATAATTATGCCTTGGTATATTCTAGTCTCTTACTGCATGGCAAGAATTTTCCAAAAAAGTAGTAAGTAAGCACCTACGTAGAAAGTAGGTTTAATTTTATCTGAGTTTCCTTTTGGCCAACTTCAATGTTAGCGTCACTCATCTAATAAGATAATGTTTAAGCTATGCTTAACATTAAACTTATTGAATTTCCAAAATATCGACAACGTCAAAACCAACGACCTCCTTCTAGCAAATCTGAAAACCGGTCACCGTCCGGTTTTTAACCCCCGACCGAAATGAGTGTACATTGACGTCCATCATGAAACCTGAATTAGTTCAAAACTTACTGTGTTCTTTAACACAGATAAATATATACTGGGATATAATAGGTGTAGGTTCTCCAACCACGACGACTCTAATAACAAATTTCCAATTAGTCCATCCAACATTATGTTGAACTTACTAAATTGGGTCAGATTAATTGAATTGTAACGAAAATAGGATAACTTAATCCTTTTAGAATTTACCGTCGAAATATCTATAAATATAATTTAAGCTTCGTTTTCAATTAAAAAAATCTGTCAAGTTCGTGTCGTGACCGACCGCGGGATCATTAATCAACTATACTGTTAAGCTATCAAGTGACATTTTCATAACCATCAGAGACGTTTCTCCAGAGTCCAGACGCTCCGGCACACAGTCCGACCACAGCGTACCAAAATCGTATTCATAAACTAGAAATGCGAGTTCGTACCCGCACGATCTTAATAAAGGAGTAAATCTGGCCACCGTTAATGTCGGAATGGACGTTCTTGAAAGGGTATTAGGCGTCTATTCACGGGTCTAATTTGACTCCTTGTTACGGAGCAGCGGCTCTCGAGCGAGGGGGCCGGGGAGGTTGCGGCTCCTAAGATGTGGTATTATTCCGAATATGATTGATCTGTAATAACCTTCATCATTGGCTCTTTCGGGATTATCAGCTAATTTAGATTAAATATTTTTGCTTGTGCCTTTGTTGTCCACTAAACTAGGTACGGTTTCGTTTGTATCAATTTGCACGTCTTGATATATCTGATGAAGGGATCACGTTAAGACATGTTGGTACCAAACGCGCGATGCTGTAAGTAGTTGTCGACAGTCGTAGCACGTTTGCGTCGAAGCAAGCGCGATACGTTTGTCAAGGCATCTGTAATGGGTGGGAACTAAAACGCGCTTTTAAATAAATAAATAATAAAATTAAAAAAACCCGAGGCGAACGAAAGAAAAAACACAAAACGAAAAAAAATAAACTGCAGTCGATATTTTTATTTTATTTTTTTATTTAGAAGCGCCTAATTAATAAATCAAAAAAACTCGACTGCTCGATATACAAAATGAAAAAAATTTAACATGGCATATTAGAACTAAGTTATGAAGTTTACTCTTAAAGGGTCCATAAAGAGAAAATGTACCATAAGACACATAACATTAGGTGCTATAAGATAAAAGCATACAGCCGGAGGCTTTTCTAAGCTGATCGTAAAAATATTTGTAGCCTCCGACTGCATTTTGATCAAACATTTCATTTTAAGTGTCTTTTGGTACATTTTGTCTCATGGACCCTTTGAGAGTAAATTTCATAATTTCATTTTAAATATGCCTTGTTTACATATTTTCAGTGTGTATATCATGCAGCCGGGTTTTTTATTTTCTTAACATTTTTTTTATTTCATATTTTTTATAGATGTGAGTTGGTTTGGTACATTATAAAAACTAGGTGGACCGACGACATTGTCAAAGTCGCGGGCAACCGGCACGTTGGCGGTCGGTGTGGCGGTCTAACAGGGAGACCTATGTTCAGCAGTGGACGTCTTCTGGCTGATGATGATGATGATGATCTATACAAATACAAATACAAATACAAATACTTTATTTGGGTACAAATGAATTTAACACAAGAAATTGATTGAATCCACTGGCTCCGAACTAGTAAAAACTGTGTTTCGGGAACCAGTGGCTTCTCCCATTGGTTCATATAAGTACTATGGTTACCCTAAAACAAAATAAGAATTTTATTTAATTGAATTTATATAATTATAAACGGTATAAAATTTACTTATGGAATAATATACTTGTTATTATTTATAAGAGATAGCTATGTAATATCATAGCTGTATTGACAATTTAAATTATTAAATATATGTGTAATACATAGTTGAGTATAGCGTGCCTTATCATATTTGTGTAGTGAAGTGAAGTATGTATTGGGAGTCATCCCCGCGTAGCATCAGCCTCGTAAGAGTTGAGCTCACGGTGATGCTCGGTAAATGTATATGTGTGTGCTACTTTCACTGTCTCCAATATATTAAGATTTGGTAATCAAGGATTCAGTATCCCTGTAGTCCATGCCTTTAAGTATTTGAATAATAGTAGCTTTGCATTGAAAATTATTAAGATTATATATAACTGAGTGCGAATTAATTTCATTATATAAGTAAGGGCCTAAATAAGAGCCAAAGTGCTCTGCAAAAGTTGTTCGGGTCTGTTGTACCTTGCAGATTTTAGATTTCTTAATTTACGCATTTTGGACGCAACGTTCTCAATCTCAACCGCTCTATTTATATTTGAATGTTGGTTTAGAGTAGTTTGTAATATAAACAATTGGCGCACAGTAAGGACATTGCATTCTTTAAAGAGATCTGTAGTAGGGTATAGACGTGATTTGAAGTTAGCTACCTTCAAAATAGCTCTTTGGGCACATTCTAATGGAATAAGGTTCGTTTTACATATCCCTCCCCAGCTAGAAATACAATATATCAATAAGGATTGACACAGAGAATAATAAATAATTTTCAGAAGAACAGGGTCTGCGATTTGTCGTAGAGTTTTAAATATGGGGAGCAATTTTCTTATTCGACCTTTTAGATTTATGATGTGTTGCTGGAAAGAGAGATTATTATCAATAGTTATTCCTAAATACTTAATTGAACTGGTGCGAAGTAGGGTTGGACAGGAGCAATATGTTTTCGGACAACTAACACAGTGGACACGAAGCTTATGGTATTCAGATTCACTAGGTTGAGAAAGGTTCGAGATTGAAAAGGTAACATATTTTGTCTTGTCTACATTTAGGCTTAGCGTATTATTATATAACCATTTGTTGACTGTATTGAAGCCAGACTGAGCAGCTAAGTAGACACGAAGCCAAGATTCTTCACGGAAGAGCAGTACCGTGTCGTCAGCGAAAGTGAGGATTTTTGAATTTGGTAAGTTAAGATTACATAGATCATTTATAAAGCAAAGGAAGAGGGTAGGGCCTAGTATGCTTCCTTGGGGTACACCATACACCACAGGTAGGAAACAGCTGACGTAGTCTCCAATTTTGACACACTGTTGCCTGTTAGAAAGGTAGTCTTTGAGTAGTTGAAGCGGAAGGCCACGTATTCCAAGATTATTAAGTTTTTTTAGCAATTTAGGAATGGGCACGGTATCAAACGCCTTTTGTAGATCAAGAAAGATAGCCAAACATTTGTCGCCGTTGTCTATGCCCTCAACTATGAAGTTAGTCAAATTGAGCACAGCATTAGCCGTAGAAATTCCTCGGCGAAAGCCATACTGATTGGGGCTAAGGAGCTTGTACCTTTCCAAATACCCAATAAGACGCTTGTTTATTAGGCGCTCTAATACTTTCGAGAGTGCAGGCAGTACAGAAATAGGTCTGTAGTTAGTATAGGCAGATTTGTCGCCATTCTTAAAAATTGGATGGACCAGAGCTTTTTTGAGTTGTAAAGGAAAAACTCCCGAATTAAAGCACAAATTACATATATGGGAAATTATCGGGGCAAGAATAGCAGCGTTTTGCTTTAATATAGAGGATGGTATACCATCCCACCCAGGAGAGCTATCAGCCTTTAAGCTTAGAAGAGTGTGATATACCTCGGTTGGATCAGTATCCAGTAGGACAAATGAATTAGCAGGTGTCGAAGTATTAATAATATTCAGGCTTTCTGAAGTACTATTTGATAATATTTTTTCTGCTAAGTTTTTGCCTATATTTACAAAAAAATTGTTGACTTCTTCCACAATGACACTCGGAGGCTCAGTTCTAGCAGTGAGGAGTGGATCACTAGACAACTTACTAGCTTTAAAGTTTGTAACGTCATGTATTACTTGCCATGTTTTTTTGATGTTAGATTTAGCTTTTAAAATCCGTTCTTTCTCATATTCATGTTTCACTCTTTTTAGCAAAGAGCTGCAGAAATTTCTGTATCTTACATAAGTGACTCTCAGTACATCATTGTCAGGACTTTTTCTTAGCTTAATATGCATTTTATCACGATTTCTGATGCAGCGTAAGAGACCTTTTGTTATCCACGGTTTTATGGGAGCAAATTTGCGAGAGAGGGGTATATTGACTGTATTATCCTTGAGTATTTCAGCCATAGAAGATATAAATTGTTCCGTGGCTACATCACAGTTGACTTCGGATAATATAGAAGAAAAATTATAATCCAATAGCGTTTCCGTTATCTTTGAGTAGTTTATTTTGGTAATTTTTTTTTTTTTTTGTTTGGTTACTGGTACGTTTAAAGAGAGAATAACAGGGTAATGGTCAGTTACTGTACTTTTAACCACAAGAGTTGTGGCGGCTAGAGTAGTTTTTAGCATGACATGGTCAAGACAGGCATTTAGACGAGTGGGGATCTGGTGTGCAGGTAGTAGACCATGCGAAGAAGTTAATAATAAATAATCATCTGCCATTCCATCGATTGTAGTTGGCATTATATCAATGTTTATATCTCCCATGACAGCAACATTTCTACACGAAGCTACTGAATGCAAAACATTTTCTAAAGAAGAGATAAAGGTGTTGCGATCCTTAAAAGATGGTGGCCGATAAATAGATATAATAGCAGTGTCAGTTCCTATTTTAGTGATTAGACAGTTACCATCCAGAAATTTTGGTTCATAAGTATTGGACATGATATTAATTTTTACATATACCACAACACCGTCATTCTGATTATACGTGATTTTTGAATAGGTGCATACATAGTTAGTTAAGTTAGGCGGAGGATTTTTTTCAGATATCCAGCATTCAGAGAAAATTAGTATATCAGGCTGTAGCTTCATTAAGTCGAGTGACAATAGAAAATCGTCAAAATTACACCAAATACTACGTATGTTGACGGAAATAACACAGAGTTGTTTTTTAGGTTTGTTCATTAAAAAATGTACTTTAGTAGTATCACATAAGTGTGAATCAGATACTGAACAATTGTCTATATTATTTATATTTATGTCTATTAAATCCATACAGAAACATTAGATTTGAAAGGCTCAGTAAGTGATTGAATCGCAGCAGGTGCAATTAGACTTGTGCCATTAACAAATTGTACATGAACATAAAATAATAATTTTCTGCAGGTAAACAGAACATTACATGTGATAATTGCAGCTTGTTTTTCAAAAAGTTCATAGCGTAGAAAAGCAGTCCATAATGACACCATATTAGTTATGTATACTGTATTCCAGTCCTGCCGGATAGCCCGTAGGTCTAAACAAAAATATGTATTTATTTTTATATGTGATGCTCTTTCTGTGGTGCTAATGGAAATAACAATGAATTGAAACGATGTTGGCAATAAAGTGCAGAATAGCCGTATTTCATCATTTAAGTTGAACGACCCAGTTATAAACTCCTGTAGGCTTATTGAGCAGGTAAAGATGCGATAAGAAATTAGTTTTAATCGGTCGTAATCGAGACAGGACGTGCGGTTGTCCATTCGTGTTATTTTGTTTAAGCTCCCATTAAATAGTATGCGTGAAAGACATACGATTAGAGATTTGTAGTTAATATGTGTTTGTTTTGTATTTTGACATGAATGTGTTGGGGTTAGTACAATGTGGCGTTTTTTTAGATGGTGTATGAAATAATTTACACGTATAAAAACACAGCCTATAAAAGTGTAGTTCAGATTTGCACCAGAGCCTGAGTTCGTTTGTAAACGGACTTTCACAGGTAATTGTGTACTGTTATATTTAATTTGATAATAGTGTAGGCAATATTTACTAGTCAATGTAGTTTTATAAGCTGAGTGATTCATAAGAGTAAATATGATATGAAATAATTTAAGCAATCTCGGGTACAAAAACATAGTTTGGTCTATTATTTCCTTAGCCAACTTATGGGATAGAACCACAGTATATACCAACAAATAATGTAAACAAGGACTAGTAGGTACATAAGCAGAGTAATAGATAACTAAATTAGACGCATGCATTATAGTAACAATAAAACCTATAAATAAGCGTTCCGGGTACGTAAGTAGTTTTTCATTCCCTAATTGTGGTATTTTTGAAGACATGATGCTTTGTGCGTTTCGGGATAAAGTGTAACTCCCCATATTAATTACAGCTGATTGTCAAGCCTGTCGTGGTCCCATGTTTTTGAGCTCTTCAATGTGTTCTACGCTCTTTACATGTATATGCGGCATTCCTTCTCTTCTACGTAGGTAGATGTTTCCGTTGGATGTCCAGCAGAAAGCATAGTTCTCCATCTTAGCTAGCTCACGGGCTAGATAGAATAGTTTTCTCGATTTAACGGTAAGAACTTCAGATATGTATATCTGTACTGATGGCCCATCAAAACCTAAATGTCGTGTCTGAAGCTTAGGATCCCGGCTTTTGTTGTAACGCCTAGCTTTGTCCAAAACCGTCCCTTTTAGTAGTGTATTTGAGAACTCAGCAATTAGAGTAGAACTGTTATTCTTTAGATTATTTGGTACTCCGTAGACGTCCCGGAGATCAGCTGATTCGGACTGGATATTAAGCGTTTGCAGTAGATTTTTAATCATGGTAAAAAGGTTTTCTTTCCTCTCTCCTTGCTTTGTACTTACATTTCTAATTTCTATGGAAGTTTTTTTGGAAAATTTGTCTATGTAGTCTATTTTGTCCCCTAAATCAAGCATATCTTTCTTTATGGCGTTTCGGTCTTTCTCTAAGAAGTCTATCTTTTGTTGTATGTCTGTAACCTGCCCTGATATATAGTTTGTTGACTTTTCAATATCAGTTATTGATGACGTATGTGTTTTAACCTCAGCAATTTGTCTCTCTAATGTTGTCAAACGGTCATTTTGCCTCTTAGAAAATGAAGAAACCATTGATGATAACATTTCTTTTATCTCTGTTTTGAAACAGTCGCTATCTTCAAAATCCTCCTCTGGCTTATTTCGCTTCCTAGCTACAGCCCTTTGGGTTCTTTTGTCTGTAGGTGACGAAATAACCTTGCCTGAAATCGACGGGCTCATTTTGTTCGGAGGGGAATGCTGAATTTTAGACATATTTACGTGCGTTTAAAATAGGCCTAGACACACAAAACTACGTATGCTTTCCGACGGGTCACAATTGCAGCGAACGTGCACCTCAAAGATGTTTCTATCAATGTGTGCCGATTGCGCTACTCATACAAGTATATCCCTTGTGAGTCTATTGCAGTAGACGCGGTGGTGGTATTTGCGTATGTGTGGAAGCGTGCTACCAATTACAGCTGATGCTGTCAATGGCCGATGGATCAGCTGTTTGCGATTCGTCAAAATAATGACAATAAGCGACTCACAGCGTCTTGGTGGTGGGGTGAAAGTACCAGGCGGCCAGGATTTTCTTGTGTTTGAGCTTGTAAATAACTCCTTACTTGTTATGCTTTCCTATTTTTGGCCACTTTTTTTAAATCAAAAATATTCAAAATTATATCCGAAAATTAGAGCACAAGGACACGTCTATACTGTATGAGATCCAAGAGGGGAGAGGCCAAATGAGAGAGAGAGATATAAATGAATAAACCAACGCGTATAAATCCACCTCGCTTACTAGCCTCGCTACCAACTCGCCTGTTTATATCGTATAGGTTTTGGGTAAACACGATAGCTAGGTAGGTACGAACAGGTGCGAACTGACCGA
The DNA here is from genome assembly GCA_947579745.1 of Apocheima hispidaria. Classification (NCBI taxonomy): domain Eukaryota; kingdom Metazoa; phylum Arthropoda; class Insecta; order Lepidoptera; family Geometridae; genus Apocheima; species Apocheima hispidaria. Next base: position 17,628,754 of record OX388145.1, read on the forward strand.
TCGTCTTATAGGAACACACACACATACCTACAAACTTATATACTTACATACACTCCGAAAACATTACCCTCTTTTTTGGGCAGACGGGTAAAAAAGCTCGTTCAGTGCATAGAAGTCTTTCAGATTAGGTTTAGCTCGAACGGGCTCTGAGAATGAAAGTCCCTACTATTTCGTAGCGTACTGCAATACGAAATAGTGGGGACTAAGTAACTAAAAAAAAATATTATCAAATACAAGTCACGTTTGTCATTGGTTTCCCCACGACATAGTTCATTGGTTCCCTTCCTACGTGTACCTTCAGCCAAACGTTCTGACGCCGGTCACACACGTTCGTAATATTATATCGAAGGAACGTGTAGATTTTGCTCACAAGTATTTTTCCATTATATAATTTGCTCTTAGTTTAAACACCCCACACCTACGTTCGAATATTCGGTTATAAGAACTGTAACTATCTACTCCACTAAGCTACCTGTTATTCTATGGCCATCTACTGAATTTTATTTCATCTTAATCTTTTCTTTTGAAAGGATTCCTTTCTCCGTCAAGAATAAAAATCAAATCGGAAGCATAATTCCGTCAAAGCCTCTGCCCTTATTAATAGATGCTTGCCTGGTAAGGCAGGATCTAGGCAGCGCAGAGCCTAATTGTGACGACTCCTGACAAATTTTCACTGACTTCTGCTGGTTTTAATGCTTTATGTTTATTTCTGCCGATAAGTCTGAAATTGATGGGATTTATTCAAATATTATTATTGAGTAACCCATCGTGTAAGTCGATTTTTAGAAGTTGGCGTTTTGTTCCCCTCATAATAATATAGTGTTGCGTTGCTATCACTAAGTGATTTACTTGTTAGCTGGTAGATTTTTTAACAAAGAATTTGCCTAGAGACATAGTTAGTAGACATGTTTTCTTTCATGCGCAATTAAAAGGACTCGAATGATAGTCGATTGAGAAAAATAACCGCTGTAACTGTAACTATAGGATCACTGCATACTCGTATTATTTAGGCAGACGTGGAGACAGTTTCGTACAAAATTTCAAATAAATCCTAAGTGCATAACGTTAATTAAAATCACGCATTCCACCTCACGACACGTTTGTTTGAATTTTCACATCTCAAATTTGTGAATAATGAATAATGAAGGCATTAGTGTGCGATCTGTATAATAATCCTAACTAATATTACTAAATTCGAATGTCTATCTGTCTCTCTGGTTGTTTGTCGCGTTATCAAGGCTAAAAAGTTGAACGGATCAAGCTTTTGCATATAGCTTAAGGATTGGAGACGAACAACTTAGGCTATTTTGTAGGTATATATATATATATAAATGAACCCCTATTTTTCCTGGTCACGCTATAACTTGAGAAAGGCTAGACCGATTTTGATGATTTCTTTTTTGTTGTGTTCGTAATTGTAAGGACAAGGTTTGTATGAAGAGTTTAGCGAGGCCGTAGGCCGAGATTCGTAGGCATCAGCTAGTTATATATAAATTTTGGTGTTTCGATGTGAAATTAAAAATTCTTCTCATATTTTCGCCCATTGCGAGTTTCACAAGTGTGAGCGAAAAAGGGTTGAGTTTGTCTCGCTCGCTCGTTTGGAAGTGAGCCAAATCGCGCGTCGGCCCGTATGTTATTACCTGCGTATCGTTGTCACTAATTGCGTTCTATGGGTGCATGTGACACACCTTGTAAACGGGAATAAAATTTCATAGGAGTCGTGAGGGTTCGCGGGTCGTGTTACGGCTGAGATAAGGAATGCTGCCTTCGAAGCTGTTCTTGATTGTTAAATATTTAGGAATTTCGGAACGAGAACATTCTAAGAGGGGAAATACGACCATGGAGCTGGAATACGTGGTGGCGCGGAAACAAAGATGGTACCGATTCTTTAATGTTCGATCATTGAACTATCTCATGCTTAAAAACAATCACAGTATGATTCAAATTTATTTCATATCTGTGACAAACTTAGGCTGCCGGCTTATAATTTAGAATCTGGCTGGTAATCAAACGATTGGATTTCTGCAAGCACCTGTCACTGAATGTATCAATTATTGAACAACCCGTATGTCAGAATCTTGAAATGTGATATTACTACACTAGGAACAATTGTGGTTTTTCTTTAAAGAATGCTCAGGGATGGTTTGGGTATACAATTTACAATAAAACTATAAAATGCAACGTCAACGATGTGAGACAATAACGCGGCGCTTGTAATCCGTTTGATGCACCATTCCGCCACCCGCCATTCAGCTTTACGATCGCCGCTCAGAACGCTCGGTGACACTGCACGGCAACGCAGTGACGGACCTTCATTTAATTATCCGACGTTAATCCCCATTAACGCCGGATAATTAACTGTAGAGGCACGCGTTGTTCCAAGTTGGTGAGATTATTCATATAGTTATGTATATTAATACTTTTCAACTTGAACAACGCGCGCAAAGATTTAAGGAGATTGGAGCAACCTCCTTAAATCGACGGTGTAGGTAGGATTGGACGTTAAATAGCTTAACATCCAAAGGCTAAAACAATAATCATACGTTTGTGTCGTCGTCTCTAGGGTATGAAGTACAAAGAACCGCGTTGTCCGCCAGCTCAGGTAATATTGTTTTGTTGTAAGAACGACGCTGTTCAAAAGTAATTTGAGAGATGCTATATATAACTAGTAGACACGCGCTTGACCACTTTTGATCATATTCCGAGTTATTGTTTAAAATTGAGTACCGAATGTTTATGCCAAACAAGATAAAAAATCGGCCGGTAAATGGCGCCGCAGCAAACTTCCTCGCTTTTTGGGGGAAATATACCTACAATCGGAATTCAATGACGAAAAAAAACTATGTAATTGTAGTAACTGTAATACTAAGTTTTGTCGAAGATTTGTTGAAAAATCCGACCGTACACGAGTACCAACATACTGGATTCTGGACGCAGGCTCACCGCTCTCCCTGATTATTGGCTTTCGCTTCAGTCTCCGTATAATTATTGTGTCGCACATGTAAAATAAAACAAGCTATTAAGCCTACTACCTTGTGTAGTAGTTTAACTAGTTTGTTAAAACCCAGAGACCGCTGAAAGCCGATGGCATCGTGACGGCGGTGGATGCTAATGACAAATTTTCGTTAAGAGTGGCGCGCTAAGGCCCTTCGTTCATTGTTCAGCAGCGAGTGGACGTCTTCTGGCTGATGATGATGATTGAAGGTATAAAGAAAATCCAAATGTTCAAGACGACTACTAATTTAAGATTACTGCCCCGGTGGCTCAGTTGGTAGTGAACCTACCTACTGTGCTTGGGGGCGTGGGTTCGATTCCCATCTAGGACAAACATTCATGTGATGAATATTTGTGTTTGTTCTATGTCTGGGTGTTAATATCTATATAAGTATGTATTTAAAAAATATCTATGTACGTATATCAGTCTCTGGCAGCCATATTACAAGCTTTGCTTAGTTTGGGGTCAGGTGACGATGTGTGCAAAAATGTCCCAGATATTTATTACTAGTAATTTAATTACCAAAATAGTATCGTTCCCACCACTCTCAGTATCAAAAGTAAACATCCACCTATCAACCGGACCACCGGGACTACAACGACTGATTTAAATACTTGGCTAGAACAGTCCCGATAGTCAGCGGGACTCTAAGCCGAGTGTAACTGTACGTAGAGCCCTCGGTACTATTATCTATTCTATGGCAGAGTAGAGTAGAGCCGGAGTAGAGTCGGCACGATTGTCAGCGGGACTCTAATCCGAGTTTGATTGCGATCTGCCTTCGTTAATATGCGCCGATCGGCGACGAGTCTGGTGGAGATTTACTCAACATTCGTGTCGTACAGTTCAGATATTGGTATTTTAATTAGTTTTTTTCTTTTTGCTACTTAGTATGCACTGAATATACTCACCATATATTTATGCAATTAAAACATATACTCGTAGTTATTCACGTTTTCGTTATTGATCAGAGTTCAGAGTTATTATCAGATCAGATCATTTAAATTGTTATATAATATGCGAGTGAAATTGAAAGTTTATCTCAAAAAATAGCAAGTTTTTTTTTTACGGAAAGAAAAAAAAATATAAGAACAAAGTTCTTAATTAAACTGTAATTATCGGTTAAAATAATGTTACCTAGTTTTAAACTACTAAAACACTGTTTTGTACGTTTACTGAGTTGTGCACTACGTTTAAATATACTGTAAATGTTTGTTTAATGTATTTTTTACGACAATATACAAACGCAGTGAAATTCAAACATTAGTTCGTGAGAACTCTACTACAAACATAATAGAGCAATAATAGAGTCGGCTAGCTGCACTAGACTAGTTGATATTCTCAAGATTTGTACGAAACTCGCCGCGACAAGCGGGAAACATTGCTTTGACGCTTCTACATTGATCGTACCAGGGACGCTACTGACGATTGTAATGAATTTAATTAATATTATTATTATTTAAGTATTGTTTTGTGAAGGTGTTTCCTCACCGAAGTTACTTTATGTGGCGCAACGTTCACAAAAGTAAAACTATAATATTATCTAATCTGACATCCCATTGCTGGGATATCGGGCTATATCTGCTCGAAGCGTGATTGATTGGCCATCACATCCACCACGCTGGCCCAGTGCGTGTCGGAGGATCTGTACCTAACACTATAATCTAACAATAAAGTTTAAAGTTCAAGTTTATGACGTCACATACTTAATGTTATCAGGCTGCAAAATGCAAAATATTGCTCCACAAAGAGTAATCATCATAATAAATGATACAAAATAAATCTGTCATGCGGCAACAGTAACTTTTAGCCGACTGCCCAAGAAGTAGAGTTATGTTTTTGGGGTGTATGTAATTAAGTGTTCCTATAGTACCTCCTGCAGCCTAAACGGCTTGACCGATTTTGAGAGGGAGGTGTCGTTGGATTTCTCTTTACGTCTGGAGTGATGTAGGCTACAATTCGCAGTCTTTTTTATTTTTTTATTAATATTACTTGTTCAACTTGTAATAGGTAACGAATATTCGACTACAACGCACTAGTTGTTCACTAATTTCTGCGAGACTTTGCTCGACGTTCAAAACCACTCTTGTACTCGTACTCAATCAAATATTAGAAAAATAATTCGTCAAACTTTAAATATCTTAACCTAAACTTACTCGTACTTCTGTAATACCTATAATTATATCTAGGTACTGCTTGGAAATACGTATTGAATAATACTCGCTCGTACTACATCCGACCCCTGCGGCCGAGGGTGGGGGGTGGGAGGGGGATAGCCTTATTGATTTTGGATTAATTACTCGACCCACATCCAAATGAGCTTTGTGTGAATTAAACTACAGCGAGCTTCGAGAGGGAAACCTGGACTTAGCGAGGGAATACCGTTCATGACTATAATGTAGATCAACAGATGGAGTCTTATCGGTATGTCGTTGACTGATATTTTCCACATTTTCAGTGTTCAGTAACAAACTAACTAAACCTTGTACTGATGCCATGTCCGCTTGTTGTTCCGATTTTTAACATGTCGAGTTAACGACGCATTTATATAATACATGCTCTTTCACTCGCACAATCAACATTTTTATTTATTTAAATTACTGAGGGTGACATTCATCAATATCTTAAGAAAACCACTCCAAATGCTTTATAGCAATTTTCATTTTAATATTTTTCATTTTAGTGCAGGAACACACGATTAATTCGAGTTTTTCATTGCACGGGCTTAACATAATATTCTATTCCATTTCGAATTGAATGAATTTTGCGGCTTAGAAGTAAATAATAAATAATAAATCTGTAACAATACCTGATTACTGAGACCGCTACAACGAGTAGGTACATGAAGATCAGTCTGTATGTATTCTGTTCGCCGCTATCATTGTGTAGGTACACGCAACAGCAAGACGGGACGCCGAGTACCTGCCAGCGTCTTACGACGGCTGATATCAGCAGTGCTACAACACTACTACCACCATTGCAGGCAGCAGTAGTTCTTTATCTGATCTGTGTCCTTGTACGTATACTCTTACAGCTTGTCGTGTTGAAATTCTCGAAACATCTCGAACAAAAGGGCCAGTGCTCGAATGAGCGGAATCCGGCGACTCTCGCGAAAGCCGACAATTTGCTTTGAGCGTAATTTGTGGAGTTCCTCGAATACGCCGCATTCCAGGTGCTTCGCGTCGGGATGAATCTCGCGGTTGTCTACGCGCTTGTCACGGGCTTCCTACCCCAGTAACAGAGCTGCACTAGCGTGGCGTCATAGCTTTATATGTCATAATTTCCTGGATTTCCGAAACAGTTTTTTTTGTATCTTGTCATAATTAAAAGAGTCCTACTTAATAATGAGATGATACTGCCACAATAATAACCAAACATGCTTCTTGTAATTCCTGTATCAAAAAACCGTTAGTAAATAACCTGAAAGATACTGATATTATATGTCAGTACTCTTATATCGGTTTGATTTGCTGCAACAATGTCAATTTTTTTTTTCAAATAGAGTCGAGTAGAGCATCACAACATTTTAAGTTAATTTTGAATTCGTCAATATTAAAGCGTTGCAAATAACTGAGTGCCTCAGCAAATATGAGAACGGAAGCTAACATCAAATAACGAATATCATAAAAAATAACGGCGCGTTTCGCTCAGTTTTGATCATACTTTTTAGGGTTCCGTAGCAAAATAAATTACCTTTATAGTATCGGTACCTCAGTCCGTCTGTATGTCACCATAATTTTATCTATTTGTTTTGTGACGACACGCACAGACTTAACAAGTTTTTATATTTGAAAATAGATCGTAGTTGGTGCATCACATCGCTTGATGGTAAGCGACCGAGGTTAGAGTACATCGATAAGTAACTCACAAATAAGGTTTATTTTATAAATAGGGCCTCAACATAGTGATCCCGTGTATTCGTGACGCCGACTCCTGTTCCGAGCTTAGAATACAAGGTAAGCCTTCCGCGAGCTACAACGTAGCTTATACTAGCTTTATAAGTCTTATTATATCACTAAAGATTATATTGTTGACTGTTGATGGAAGACGATGCGGAATTCATAATAAAGATTAACTATTTTAAGTAAATCAGGTTCCTTGTTTGTAATACTAATACATGCTGAAAACATTATAACAAGTGAAACAAAGTAAATGGTCTCGTAACATAATCAAATTATATTGTATTCTGTTAGGTGAATGCACACTAGCTCAGACCGTGATGGTTTTCAACTATTGAGCAACTCAGTACCGGCCCGAACGTCGGAGAACTGTGTTGCTCTAAGTTTTCAACATATTGATTAATTATAAAAAAAAAAAATGTACTCAATTTGACTTCATTTCAATTGGATAAATACCTTTTGAAATTAATAGTTTTAGCTCTTAACAACCAATTAATACTTGATAACTTTGTTTCAGGAAACAAAGCTTTATTTAAACAACCGAGAACAACTTGAGATCGTTTACATCCACTACTCCCACATGGACAGACGAGTTCGCTTACATCCACAACTCACACATGTGTGAGTTGCGAACTCGTCTGTTCATGTGTGAGTTGTGGATGTAAGTGAACTCGTCTGTCCATGTGTGAGTTGTGGATGTAAGCGAACTCGTCTGTCCATGTGTGAGTTGTGGATGAAAGCGAACTCAGCTGTCTATGTGTGAGTTGTGGATGTAAGCAAACTCAGCTGTCCATGTGTGAGTTGTGGATGTAAGCGAACTCAGCTATCCATTTGTGAGTTGTGGATGTAAGCGAACTCGTCTGTCCATGTGTGAGTAGTGGATCTAAGCGAACTCGTCTGTCCATGTGTGAGTTGTGGATGTATGCGAACTCAGCTGTCCATGTGTGAGTTGTGGATGTCCATGGACAGCTGAGTTCGCTTACATCCACAACTCACACATGGACAGCTGAGTTTGCATACATCCACAACTCACACATGGACAGACGAGTTCGCTTAGATCCACTACTCACACATGGATAGACGAGTTCGCTTACATCCACAACTCACAAATGGATAGCTGAGTTCGCTTACATCCACAACTCACACATGGACAGCTGAGTTTGCTTACATCCACAACTCACACATAGACAGCTGAATTCGCTTTCATCCACAACTTACACCTGGACAGACGAGTTCGCTTACATCCACAACTCACACATGGAGAGACGAGTTCACTTACATCCACAACTCACACATGAACAGACGAGTTCGCTTACATCCACAACTCACACATGGACAGCTGAGTTCGCTTACATCCACAACTCACACATGGACAGCTGAGTTCGTTTATAACCACAACTCACACATAGACAGCCGAGTTCGGTCTGCGGCCTCAACCATATATTTGAGTTGCGATAACCGAGTAGTTGTTAAACTTCGAAGGTAACTTTACAATATCTGCCCCGGGAGTATCGTCGCGTCGGCCGAGGATGGTGGCAGCAGGATTATGTGCTCAGACAAAGGCACGGCTCAACTTGCTTTTACTTGAGAGATTATCTCAGCACCTGTTGGGATTTTAGGGTTTAGTTTTGCGCTGTTTGATTTGGGTTGAATTCTTTTGTGTTTGTATAACTTGTAAAAGTATTAGTATTATTATTCCCGCTTGAGGTGTGCAAGCTTTACATTTTACGCCTTGGACCACATTATCACTTTCAAGCGAGCTCTGTTCAAGTGTTTAGCCTGACAGCGATATGACTATGACATACGTACGCGGCGAAGCTATTAGGATATTTTTCAAAACCTAACAAGTGTGAAAGAATTCAGTTTTCAGATAGGTACTATTAAAAAAATACAGAATTGCACGATTTGCAACAGGTGTAAATGGTGGTGTAATCATGAGAATGTTATGGTAAGTACATGGAATTTTTAAAATACTCATGAGCAATAACTAACACTAACATGAGACGCAATCAAGTTCGAGTAACGCCAACAATAGTAGCATCACATTACACCAACGGTTTTATTGCGTCTATTACGTCGTCCCGCAGGTTGACAGCATTGTTCCGGACCCTTTGTCTTGGCGCATTCTGGCAACACTCGAACTAGATCACGTGTGCTGCTGCCTACACACAGTGTCCCTGTACGACGTGTCTTACTAATGGGAACTCGCAAATGAGTAGAATGTTCAAGGAGTAACCTTACACCAATTTAAGAATCTATTACTTGCGCGATACATTTCGGGAAATTTTCCAGATAACACTTGACATTAATAGTTACCCATTACGATTATCAGTGTCGGAGATACCATCACACAAATACATGGGCAACTAACACCCGACTCAGAGCAGATATTTCGTACTAAAAAATGAGCCATAATAGATAATAAAAACGTTAAACGGCTGAACGGATCGACCAGAATTTTTGCACAGATACGAGAGCTTAAGGGTCGGAGACGGCCATAGGGTACTATGTTTTTTTAGGTCCTCGCGAACGAAGTCGCGGGTAGCAGCTAGTATATTATAATTCCACATAATCGTTAAAAATCGGCAATCAATCATCGGTGGTACCGTCAGCATCACACGTTGTCTAATATCGCCGCTGCTGACGGTCTCATGGCGCTGATTTATCGCCAACTCTAGCTGTATTCCGAGGGTTTACCCGGTTTTATATTTGTTTTTTTATCGGTTAAAACCGTGTTTATCTACACACAACATTTCAACATTGTTTAGCCGAATACAAAAAAAGAAATGTTCACAAACATTCCTAAACTTGTCATGTTACTAGAAGCACGATTATGTATATTGTGGTATATGGTTATTTAGATATATGTATTTCAGGGTTCGCGTGAGGAAGTATCACACCTCTGTTCGTTATTCAGTCGCCAAGAAGCATGCAAACAATAATCGACCGAGTGAGCGAAGCGAACGAAAGTCTGTCCGTGTAAGTAAGTCGGTCCAGTCTTTCGTCTGTCCGTATCCCGTGTCTGTACTCCCGTACAGGTCGTATTTCTCAACCAATCTTGACGAAACTTGGTATACAAGTTCTACAATTTTATAGTTTTTCTTTTGTCGTCTGCTATTTTTGATTGCAGGGGTATTTCCCCCAAAAAAGATTTTAAAAGAAGGGTTCGATGTTATGAACTGAGGCGTCACGACTTTATATCTTGACAATCGGCTTAATCGGCTGGTAAAAATGGGACCGCAGCGAACTTTCCCCCCATTTTTGGGGAAACATCCCTTCTATCAAACGACAAAAAAATAAACTATGAAATTGTAGAATTGAGATTGTGCAAAAATGTTTGTGATCTGGAGATGTACTGTTCGCAGAACTACTAGTATGTTCCGTATTGAAGGGCTGTTTTTCCAGAACAATAACTGGGCAGGAAAAGGTAACTGGACATCTTATATCTCAGCGTGACGAGCGCAGTTCCACGCCAGGGTTTGAACCGTTGAAGTTGTCATTTCTGGGTGGCACTGTACTATTATGGGAAAGCATGACGTTTACCATCAGACGAGTGACTTGCTTGTTTCGTCACCAAAAAAAAAAAAACCTTGCGATTTTACCCTGCTTTTTTTAGGGTTCCGTAAACCTTATAAGTCGTCATGTCCGTCTGTCTGTCTGTCTGAATCCTTTACAGCCTTATAAGTTCCAAAGTTATAAACTTACATGCATGAACATTTGCACAACGATAGTACAATAAAGACAGTTTCAATTTTTTTTTTTTTTTTTGTAAAATAAGTTTAGCTCCCATATATGTAAAGGGGGTGTAAAAAATAAAAATTCGCTGCAACCAATCTTGTTCGGTGTCGTTGAACAGGACTTTGTAAGGTGACGATTTTGACAAAATAAAAAAAAACATAATTTTATATTAATGGGGTGGCTGTCATACATGTAAAGAAAGGATAAAAAAAAAATTCGCCTGTACCCCACATGTGGGGTATCATTGAATAGGTCTTTTAAAATGATGTTAAGGTTTCCTATACCATTTTTTTATCAAACATACTGCTTGCGAAATATGCTTGCAATCAGTGTGTGAGTGTGTGTGTGTCCCGCCATTTCTAAATTATGCATCTCACAAACTTGTAATCTTACATGATGCTAATTCTTAGTAAAAACTTTCTTTTAAAATTATTTCGGGCAACATGTGATAACTACTTTTTGAGATATGCGGTAATAACGGATAAATACTTCAAACGTCCTACGCACCTACGGAACCCTACTAAGCATGGCCCGACATGCTCTTAACAATTTATTTCTGGATAAATACTAATTTATGTCTTACTACTATACTTTTACTCTTATCATTTTTCAAAAAGATCTGTTCCTCAGTCCGGCCGCGAACAGTCGACAGTCTGAAAGATATAATGTCACATTGATAATAGTGACGTGGTTTATGTCGCCAATATGGCCTCCAACATGGCCGGCGCTACCCGCAAATATTTGGCGTTCGTGATTGAATTTTCCTTTTTGGATTCACGCTGATGTTTAGTGAAGGTTTAACGCTATCAGCTCCCTAGTCACGGTCACGGGGAAAATTGGCTTTGCCGTCCGCGACCGAAACATTCCTCACAGTTTTTTCGATTAAGCTGATCGTATAGAATATAATATAATATATAATAGTGCCCTCTCTCAGTAGTTTGTACCGGGCGGGTTTCTCGATAGTGTTCTGAATACTATTCTTATCAGCTCTTAGACGTCCAATAATGGACGAAGCTTCCGTCCTATTGGGTGATTGTGTGTTATTGGGGTTGTTAATCATTGTCATCATCATCAGCCTGAACGTCCACTGTTGAACAAGGGCCTCCGCTTTAAAGCCCCTCCATTAAATAAGTTGCCAAAAAACTCAGAGATTTCGATTTATTTTATTCGGATATACTAAGTTAGCTTCGATACCTATTGGATATAACCATTGTAAATTCTATCATTTTCCAAAGCTAATATCTCAATTCGCATCATCGGCAGTCATTTATTCCAATATGGCGGCCGGCACGCAAATATTCGATAGTGCTACGCGAGGAGGCAGACAGGGAGGGATGCATGCAGTGCTTTAACACAGTGTTAACAGTATAGGAGCTAGATGCGATGCCAGAATGCACAGCTCCAACTGATAGTCCTCTTTAAAAGGTGCCGGTTAATTGTAGTCGACACTCGCGAGCTCCACGCTTGCATCTATAAGATACCTATAACCTCACTTGTCTGACAATATAATTATAAATGCATAATAAGTTTAGAAATTGCCGCGGCTTTTTCTGACTTTAGAGTTCCATAATTATAAGAGTTTATAAGAGCCAAGATATCTCACCATTTTACCTACTGAACGCCTCCACTGTGTCATCAACTAGTTGGAGTGATTAATTCGGGTGGGTATGGGCCGGTACAGTGGTGGGGCAGGGGGTAGGGGTGATGCGATAGCTCATCCGGAAACTGGACGCGTGTCGACATTGACGAGCCGATCTTTTCGTCGGTCGCTTGATTCCTGAATGAATGTGTGGTTACTATTTAATCCGTGCCAGTGGGGGTGCGATTCGCTTTCGTATTAAAAGTGATAAAATCATCGAAGACCTATTATATACAGATGAAATGCTTTCTCTATATTTTTGAGAAGGGTAACGGAAAGTAGAACAAGGAGAAGTAAGAAAAAGAGAGCTCTACTCTGTTATCAGACTTAATTATTTTTTTGTACCTTTACCCTTAACTAAATTGGCAGCAGTAAAATGATCTGCATCTTTTCTAATATCAATGTGCAAGAACAGTTACTTCAAAGCTATCACAATTGTAATAATGTTGAATTTAGTTTAGCAAAATGTACAACGTGCAGAATCGGCATCAATTCTCGACAATTTTAAGTTTAAGCCCTTGGTGATAGAAAACTATTTCTGCTTCTACACTTAAACTCCGTAACAAAGTTACATGGAAATATTTTTAAACTTTTAATTTTAACCAAACAAAGAAACGAACCCGCAATTTCAAACAAACAAAAAAATACGCCAAAATCTTTTCTGAAATTCCACTGAAGCAGCATGATGCATGTAATTAAAAAGTGGGGCAATGTTACGGGAACTGACCAGCGTAAGGCGAGCTATGGAACCGGGAGGACCGTTGCTGATCACGTGTGAGTGCAGAAGTCAGCTTACACTGGTCTTGTGATAGGGATGCATGCAGAGTAGGGGGTGGTTTCAACCGCTGAAACCATGGGCATAGGTTGTATAATAGTTACTACGGCGCAGACTTTTATATCAGTGCCACAGTTGAAACGACAGTCGGGAGGTTCTCGACTGGCTGTGGTAAATTACGGAATTAAAACGTATATTTAAGTCGGTGCTTCCGCGCAAATGTCATTAGTGGCGTATTAAATATTTTAACGGCAGTTTTTCCACAAAATTCACACTTGAGTAGATTGCGCGACGGTAGTGAATTGATTAAAGCTGCAAAAAATAAATGCAAGCTAAGATAAGTAAGAATAACAGAAAAGAGAAAAGTAAAAAAAAATATCTTCTGAACTAACAATCGGGATATCAATAACTTATAGTCAGCATTATCTTTAGGTAATCGTTCAAATTAACAAGGATGGCGGATTTTCATGCTTATGCTCAAAAACCCAAGTAACACAATGAAGGGCACTCGTTTGACTTTCTATCTCCCTACACGATACAACTAGAAGTAAGGATTATGCTAACAAATATTATAAATAGCAAATTTTGCAGGTTATTAAGGGAGTGTTATCTAAAATAATGCATATTTCTTCAAGTCAGAGCTAACAATGAGTCGTTGTTGTGTGGAACATCTTTTGTAAGTTTCGCGTGGAATAAATAACGAACAGAAGTTCGGAGATCCGCGCGCAGTGTGTGGCAAAGCACGGAACGGAAAATACACACAAAGGACACACGGAGTCACCCGTATGAAATAGACACCGGCGTAGTGTCAGCGAGGAGCGGGTTAGCCATAAGCGTTGAGAGCGGGCTGGAAACATCGCAGACTCGTGATTGAAAGTAACATCAAATGTAAGTCCGAGTTGAATTAATTGCACCAGCTGGCATGTTTCTAGAAGCGAGTTTTGCTTTATTGCTTCAAGTTTGTTGAGCAAAGTTGATAACAAATGTTAACTTTTTCAAAACTCAAAATATAGTTCAAAATACATATGTTGATGATAAAAACCCATACATATTTACAACAAAAAATACGTAAGACAAAAAAAGGACAAAAACGCAGGCTAAAAGTTACATATCAGCCAGCACAAAACAAACAAGACAATTGAAAATAGAAATTAATTAGGTAGTTTTATTAGTAAATAGTTGCAAGTAAAGGATATATTTGATATACTTAACTTCAACTCGTACTGTATTGTTTCCAACTTTCAATGGTTCTTTTTGCTCAGAACATCGCTGTCTTACTCGCACAAATATTCTAGCGTAACACTATCCTTGTCATTATATCGTGCACCGAGCCAGCCTGAGTTCAACTAGAGGCCATGTTTTGTGACTTAAGATATTAGAACTTCACGCGTATTCTTCAGTTATAGACGTCGCTGACATTTTAGCTATCGACACGTTAATGGCGTACAGGTCCATTTCCACCCGCTGCCACAGCACTGCTACCCCGCTACATAGCACATTCCCAAACAAAACGCGTACCTTCCCAAACTGCACGTTCTGCAGTCAGCTTAGAACAACTGAAAGCCCTTGTTGGCGAGACAGTTATAAGCCTTTTAATATTGAACTCGAGGTTCGGGAGTTCAGCGGAACTCAGTCGCACTTACTGTTTATCCGAGGTCATTGGGTGATAGGGAAATGAGTTTGGTGCATTGCATAGTTATAAGCTAGATCAGATGACTTTGCATTAAAAATATATTTTAGTTTTTCGAAAATACTGTAGTTTTAAGTACCTATTTTTGAAAGGTGCTTTTCTTGTGTAACAAGGTGATTGTGTCTGTGTTATTAGTAAGTCAAAAGTGGGAAAATATTATAAAATTATAATTACAATTACTGAGGCCAACATGCACTGATAGGTATCTCGTTGAACGCCAAAATGATTGAATTGTCTGATTGATGATGATGTTATTGAATTATAATGAAGAAGTATTATCAAATTCACATTCAAATTATCCCGCTTTCAATCTGAGCCAGGCACCGCAATCACCGCAATAATGGGCGAATTAATGAACTCCCGTCAAACTAAAATAAACTTTAATTAACTGCGATAAAACTTCATTTTGATTTAACCCTGCCCTATCTAACTAATATCATGTGATTAATTTAGTCCGCATTTGATGCAAATAAGGTTCGATGTTGAGTATTCGAGTGACAGATGGAGTTGTAGAGTTGTGTGTTTGTTTGTTCAGGTGCAGGTGCTCGGAACGTGATCTAAGCCCGACTCATAAAGCGGAATTGATGAATAATATGTAGCCGTTATCTAGGGGCCGATCACCGGGCAGCGTGATAAGCCTTTAAGCGGAAGAAGATATCCGATGGCATGTGTGAATCCGCCAACTCATACTGGGCCAGACTGGTGGATAAGGCCTACTCACCCTTCGAGGGTAGGCCGATATCCCAGCAGTGGTATGTTTATAGGCTAATATAGAGGCAGGTTGGGGGCAAATTTATTACAAAAAAAAAAGAATCACGTATATATTTTGTTCATGTTTTGATAAATTAGTCACTTGCTGCAAGTCGACGACGTGTTAAGTTGCACGAAGGTCTTGCTGATCTACTGCCCTCTTAACTTTTAACGTTTTAGTCCACGTTGTATATAACGCTACCAATTTGGCACTCACTGAACCTATTATCCCTATCAAGAGTGTTAAAGAGATGCAATATATCCAAGCCCATGGCACCTGTTCCATTAAATATTTTTTTTATTAGTCATCGTATGGCCCTCGACTGGATCGCCTTTGTGCCGCGCGTGCGGTGTGTAGTGTGCTCTCTGCGTTATAGCACACTTTGTGCTCCGAGGTAGAGTGGCGGCTGTTAATGTCCCCATACTCTGATATACTAAAAATATTTGAGTATTGTACATTTTACGGTGCCGCGTAGTCGAGTAGATGGTGATGAATCTAATTATAAGTCTATTAACGCAAAACATGTTATTTTTTTCGTAGGTACAAATCTAGTAACAAGTGTTCCAGCCCACTACCAGTCGGTAGCGTACACAGCCTGTTGGCGGCATTATTACGCTGAATAACAATGCTTGTTTGGATTATCTTTAGACCTTCAATGGTCTATGAGTAATCCAACTCATCGTTTTGTGTAGTAAGCTAAGTCGTCGGTTCGAGCTTGTGCATATTTTGTTTCTAGCCTAGTATTATAAAGGAACTTTACCCATATTATCTACCAAGTATTTTCGTAATGACAAATATGTGTAACTAGCTGCGCCCCGCGGTTTCACCCACTATTCTACAGGGGTGCTTAAATTTATTAGGATAAAAAGTAGCCTATGTGTTATTCCAGGAAATAAGCTACCTCCACACCAAATTTCATCCAAATCTGTACAGCCGTTACAGAGTTGAACGGGAACAAACACATTTACGATCGATACGAGTGGTTGTCGATGGTTGCTCGTCAGATCTATTGGCCATTAATGCCGGCGTACCTCAGGGGTCAGTTCTCTCAGCAACTCTGTTCTTATTGCACATAAATGATTTGCTTAAGCCCGGTATTCTTGGGTATGCTGATGACAGTACTGTTGTTGAGAGATACACGTCCAGTGCCCGTGCCAGCAGTGATGATATCAGACTTCAGAGAGAGGCCATGGTAGATCGGTTATCCTTGAAAGCAGTGTCCGATTGGGGCGAAGATAACTTGGTGAGTTTTAACGCTACCAAAAGCGTCCATCCACTCAAGATACTCAAGCGTGTCTGTTTTCTGCGAAGAAGAGTCCTCTAGATCTGACTCCTACTCTCCGTAGTGTATCAATACCGATAGGTGGTCATATTGAGCTCTCGGGTGTCCGTCTCACGTCCAACCTTAATTTTGGTTCATACATTGAGTCTAAAGCCAAAGTCGCTGCAAAGAAACTTGGCGTCCTGTCGAAGGTTAGGCGGTACTTCACACCTGAACAGCTTTTAACACTTTATCAAGCTCAGGTTCGATCGTGTATGGAGTACTGCTGCCACCTTTGGCATGGTTCTGCTAAGTATCAGCCCGAGGCTTTGGACTTAATCGAAAAACGTGCTAAGAAGCTCATTAATGACGTTGTGTTGGTAAAATCCAGGCTACAGAGCCTGTCACACCGGCGTGAAGTGGCTAGCCTGTCGGTGTTCTATAGAACACACTACGGTGAATGTGCTCAAGAACTGCACGACCTAATTCTGCCCTCACCGTTATTTTATCATACTACCAGACGCACGAAAAACAGGCACCCTCTAATGGTGGATATACCATTCAAACGTACTAAGCGTTTCCAATCCACTTTCTTAGTAAGGACAGCAGAGGTGTGGAACTCTTTACCTGCGTCCGTCTTTCCGAACAAATACAATCCGGGGCTGTTCAAAAAAAGAGTGAATAGGTACTTCCTAGGCAAGCGTGCTACATCTTCGACCACATCATCGCTTTCCATCAGGTTTGAGATTGTGGTCAAAAGAATGCCTAGTCCGACGTAAAAAAAATAAAAAAAATTACATACTTACACACAAGCTTTCGTATTTATAATATTAGTGTGATTAATGCCTAATTGCTAAAGTGCAGTTACATTTGCCGTAGCGTCTGAAAGCGCTAGTCCTTGGGATAGCAAGAATTACCTACTGGAGACCAAATAACGGTGATGTACCTAAATTTGCTAGAAACGTGTAAACGTTGAAGTGAGTTGCCGTTTAAAGATAGGTTATGCAACATCCTCGTGTAATGTGGTATGTGATTTGTGTGATTTAATTAGTGTGCACACTCACCGTAAAACATCAGCATCAAGAGTGCGACGAACATGTTGGCCAACAAGTCCGATCTGAAAAGAAACCAAATTATAAATAACGTAATTGCTTACATCAGTCATACAGTGTCTTTTCTTGATGTCGCGCGCGACATGGTGCGGAACACTTGCGACTTGTGGCTAAGCGTGTTGCAACATTCTAACGGTTGGATACTATCTCGCCTTTACTTTTACCATAGAGAAATTAGGTATAGTTTTCTATGCTTTTACTGTCCTGTGAGTATAGAAAGATAATTTATTATCGCCTGAAACCATTGAGCAACTCGGTATCGACGATCGACCCATCGGATGCTTGTGTTGCTGTAAGCCCGAAACATATGTTTGGAGTAATTTTTTGTTGATTGAATAAATAATGTTTTTTTTTAAATTAATACAATCAAGAAAATATATTATGTACACGGAAAACACCTAATAAGACGATTCTGACACTGCTCCGCGCAGATACAGAATAACAGCCCAGTTTTTATAGAAAAAACGCAACACAACACAATGAAAACGCCTCTCACCACCGCGCGCTTGGTTCTGCACCCCACGTCTCGCGCCTCGTCGCGCGGCGCAAAGTAATGTCATGTACAGACTTATACATAAAAAACAATGAAAAAAAATATTAACCTAAAAGTCTGTTTTTAAACGAGTAAAGTTCGTTTTTCGTTCGAGTACCAAGTTTGAATCCCGAGTAAGCGAAGGATTGTATAATTAAATCGCGAGCGTAGCGAGGGATTCAATTGTACGATCATCGATTCATCACACATCGAGAACGCAATAGAAAAAAAAACAACTCGAGATGAAAATATTGACCGTTGCTATGACATTGCTTACATTATTGATAATTATTACATAGATATAGTACCAGTAGCGCGCCAGCAATAATCCTATTTTTGAATATATTCAAACAGATAAAGAGATTCAATGTTTCTACCTTATCGATAGGCCATTAATCCGAGTAACTCCGGGATAGCTACCGTAAAGGATCTCAAGGCAGGCGCGCTTGTTCGGGAAGAGCTAAGCAATCGGTCCGAGTGGCCGTAGATCAGCGCTGCGGGCACATAACCATTCGTTCGGGATGTCGCGCCGGCGCTAATGAGGATGGAATGCAATCTGCCGGTGCCCGCCTGCCGCCTGCCGCCTGCCGCCTGCCGCCTGCCTGGGAACTACCGCCTAGAGGCTACTCTCCCACTAGGAGCCACAACGGAGGGAGCTCAGTATTATTCTCCTCAGTTATATACTAATTCTTGTTATGGACATCATTTGCGTTTACAACTGTGTCGGTCGGACATTTTGACATTATTGTTGTCCTAAAACTGCGAACAGAACCACCGGAGGACAGGTAGCAGCGCCCTCTTAGTAAACGGTAAACGTTCTGGAAACCACAAAAAAGGTCTTGTTCTTTTATACAAGCTGTTACCGAAAGGTGTACCAATATTGAAAGGTATGTATTTTATATATTTTTATTAATAGACAAATAGCAAAAAGACACAATAGAAAAAATATTTTAAACAAACATATGAGTTACATATGTTAAAATGTAATATGTGTTAATAAGTTACTATGTCTAAAAGTTCTAAACATATTACTTAAGTAGGTACAAACAAATCGTATTACTATGTACTTATCATTATGAATAAAAAATTCTAGAACCTATATACAAATTTTCGTCAAGATTGGTTGAAAAATACAACCTGCACGCGAGTACCAACATACGGACATTATCAAAATCGGTCGTTGTATGGCGCCGCAGCAAATTATCCCCCCTTTTGGGAGAACCTCTCCAATTAAAAGTCGCCGACGAAAAAAAAACTACAAAATCGTAGAACCTATATACCAAGTTTCGTCAAGATTGGTTGAAAAATACGACCAATACGCGAGTACCAACATACGAATAGACAAAAAAAAACTTGCCAGTTAAAACTGAGACCTTTCGTTCGCTTCACTCATCGCTCACTCGGTCAATAATTCAGAGGAATATAGCCGCAGTCGTATGAGGACCAATAAAGCTTCAAGGTATAAAAACAAATACGTTCGTTCAGAACTTCCTGTCCATACAAAACGTCAAAAAATACACAAAAATGGATCAACGCCATCTAGCGAACTATAGGAAGTAGCTTTATCACTCTCTCTGGATGTTTGTATCACGGCTAAGCGGCTGAACGGATTTGATAAAATTTGATAAGGACTTACTGTATATCCACAAGGACGTACATAAGATACTTTATAGTTATGTGAAACAACTATTTATTATTATTATTACAAGAAAACCCGACTGCTGCCTGACACTCCGGACATAAACATAAAAGGAATCCAACGACACCTCGCTTGTCAAAATCTGTCTATCCACTTAGGCTACACATACAGAACAAATACATATATACTTTAACTTCATAGACATTAACCTCCTTCTTGGGCAGTCGGGTAAAAATCAAATTATGTCCATCAGCCCTGGATATAGATAGGAATATAACAGAGTACGTCACTCAGCGCGATCTTTGTTCTTCATTTGTACGATAATCATCATCATCAGCCCGTAAGAACTGCCGACTGTTAAATGTTTTTTTAGAGTTTAACGATGATGAATAAGTTATGATACGATATTATGATGATGAATGAACATGTGTATTGTTACGGTGTTCAAAGTTTCGGATCTAATAAAGGAACCAAGGACAAGCCTCTCTTTATCCACTCATCCCGGATTCCCGATGCCGTGAGAATATTGTCCGGGCTCGATCCGTGTGATATATTTACTACTAGCTGTTACCCGCGACTTCGTTTCCGACCCTTAAGTGCAAAAATTCAGGTCGATTTGTTGAGCCGCGATAACGCGTCAAACACCCAGACAGACAGACAGATAGACAGATAGAGTAGCTTTCGCATTTATAATATTAGTTAGGATATCAAATATGTGTAGAATGTGGTTTGTGTAAGTAATTGTTCATAATTATCTTACAAAATGTATTCAAATCCGAAAAAGTCAACGATTGTTATCATTACTTTCAAACAAAATTTTAACTTTTGCATTTACATTCCTTAGATCAACTTTATATCAAAATGAATATTTTAACTGATTAAATTAACAGAAGCAAGTTAAATAACTCTTCCATTCAAGATATTGACTCTGAACCAAGTTGTAAGAGAGGTTCTTGTCTACTTGTCGTATTAACAAAAGCTAATCGCGTCGACCGAACGACCGACCGAACGACCGACCGAACGACCGACCTACCGACCGACCGACAGTCAAACTAAATTGCCTTGAATTATAAAATAACAAGTCATTGTAAATACATTTATTATAACTTTGTTTTCAAGTTCTTATATGACTTAAGTAGTTTACTTTTACTTGTTTAGTAAATTAGTTCCTTTTAATTAGTTGAGTATTAGTTAGTTTAATATACACTCGCTAATTATTGTATCTAATTGTGATCATAATAGCGATACTTGAAAGAAAGACTTATTAATGTTTTAAAATGTGATTAACTAAAGAAAAAATGTATTGTATTTTGTTACATCGGTGTTTTTATCTAGACGATAAGCTTTCCGGCAAATAAACGTTATTATAGTAATAGGATATAGTGATTACTATAGAATTAATAATTTGAAATCAATGTGTTTTATTAGGTAGTAGTCCAAGATTTATAAACTGTTTCAACAGTTACGAAACAGCTTATAATTATAAGCGTTACAGAGGAAGAGTTGAACTCACCACAAAATTTGAATGAGTATTGAATAACTCGATGTCCACAAACTCAATATTCAAGTTCCGGGAATGGACATTGTTTAACACTACTTCACGAACAATTCGCTACTAGAAGTTCACCCGCGAAAGTTTCCGACCGCCGTAGAGGCTCTACGCTGTAGCGGAGCGACCGCACTCCAGCGCTGCTACGACACGAGTGCCGCCGCGTGCTACAACACAACGGTCTCCGCTACGCGACACAGACTAACAAATTACTCCCCAAAATGCTCCAATATCCCAGCATCGAATTGATCATCTGACATTCATCGTTCGTTTTCTACTTTATGCCAATTCGATATACATAAGTGTCTCTGATTACGTGTCCACTTGTCTCACTCGTCGTTATAACGACTGTGTCCACTTTAATTGAACACAAAGCCGTGTTTCAAACAGATTATGACGGCTTTGTTTGTATTGACATAAATGGGAATTTAATTTGATGATTTGTGTATTTATGTGTTTTTGAAGCTCTATTTAATGACGCTCGGTGTTGTTTTATTGAGAACTTTATGGTGATTAAAATAAAAGTGATAATTATTTGTGCAGAATAACTGTGCTGCTGGTTTGATTGGTAATAGTGTCGTAAATTAAGTTAATCCCAGAGCTCTTCGTGAATTGTTGACGTCACTTCACATCTCGGTGTGAAAATCTTATTTGTTTTTACTAGTTTTTTTTAAATGTTAATTTTTATACGGTAACCATCTAAAAATATTGTTTTGTTTTGCTTTGAAATTAATATTACATTATTTGCATTTAAAGTATAGCCAATTTACAGTGAGTTAAAGTGTCGTCACACTTATAAAATTATCTATAATTCATTTTCTTTGTCTTTATCTGTGTGCATTAATGTTGTATACTTCCCTGTTTTTAATGGTTATTTATTATTTATAACTAAATTTATTATATTCCCTTAATGTTTTCCCCCCTTCTATTTGGTAGCAGTCCCGTGCGTCTCAGACGGTCAGTGCTGAAAATCAGCGCTACGGAGAAATCCGCAGCATTATCGCTGAGCACTGACCTTTTTTGTCGCACTGGACACTACAGCGACAACTGAACATAATTATATATTATTCTTTCCCATCATTATAATTTATTTATTTTGTGAAGTTGGTGTTGTAGTGTTTTGTGCGTAAAATAAATGTTTTTTTCTTTCTTTCTTTCTTTCTTTCGTCTTCTGTTGTCAGAGGCCGGATGCTAGTATCGACAAAATCAAACTATTATTAGATAACATCGCCAGCCCAGTCAGTAGACCGAGTTTTCAATGTTTTCTCTGAGTAAATTTAAATTCGACCATTAATAAATAAAACGTATTAGATCTGTATCAATAGTATACCAGTTAACACACCAGCTTCATGACTTGTACCAAAGTTGTCTTTAAAACTTTCTGTACACAGAGTGGGCACTCGCTTTTACCTCACATTATCGGGCAATAAAAGTGATCGTGTATCGCATCGCTCGGCGCCCGGCGCCCCTCGCCCGCCCCGGGCTGCGTAGGGGGGCCGCCTGCCCCGGTCCGTGACTAGACGCGAGGGAGACAGTTGGAGCTAATGAGCATAGAGTAGAAAGAGACAGTGCTATAACAAAGAGATAATGTTACAATTAAATACTCAAAAGTAATACCCTATTTTTGTAGGTATAAAAAATAAGACCAGTTTTAACTATTAAACAAAAAAGGTTCTTGATTGGTAACCACAAAATGGAAGACGCAGCGTAGGCAGGCCTTCCACTAGGTGGACTGAAAACATGCTAATATAATTAAGCAAATGATAAATAATCGTGTATCGGTTGACGTTCTTGGGCTTTCTTCAGCAGTCACAAAAAAATATGCAGAGAAATAAAACTAAAAGTAGAGTTTTCTTTTTCAAATTAATTGAAAAGACAATCTTTTACAAATATAAGTAAATTGAATACGATTAGTAGACTCAAAAAACCACAAATCAAAGTCCAGTCTAGTTTTTCAAATTTGCAGTTTTATTTATAGGCTGAATCGTGTCATTGAATAGCAAAGTCTTTCTTACTTCCCTCTATTATCTACTCGTCCGGTACGAACACGTTGTGAGGAAGTTTTTAACTGTTTTACACTTAAACTTGAGAAGAAAACACGATTTCAGTTGAATACTCAGTAGAAGTTCACAAATCCCTGTTTGCAGTATATCTAGAGTTTGGTGAGCGCCGGTTGTTATCAGCGAGCCGCAGCCGTGGCACAGCCCACATGGTAGTTAGTACGGCTCGCCGGATCGCGAGCTACTAGCGTTACTCGCACGTAGTGTGCGAGAGTCCGCGCGGCCCCACAACACACGGTACAATCGAATCGGATAGGACATTGAATTGTACATGTTGCAGGTTAATTGTTGTTGTAGTTAACATTGAATTTTGAATTAGTTTTTGTCCTGTTCAATTCAAATGAAATCAAGTCAACTCAGAGCAGATATAATCGAAATCTAAATAATTAAATTATTTAGATTAATTTAATTATTTGATATAATCGAAATCGAAATCTAAATAACTAAATTATTTAGATTTCGATTATATCTGCTCTGAGTTGACTTGATTTCATTTGAATAGTTGGTTCTAAGACAGATGACTTTTATAGCGTTATCTGATTTTAATAGGAATGTCAACTCTATTAGAATAATATTTGTTCAGTGAATAGTAGTTATAAAATGAGGCTCGGGAAAAGCCTCATTTTATAACTACTATTTACTGAAAAAAACTTGGTGTACGTTTTTCACACAGCGCCATCTGGCCCCAAACTAAGCAAGCTTGTACTATGGGAACCAGATGACTGATAGAATACATAAATACTACCAAAATATCTACCTTTTTGTACGTATTTTAGGTAAAACGTCCGCATACGCAATTTATTCGGCAAACATTCTAACGCCGCTCTTGAACTACGTTATTCTTGCAAAGGGCTCTCTTAACTACAAGGAGCTAGTGTATACATAATATAACAACGAATATCACGAAAAGAAAAACAAAGTACCCGACTGCAAAATGTAGCCTATGTCAGTCAGGACGTAAAGACGAATCTAAGGACACCTCACTCGTCAAGTCGGTCACAGGAGGTTCTATTTTATAGGACCACACAAACATACTTACATACTTATATATCTACTTATATTATACTTACGTATACCCCTTCTTGGGCAGACGGGTAAAAAGAAACAAAAAGTGACGTGAACAATTTACGTGGATGATGTGACGCTAAAATTATGCATTAACGTGACGTGATCTGGCGACGTACGACTAGCGACATACGAATTTTACTATACGAATGCTTTATTTTGATCAAAAAATTTGATTTATATCATTATTGATTATAAAGTCCATGAGTGCAGAAAAGAGAGAACACGGCAAGCGAGAACTAGCACGGTTTTTACAATGTGTCTAGCGTAATGCTGATAGGTATGGTTCACGCTGACGTGACGATGCTGTAATACTGATTATGAGATAGTCTGGGTCCGGAGAGGTCCGACAATGTAATGTGAGCCTTATTATCGTTTTACATAGTGGCTGAATTTTGACAAACTACTCCGCACCATTTATGTGAAACAAATGAAAAACTATGATTACTCGGACTTTGCCATTGGCGATCTTATTGTACGTGACACAGTTGCAATTTTTGTATCCGTCCGAGCCGTGTCCGAGCCGTGTCCGAGCCGAGCCGGCCTCATTGTAATGATCATTGTACCTATATGTATTTTTTCTTCTTTAAATGAGATCCAAAAAAAAGGATAATGACGAGATTGTAGATTGTAAAATAAATGATTATCATTTACTTTCTGAACGCTCAGGTAAATAAAGATTGCTTTGTAAAACTAGAGTTTCATCGGGTTTACCTCGTGCCTACGGTACACAGAAGAGAGTGGTCTAATCTAGACAGAAACTTGGCTAGATTAGAATACGTGCGAGTGGGATAGACAGAATATTGTTTACTCATCGAGACGGGGGTGCAGAATACTCGCCATACTTTATGGTCGCTTTGAACAGAGTTGCAAAATGCGTGACGGAGTACCATAACCGAGGTGCCAGCTACAGTAAGGTCTCACTCGCACATAATGTAAGTTATTAGAAATTATTTTAAAGAATCATCGTGTAATTTTGACGGAAGGTATCGTTTTATTTTATTTAGGTCGGTTTTTTATTTCAAATTAAAAGTAATGAATACAAAATATTCTTTAAAATATTTGTAATTTTATCATGCACAAAACAAAATGTGTATTATTTTGGGAATTCACGCATAATGATGTTATAGCTTCAATAATTCGTAAACGCGCGAGCGAAAAAACTGTGAACTTCTTAGTTCACAGTTTTTTCGACAGTTTTTTAGACAATTTGAAAAAAAAAAAAAACAATATTACTATTAGATTATATCATTATATCAACATTAATCTTATTTTGAGATAACATATTTTTTTAGTTCTATCTTCTAGTATATAGCCAAAAATAAAACATGATTACAAGACGGTAATACAGTTATATAGGATAGCGCATCGAACAGAATTTTGATGAACGTAGAAAAGGCTGCAACAGACGTAGATAGGCGTCTGTTCACTGCGACAAGGCTGCAACAGACGTAGATAGGCGTCTGTTCACTGCGACAAGGCTGCAACAGACGTAGATAGGCGTCTGTTCACTGCGACAAGGCTGCAACAGACGTAGATAGGCGTCTGTTCACTGCGACAAGGCTGCAACAGACGTAGATAGGCGTCTGTTCACTGCGACAAGGCTGCAACAGACGTAGATAGGCGTCTGTTCACTGCGACAAGGCTGCAACAGACGTAGATAGGCGTCTGTTCACTGCGACAAGGCTGCAACAGACGTAGATAGGCGTCTGTTCACTGCGACAAGGCTGCAACAGACGTAGATAGGCGTCTGTTCACTGCGACAAGGCTGCAACAGACGTAGATAGGCGTCTGTTCACTGCGACAAGGCTGCAACAGACGTAGATAGGCGTCTGTTCACTGCGACAAGGCTGCAACAGACGTAGATAGGCGTCTGTTCACTGCGACAAGGCTGCAACAGACGTAGATAGGCGTCTGTTCACTGCGACAAGGCTGCAACAGACGTAGATAGGCGTCTGTTCACTGCGACAAGGCTGCAACAGACGTAGATAGGCGTCTGTTCACTGCGACAAGGCTGCAACAGACGTAGATAGGCGTCTGTTCACTGCGACAAGGCTGCAACAGACGTAGATAGGCGTCTGTTCACTGCGACAAGGCTGCAACAGACGTAGATAGGCGTCTGTTCACTGCGACAAGGCTGCAACAGACGTAGATAGGCGTCTGTTCACTGCGACAAGGCTGCAACAGACGTAGATAGGCGTCTGTTCACTGCGACAAGGCTGCAACAGACGTTGATAGGCGTCTGTTCACTGCGACAAGGCTGCAACAGACGTAGATAGGCGTCTGTTCACTGCGACAAGGCTGCAACAGACGTAGATAGGCGTCTGTTCACTGCGACAAGGCTGCAACAGACGTAGATAGGCGTCTGTTCACTGCGACAAGGCTGCAACAGACGTAGATAGGCGTCTGTTCACTGCGACAAGGCTGCAACAGACGTAGATAGGCGTCTGTTCACTGCGACAAGGCTGCAACAGACGTAGATAGGCGTCTGTTCACTGCGACAAGGCTGCAACAGACGTAGATAGGCGTCTGTTCACTGCGACAAGGCTGCAACAGACGTAGATAGGCGTCTGTTCACTGCGACAAGGCTGCAACAGACGTAGATAGGCGTCTGTTCACTGCGACAAGGCTGCGACAGACGTAGATAGGCGTCTGTTCACTGCGACAAGGCCGCGACGCAGGCAACGGATTCATACGCTAACTATCATTTCTACCAATCTTACAATAATACGTTAGCATAATTATGTAAATTCAGTGCGTTTATTTGAATTGATACATAAGTTTGGCACAGATACTAGTTAGAGGCAGGGGGAGAGAGAGGGGGAGAGGGGGGAGGCTTAACAAGTTTGTTAATAAGACAAGCCCGCACCGCGGGACTGAGGCCGGTACGAGTATTAACCGGTTCACACCTAAAGTTTTAGTTAATAAAGTTATTTAGTTATTAGATTAAATGTCGAGCTATTACTTGAACATACAAACGCGAGGGTATGTTTAAGCCTCATGGGTTGATTGGGACTGATTAGTAGAAACTTCGGATTAAGGACGGTCTCGCCACTTGACGTCTCTCAATGTATTGCCGGGTTCTGGGATCCGTAATTTACACTCAGCACGGTAATTGAGCACTGTTCGTAACTTCAGTATGTTACTGACTCGCCTGTTATAGTGCTACCTGTAATAGGACCAACTAAGAATCTGAATGCTGGCGTTCAGTTTTCATGACAAAAAAAAATTTCAAACAATTTTTTAAATCTCAAAACTCAAATCTCAAATACAATCAAATTAAATGAGTAATTATGCATTTATTATTATTAGCTGTGATTTGAATTATTTTCTCGCAGGATGTATATAGAGTTTTCTCCTCGGGGATAAAGCTGTCTTCGTCTTGGGCGACCTTGAATCCCTCGCTGCATTCAGGATTATAGTCTTAAAAAAATCTATAACTCTAGAATCCTTCTATTCGCTTGGGTTTCAATATGTCGCCCGTGACATAAGACACAAATTTATTCCCTTGGTTCATAATCTACTATTATAGGTACCATTGAGCAACTTCGGTACCGGCCCGAAAGGGTCGGTCGGAGGCCAGTGTTGCTCTTCGCTAAGCTTTGATGGTTTAAATTTAAACGATCTCAATTACTTTTCGGTTATAGTTCGTTTGTAGTTATAGTTATTAGTTTATAATATGTTTTTAGTTTAAGTTAATGTTATGTGAATAAATTGCTAGAATATTTCTTCGACTAATAAACTGACGAATTGTAGATGTCACGGTTAATTCTCCAATTACAAATGTGAGTATGTAATTGGACGCACGGACGGTCAGACGGACGGAAGGACGGAGGGACAGACGGATGGACGGATGGACGGACAGACGGATGGACGGATGGACGGACAACGAAGTGATCCTATGAGGGTTCCTTTTTTCCTTTTGAGGCAAGGGCAACGCATGCTGTGCAGTGACAGACAATGACGGATTCTGTCGTACCTTTTTCTAAACTTAAGCAAATTTGACAGCTCTAAAATGATCTCCATCCTATTTGCCTATTATAGTGTAATGAAAGGAGATGCAGATCATTTCAGTTACAATCTTTAATTATAAAATTAGACTAAGCAATCATGTAGATTTTTTCTAATATTAGTAATAAACAGTTTAAATTGTTAAAATTTTTTTTTAACCTTGTTTAATTATTTTAGTGGTTTAATAGAAGCAACGCAAATCGTATAATAAAATATTGTTCAGTTTGAAGGAAAACTTTTTTTTTGCTTTGTACAAAAATATCAATTTGAAATCTCCCATCAAATTTACAGCGATACGTTTGTTTGTCGGTTTGTACAGTTGTTCTGTCGGTAACTCTGTGTTTGCAAACTCACCTGGATTAGTTCACTTTCGTTTCCGGCACGCTATTACGTTGTTTCCGGTTTGAAATAGATACTTTTCAGTTACGTTTGTATAATATTCTTGAGGTGAACTCATTTTTGTTACGGGGGACATTGGCAAGTTTTTGTACTAAAAGAGCGAATTTCAAAAAACTGTGTGTTGTATCTTTTATTACAGTTACATCAAAAATACTTTAAGGAAATTTTCTTTGGTATGTCTCATAATTTGAAGGAAAACATTATAAAGAACCTAGTACGAAGACGATTTTTTTATCTCACCCGACAAACTAAAAGTAATCATAAGCAGAAAAAAATCTTTAAAACATTTATAATCCTATCATAAGCATACACAATAATACACATTCGTTTTAGAAAGTTGATTGATTCAGGCGCTAGTATGCGAAAGCTCATTTTTAAACCGAGTCTATAATAACCACGTAGGTAGTGTCTCTCCGCCACACTGTGGCGTCCACCACAATAGGAACAAGGAATCAATTGGTCTTTACATTCAAAAATTCACATTCAATTATTTTATCTTCAACAATGTGAAAAAATGCCAGCAGGACAACTCTGTACACAAGTTTACAAGTTTAAAAATCGACTACGTAAGTATATATTATACTTTTCATTATAAAATGGTTAGATTAGTTTGTATTGTAATTCCTGTTAAAGGCGCATAAAATAAATAAGATCATCGTGCAGTTGAAATAAAGAAATATCTTTATTGTTATCGTACTGTCCAGATGTGTGAAGCAGGTGTGGACTTTTAGATATTACACTACGAGAAAAATCAACAAAGGTCGGAACGGTAGTGATAGGTACTTACTAAACATACATAGAAACAAAAAAACACCATTACAAGTATTCTAGGAATTAAAAATAGTAGATTGTTTGCCTGGCGAGCAAGAAACACTCTTATCTATAAAATAAAAGTTTCAAGAACGACACTCGGTCACAACGTCCCGAGGTGCAACACTATTTTAAGACCGAAGACACTCTACTATTTATCACCCTCTATGAGAAAACAAGTAAGTGCAACTTATGAATAAGAATATTACGTTTATTTATTTACATACAAAAATAAGGAACAATAAGACAGAACATAGAAATAATTAGAGGAGACACAATTTTTTTATAAAACTAAGTAAAATCCAAATTTAAATAAACAATAAACAATAGAACGAACGAATGCGGAATGCATTTCGCGCGTTTTTTTTATTTAATAATAATTTTTATTCTATACTTTGAGACAAAGATTATACTTTATCATACAGCCTGTTACTCTTGTTCATACAATATTCGTGACTGATCTCTTCAGTGAGTGGAACTTTTACTAACAATATCTTTATTCCAAACTCAAATCACTTTTCGTCCATAGGGATTAAAGAGCTATTTTAGTCCCTGTTTAGGAAGAATGAACTAGTTCTTTTAATTTTTTTATTTAATTTATATTTTCATTTTTTTTAATACAATATTGCTCCACGGGCTCCGGGGTCCGTGCCTTTTATCAAATTTTACAATTATTTTTATCAACTAAAACTGAATATAAAAACTAAAGACTTTACAAAAGGAATATACCAACGAACCTTTATACTATCTTTATACTATTACAGAGCTAAGTGCTATTATAGATTTGCGTATATACTCCTAGCAGTCCAGCTCCCGCAAGCAGCACCCGTTCACGAGTTGACGCATGTGCCAGCTATCGCTCTCCTCAACCATGTTGGAGGGAAGAGGGCGACCCGCCACACGACGCCGCCGCAAGAAGAAGCTTTTTAGTGAGCGTGACTGCTCTGGGGTATACACGCAAAACTTACAACAAAGAAAACAAATATGATATAAATGTTACATTATCAATATACACGCTTTCTTTTTACATTTCAATCGCCCACTCCTGGCCCAGGGCCTCCGTCACCGCCGCGTTCCGATCTTTGATGGTTTCTTATAATTTGAATAGATGAGATAAGAAAAATACATTTCTCACACACACAGTACAAACAAAGAAGCAGCTAACCTCCCTTATTAAATAAAGTTTGTTTTGTACATGAAAGCCGAGAATACCTACATTGTACAAGTACCCGGCCCCACCCTGGCGCGGCTGATTGCGACGAGGCAAGCCGGGCGGCGACACTAACTCGATAGATGCGAGCAATTGCGTTAGAGTCGACAGCGCCTTATCAACCTCTCTGAAGGTGGGAGACATCGTTGCCCACTGTCCTATGTGAGTTACTGTAAGCTATAGCCCGCGACGCGATGACTTTTACCCGAATGTGTACGTAAGTATGTATTTTTATGTGTATTACTCCTGCTGCAGCCTTAATGGCGTTACAGATTTTGACGAGTGAGGTGCCGTTGCATTCCTCTTTACAAATACCTCAAATGCTTCTTTATACCTACAATAAACATCAATCAATATCATATTTTTACACGTTATGTGTTTATATTCTACTAGCTGCGCGCTGCGCTTTCACCCGCTATTCTACAAGAACTGTTAATTTTTTCGGGAAAAGTTGCCTGTGTTAATCTAGGGAATAAGCTACCTCCATACCGAATTTCATCCAAATCCGTTCAGCCTTTACAGAGTTGAACGGGAACAAACATACTTACCTACTTACAAAATTACACACAAACTTTCGCATTTATAATATTAGTGTGACTACCGGACCCGACAGACGTTGTCTTGCCCGAAAATGTTGTTTTTTTTTTAT
The DNA here is from genome assembly GCA_947579745.1 of Apocheima hispidaria. NCBI lineage: Eukaryota > Metazoa > Arthropoda > Insecta > Lepidoptera > Geometridae > Apocheima > Apocheima hispidaria. The sequence continues at coordinate 17,660,535 of OX388145.1, forward strand.
TTGAAGCGCCACCTACCTGGCCCGATTGTGAATCTAAACCATTCAAGGACACATTCAAACACAGAAAAGAAATAATTTTTAATAAGAGGTTTTAGGAGGAGATCAGTGATAACACACGTACGCAAGAATTATAGACCGATTTCGCTGTCGTCGGGTTGCGGCGAGGTGTACTACGGTACGCCGCGACTGTTGTCAATTGATTGTTCTGTCTCAGTCTTCGCTAATTATCGAAGACTGAGACAGAACAAACATCATAAATAGTCAATTGATTGTTCTGTCTCAGTCTTCGATAATTAGCGAAGACTGAGACAGAACAAACATCATAAATAGTCAATTGATTGTTCTGTCTCAGTCTTCGCTAATTAGCGAAGACTGAGACAGAACAAACATCATAAATCGCGCTCTTTGTCCTCTCGCTCGGGTAATTAAACAAAGTTAAATTAAATAGCGTAGAGCCGCCTCTACGGTACATAGCACTCGGCATGAGCCGCGCCGGTGTGGCTTGTTGCCTTTTACAGACTATGCAAGTCAACGCCCAATCATTATACATCCAAGCAAATTGCAGCATCATATCTAAATGCATTGCAGCGACAAACGCGAATCCGCTTCTATTGTAGTACAAGGAATTGTATCAATCATAGCACACTAAAATTATGAGCCCGTCCCGAGCAGGCACCGCTCCGCGGCAGCACTGCGCCGCACGCGCTGTGCCGCACTAGCTGTGCCGCACGCGCTGTGCCGCACTAGCTGTGCCGCACGCGCTGTGCCGCACGCGCTGTGCCGCACTAGCTGTGCCGCATGCGCTGTGCCGCACGCGCTGCGCAATTGCTTCGTACAGTTCCTTGTAAACACACGGGCTCACGCTCGAGCGAAGCTGCTGCTGCTGACACGCGGAACGTCTGCAGAAACCTTCAGAGTCTGCCGATAGCTGAATACTAATATATAATACCTACACAGACAAACAAAATGCATGACGTATTTTTTTCTATGCAAGCAATTCAAAACCTGACATTATTATAAAAGGTATTAGAATATTTCACACTTTTAAAACTCATTAATAAAATATTATGAACATTATAGAGACCATGCAATTTTAAATAATATTTTCTTATTTCATACTTTTACATAGTAGGGTTCTTGAACTTATATTTTTGTTAAAATTGAAGGTTCCTGTTACGTTATGTTAGCAGATAAAATCGTCGAAAAGCTAGTTTCTAATATTAATCATATTCAGTTTAGTTGTACGACGGAAAAATTGTATAAGATAACTCCATATACCAAACTCTGTAGTTAATATTAATTTAAATAGGCCTTTGTAGGAATATAATAAGCATTTAGCATAATAATTATTCCATCTAGAGCAACCATTGGACTGACGATCTAACAATTAATTGGAGTAGCATTTGTAGTTCCAATACTTCTAAGAAATTATATCTTGGGTTACGAACTAGTTAGCGACCATATTGTAATGACTATTAAGCTAAAAGCTTCATATGTAAACTTGAATCGTATACTGGTGCTGCGGAGCCGGATGTTATAGAAAGCTTCTACTCCGAATCGGAAACCATTATCGCAAAAATGCCCAACCGAGAGCTACTATCAATCAACGGGGAATTTAATTAAAAAATTGGAGCTAATTTCCGTCAATATAGTAACAGTGTGAGACTTTGGGCATGGAATACGAAATGCAGGAGGCACAGGCAGCAGGTGAGCGACTGATGCAATTCGCGGACGAGAACAACTTAGTAATATTATAATAATAAATATTGGTGGACGTTTCTCACACACAGCGCCATCTATCCCCAAACTTAAAATATTAAAACATACTTAGAATATATAGAAACACCCAGACTAAGAACAAACGTCCAAATTCATCTCACAAGTCTTTGTCCTGGGTAGGAATCGAACCACAAGGCTAGTCGAATAGCGAATAGTCCTTCAAGATAACACAAAATTACGAATTATTAAAAGTCATGGAGCAATGTTGCTGGGTATTATAGCGTATGCATACAAAAGGATGTCTCATGTGGTGGTTAGCTAAACGTCTCTGTCACGAGAGCCACGGGCGAGAGTGCACGGCGGAGCTAGCCAGGTGTGCTAGACTAGACGTGATTACGCCGGCATTGTGGAGCCAGTGTATGTGTGTGGGGATACTGCTACGCATATACAGTTCCTGAAAGCTTGCAACATCCGCGACCGATTTTTCCAACCTATTAAGCTGTACATTAGCTCTCAAACAGACAATAAATAGGTTAGCATGTGAACATAACGCGCAAGTGATGCGGAATGATTCGCTGAGCATTGCCAATAGCAATTTCACAGCTCGCCTGTCAAAGAGCGCGCCGAGGCCGTACGTTTCTACCGCACACTACTGACTATCCATTACGTACTTATTGGACTGTAATGATTTAAAATATCCATTATTTATTTTACAATCAGTATCTTTTATTTACGAGTATTACACATCTGTTGTCTGCAAGACAGGAATAAGGTATCTGCCTATATAGGATTTACTTCTCTTAACAAAGATAACTAGACCTCCCTCTGTTGATTGGTTCTATTTAAACAGATTGTGGGTTGGTATTTTCTTAATTTGGCCCCCGCTACGCTTCCGAGGACTGACTACATAATTATTAATTTTTTTTGTTGGCTGTTTTGTTGTTGTTTTTTTGTTAGCGTAATATAGGTATACTTACTGAAAATACGCCTTGCTTATATCTTCTCAGTGTATATATCATGTAATCAGGTTTGTATATACAGGAACCGTTCAATGATCAACATTCTTTATGACCTATAAACCAACGCATCTAAATTTGGTTTGAGAGTTGATTAGTTAGTTAATGCATGCGGTGTGACTGATAGATACCTAGTGTATGATAAACGTAATATCCACGTATAGACATCATCTTGGTGTATACATTAATATGATTAAATAGGTGTCCATCAGACCGCAGTTGATAAACTCTTTAAGGTCCTTAGTCGCACCCACAGTTGTCTAGCTCGCAATGCGATTTTCCAAAAAGTATGTGTTGTTAGATAACAAATGTTGAGAAACTTTTGTTTTTGCCCGACTATGTTGTTTAATACCTTTATGGGCACGTATACCTATGAATACGTAGCGCACCGCGTTTTATTTGACCACCAACCTAGCTTCGCTACCAACTCGCCTGATTGTACCTAGCTACCGGGGATACACGACGTCTAAACGAGTGTAAATTCCTTAGGCAGTCGGGTAAAAAGAAATGAGATCAAAACTCAAGTTCAGCAAAGCAATCCTTCCACTTGCAATATCTTAGAGCGACACAGGCCTGCGGCCGATCCGGCCGGTTCCGGTGCTCAATGTGCAATATCTAAATTAGAGCTTCAAATGACAATAAAATTATCCGGTTTTGATTTTATGTTCACCTGATTTAAAGTAAAAATGTAGGAGATGCTAATTCAGAGCAGCTACCGAAGCATATAAGGCATTTGGCGGCAGACTTTTAAGTGCGGTATCTAATAAGGGCACTAGAAAAATAATACTATGGCTACCTTACCACCATGCTGAGGTTTTTTCACGAATATAATTATCCTAGAATAATCGGCAAGTGAAGATGCTGCTGATTATAAATACCTACGATTCTAGTGTAAATTACTATTTATCCTATACCTAGCCGTTTTAATTAGTTCGTATAAATTATTCAGTGCTCGAACTGGAATCGAGTTTTCAGTCGAACGATGATCGCTTTGAGTGAAAATGAAGCCGATTCAGTATTGGAGGAACTACCGTAAATTATTCCGGGAATTAGTATGGATCTGACAAATCAGTTAATTATCGCTTCGTGGGTTGAAATGTATCATCGGCGCGCTAATTATTAGAGAACTATAAGCTCGGTAATGATCGTCGAAGGTTTCATTAGCGCACAACACGTGTATGTGTAGTATAAAATACGTATATTATTTGAAAATTATGTATGACCGCGTTACTATATAATTATTATAATAGTTTTAGAACCAGTATTTTCAGTAGCTCCTCACATAAGCTTTGTTCCACTGCTGCTGTAATCGAGAAAATAACCTTGGGGGCATGTAGAACAAACTGAAATAATTAAAAAAAGAAAAATTGTTTTTTTTTATTGCTTAAATCTAGTTTATATTATTAGTAGATAGTTTAGCAGCGGCCAGCAATTTTAGTTGTAATGTTAATTCACAGAAAATAGAAACCTCTTCTTTGTGTTAATCCATATTCGTCGTGTTCTGCGGTCGGCAAGTTTCAGTACCAAATTCTCGACAGTCGTGTTAAGTATGGAAGTCAAAACAATAATATAAAGGCACGCTATTCAGTAGGCAAAAATAACTAGTTTCAATAGAAGTTCATCTCACAAATAATGTACAATAACAGGCTATTACCACGCTCAGTATTTTCTTCAAAAAAAAAAAAAAACAGAAACTAGAAACAATACAAAGCTCTACCAAACCTCTATCTAATATACGACCCCAATACAGCCTCTATTCGACCCCTCGGGGTCTCTAACTTCAGAGGTTCTCAACTTCTCACTACTTTAACAATTAACCGTGAACGGAAAAATAATTAAAAGACAAAGAGCCGTTCGAAGTTTATACGAGGTTAGGGATAAAATTAGGATGATATTTAAATGCTCATCTAAATACGTAAATACGTGTTAGACTAAAATGTTTTGACAAAAATAGTAAATGCAGATCAAAACATGAACATCAAAAGAACACAAGAAGTATTCTGGGTTCAAATAAGAATACTCTTGTTCTTTCTTTGAATGTTTTTTTAAATACTTTATGTAAGAATTTTTGTCATAAATAAAATTTTCTGTATTTCTGTACTTAATTCTTACTAAAGATGGAATTTTCACTTTCGATTCTCGTTTCTGACCTAATAAAAATTAGGTTCACATAGGCCGAGTGGTTAATAAGTTTACGGTATTCCAGTCCAAATTTTGTTGAACAAGCTCAATTACTAGTTATTTACAACTACAACTACGGGAAATTATTGATCAGATTGATAGGAACTACAAAGACAGAAACCGGATTTGGGATTGCCGCATCTCTTTGTGTTTGAATTTATATTCCATAAACACGTATGTTCTCTCTTTATAAAATTACAAACTGTAAGGTTTGATCTTTAGTTAACCTTTTCACCATTTTTGCGAACAGCAAACATCCTATCCGCAAGAAACAACGACACGTGTTTACTGCAAGAAATTTCTGCCAGCACTGGAATGGCACTGTATTGCCCGTCTCTGTATTTCCATTGTACCAGTGAAGCTGGAATGGGCGCGCTAGATTGAAAAGTGGACCGCCAATCCAGTTAATGGGTTGGATCGCTCACTGGATCCAGTGTATTCCAGAGCTGGATTCGAACACTGAACTGGAATGCTACTGGAATAATGTTAACCGGGCGGTCAGAGTTCCTAGGCTGCTTCTGACACGGTATTTGTGGTTTTTGATGTAAAGACAAAGAACCGCCAGTCCTGACCTACTAAACTGTCAATCCGATATTAATATAAAAACATATTGGAATTGATGAATATATTTCGATGAACATTTTAGTAATTCTGCTTTGTCATTAATTTTATTTTTCCCTTAAAGCTGGTTTGTGATCGACGTAGTTGTTGTGGATTGTGGAGCCATTTACTTAGTGGAATGAATAATGTTGTTTGAAAAGTCATGACACCAAGAAATCAAGCAATTCAAACGGCTGATTCTCTAAACTTTTTTGACCTCGTTTATTATACTCCTTTCATTTAACACGATTCTAATCGAAGAGACGTCGAAAATATATTAATCAAGGCTTTGATCAAGGTATATGAAAAAAAGCGGTTCTTTATTTATTTTTGTTTCGTGCAAATACTAAAAATATACTTATCGGGAAAGTAAGAACGTACGTGTACACTTGTACAGTCCCACCGGCGGCAGTTCTCCCTCCGTATTGGCTGTTCAAACATCGCACACATTGTACCCGAATCAGTTAACCAATAAGGACGGGGCCCTCTAAATTACTTTGGAAATTGTAACCACTTCATTGCACATTCCACCAGTTGCTCGCAACTTTTACTAAATCGTCGATCAACCTAGAGGGAGGCCTGCCTACGCTGCGTCTTCCTGTTAGTGGTTGCCACTCAAGAACCTTTCTTCCCCATCGGTTATCGGTTATTCGAATATTGAAGCTTTGAATACCGGCAATTGCTATCAAAGGCGACAGTGATCATTTACAAACGGCCTGTTTGATATGTGATGTTTGATCTTTACACAATAAAAAAAGTTTGATCATTTAGATAATAAAAATATATATATAAACGTATCTTAAAGTTTGAACTATTTAAATTGTTGGAGGCCGCTTGCTGCCGGCTGAGATTAATAAATAAAGCGTTAATGAAGGCCACTGCAGACGACACCGCCGCGCGACGCGGCTCCTGCTGCCTGCCGCCGGCAACGATCTCACTGTCGCTATGACAAATGACCAGAATCGAACTGACACACATAAATCCGACGTAATTTATTGAATTCCATTTAAGAGGCTTAGTTTTGGACAGACGACGATGACAGAAATCTGTAACGCTGTTGTAGGAAGAAGTCTTAATTTTCTATTTAATTGGCCTAGCCGGTCTTATTTAATTATTACCTTATAATTATTATGTTTCCTAAATACTTATTGTTTTTTTTTTAGGGAGTTATAAACGAGAACCACCTTACACACATGTTTTGATAACTTTGAACAGTATTTACAAACTTATCTAGTCTTGGAATAATATCTTTACTAATTAACTCTTCTCAAAGTATTTATATTTTCGGTAAGTAAATGCTGGAGCCCCGCGTGTGGCACGTGTGCATGTGACGCGCAGGGCTCCAGGCAGGCCGCTGCGCCGCCGCCGCAGGGCGGGGGTTGCGCTGTTCAGTTATTCGGTCCGCGGCGCGACCGCCCGATGGCCAACGAGCGGTACGTGCTTATCACAGACAGAAACAGAAAGATCACATAACTGGTTTTGAGAAGATTATAATTATTACATTATGGGTTTACGATCATAATTTCAAATCAATTTGTCATGTAATAGTTAGACTTCCGCAACGGAAATCTTTATCGGTCCTGAAATATCTGACTACTTTGAAATAATTCATGTACCTTAAACAACGTCACACTAAAAATACCTGCAAATATCAATACGAAAGTATCATTATTGGTTTGGTTGTTCCTTTTCAAGCAGCAAGAGCGCATCGGACTGGCATGATTTTGCATAATTTCTAAGTTTACTTCAGTGCAGGGTCGCAGAGTGACTCAGACATAAGTGACATACATTTACCGCAACTGCGCTGTCCTCCTAAAAATTCAAAACTAAATTTTCTTTCAAATATACAACTGCCTGGGCTGTGTAAAAACACGTATTATCATCATCAAAGAAGTGATAGAACTAGAAAATTCCCGATAGTTCAGCACGGTGCATATTTATAAATGCAATGTGACTGTACAAGGACCGCTTTTTTACCATTTGGTTGAGGCGACATCTGTGTAGGGTTGCTAAAACATTCACTGCCCTGCTCAAACAGGCCCGTAAAATACAAGCTGTGATGCACCCCGAGTGCTGGTCTTGTAAAATATTACTAGTTTTAAACGTATTCCATAGATGGCGTTATCTCTAGTAAACTCGTTACAAAATTCAAATTCCTACCCATCAGTGTTTTCAATATCGTCGCTCAAACCTGAAGGTCAGCTGAATTTCAGTTAATGCTAAAAGTTCAAGAAAGATAGCGTTGTTAGTAAGGCCAACAGCAAAAAAATACCTGTAATTAATTCTTATCTCTATTTTATAGATTGTAAATATTTTGCAATCGCACAAAGCTTGTAAGTATGCAAGTATGTTCCTTTCCGTTCAACTGCGGCACGGTTTTGGATGAAATTTGGTATGGAGATAGCTATTAGCCTCGACTAACACATCCGTTACTTTTTATCCTGGAAAAATATTCGGTTTTTGCAATAATGTTTTAAATTTCTGAAAAATAGCGGGTGAAACCGCGGGGCACTGCTAGTATCTTCTTTATTATCTTTCTTATTGCATAGTCTTCTTTACGTAATAAAAAGAAAACAGTCTACTTGAGAATGTCCTCCTTTTTTTGGGAAGTCGGTTAAAAATAACGTTGCTTTCCGCGCCTGTCTGTCTGTCTGTATAAATAGAAATTTAATTAATGAATTTAAGTACTTAACATTTATTATAACTTATTATATATTTTTTTATTTTATTTTTTTATGTAACCTAAGTTTTAAGTCAAAGTTGAGATCTGAATAGTACTTACGCAATAAATGAATATGAATATAACCGCTAACTCCTCTTAAACCACGCAACGGATTTTGATGCGGTTTGCACCATAATTTTTCACGAAGGTTGATAATTTTACTAGTTGTTAACCGCGACTTCGTTCGCGTAGACATATAAAAAGTATGCTATGTCCGTCTCTGTGATATACAGTAACTTGAATTTTACCAAGAACTATTCAGCCGTTTAGTCGTGATAACGCGACAAGCATCCAGACAGAGAGACAAAGTTACTTCCTATAGTTCGCTAGATGGCGTTGATCAATTTTTGTGCATTTTTTGACGTTTGGTATGGACTGACATATGTAATGTAGAGAGTTCTGAATCGCGCAAGCGAAGTTTTTTTCTCAATACAAACATATTCATATTCCTCAAAGATTTATTTGTCAGGATACAACTTCGGCTATATTTCTCTGAATTATAATATTAGTTAGGAAGTTAGCATATGATATGATTTTTACACCCGTGAGAAGCCGCGCGAGGCCGGAATACACTACAAATTGGTTTTTATAAATTCAGTTTGAAAAAGAACTTCCGCAAAGTAACGCCTGATTCAATCAATAATAATCTAACCTGGTGTTCGGGGCTACTATATTATATTACAGTTATTTAACTTAGATCTAAGGACCAATAATAACATTTAGTGTTTTGAACGTTTGACATGTCGGATTATGACAATATGATCTTATTTATAACAATTTTCGACAAATTATACAATTTCAAATTTAGGTTTTCGACATTCTGAAGCTAGATATTTCGCAGTTAGCCATTTTAATTTTTGATATTCAAATACAGAATAGAATACCCAGTATAATGCAAAGCAGTTCTATCATTTTCAATGTACAAATTATGTAGCTTATGTTCTTAACACTATTATCAAAAGTACGAATATAATTACGAACGAATTATTATGAACACCTTTTCATATAATTACTTACAGGCTAAGCGTTTGAACATAGCACACCTAAGAATCTAATCATTTTATTTTGTTACTAAGTAAGAACATTACAGACACGAGGCTCAGGGCTGTCAACCGGCGCGCGGCGCTGGCCTCACTCCGGGAATTCAATTATCTTGTTTCCAACACGGCGGCGGCGTCACGTCACGTCGTGGCAGTGCTGAGACTCCGGCTCGAGCACCGCGGGCATCATACATGCAGATTGCAGCGCACCACGCCTTGGACACTATTTGAGATAATTACTCTCCTTAAACTCAATAAATCTTACACGTAGTATTTCAATATTTAGACAGTGATTTCACTGGTTTTATTTAACCAGTAGCTATTTAAACTTGTTGTGAAGCTACTCAATTTGTCAGCGGCGGTAACGGAATTAAGTTCCAAACTAATTCACTTGAAATTGAGCAGTTACGAAGTTGAAACAGTATATACGGGTACAATCAGTCGTTCTACGTCAGACTAACTTTGAGCCTATTTACCTTCATCGTAAAACGTACAGATTTGTAACAAAACATTTAAGTTTTATTCAAAGCTGTTTATGTGCAGAAATGCATGGTATATGATCGAGCATGTGACGTACAAGCTCGAATCGACCGCTCCGTGCATCCCATCAGCAGCTGTAAAGACGCAGTCATAGCCACCCCCTGTGCCGAGCCAACGCCGCGCCATGCCGCACCACACCGCACTATAACGCACCATACCGCACCGCCTAGCCTCCTGCCGTCCGCCGCACATCCCGTTTTAATTGAATTCGCTCTCCAGAACAGAGCGAAAGGTGTCTGGGAAGAAAGATAAGCGATTTCAATAGAACCTGATAATAACAAGTCATATATAATCACATATAGGTAACTGTTACTGGGAGTAGTTTAATGAAAAGCTTGTGTTCTTATAAGGAAAGTTTAGACCAGCGATTAATCACACCAAAAAAAAAACAAGTTGTTATGTAGATATTATACGGTAAGAAACATAACAATGAATAACTGACGTGGTGGTACTAAAATAAAACGATAAGAAATTGTTTGTGGAAATTCACTTTTCTACAAATTTTGGTGACTGAAGAATTCTATTTAATGATTTTTAAACCGGTAAATGTACATTAACACATAAATAAATGATAAATGTATATGTAAATTACAGAGTACTTTTAAAATAAAGCAATGTTGTCAAAGGTTTCGCGATTCAAAGTTCCGTAGTACAATCGCCGAGAAATTGATAAAGTATACCTAGTTATAAGAATGTTGTATTGCAAGCGTCGCGCGTCGCTCGTGGGTCGAGGCAGGCCTCGTGTGGTCGCTAATACCGCTGTACACAGTGATAGTGCAGCGCCACACCGCGACCGGAGTCGGTGCTTCTACCTCCGGGCTCATCCGACCGGATACCGGATAATAACTTGGAGAATTTACTGCTCCTCGGCCGAGCGCGAGAAAACTCCGCTAAGAGGAGATTTAAAGTTGATTTTATCAGAAATTTATTAGTTCATTAAGTACAAACTTTTTCAAGCCTTAACCCACTACCTGTACCCGCATATGCTACGTTTTTTTTATATTTGTCTATATAGATATACTAAAATATCTATATCTATATAGATATTCTAGTCAATTGCATAAGTTATTTCTAATTAAAACTGTCTCGATTATTGAGATACAAATCTGCGCATAAACTAAAGTCATTTTCTGATGATCGAATAATGAATATTTATCGCGGCTTATTGAATGGAAATATTATTCGCGTTGAGAGTCAACATTCCCGCGATCGACACAAAGGGAATTTTGCGATGGACGAGTTTACATAGTGGTGTATTTTTACGGCCCGCGGATATTTACGTACACATACAAGCGGGCCGGCTATTGACACCACTTATTCCATTCCATATTCATTGTTGGACTGGTTTTTATCGTACGTCGACGCCGGCTCGGACCAACGACAGCAAAGCATTCCAATGTGAACACTGTGTGTATTGTTATAGTGTATTAAATTATATTTTATTGTACAGCAGAATATCAAATGACAAACTTTTACAGAAGCGTTTATTACAAAAGTCACATATTTTAGTTTATTTAATCATTCAAAGTTCTCTATCCCTGCATTTGAAATTTTCAATTGTAAAGTGTTTCGTATAAAACAGTAGATCACATATTTTTTTATATACGTGAGCCAGTCTGGTGTTGAGCTTGAGCAACGTACTTTGACCGTTATTATGGGTTATAATGACGCAACAAATCGTTCGCTATATTTTGAAAACGTTTGTTAACTGTATTCACAACTGCGTCGTACAACAGGCACCTTTCGTTTTCCCAACATCAAAAAGCTCACACCCTAATAATCTCTCTAATCTCATCGAAATCCAATAATCCGTTACAGAGTTTTGTGATAACGTATTATATACCTGTATTTAATTTTAAACCTTACATATAAATTCACCGGCACCCCGCATAGGCCACAACTTATTTTATGAAGTGAAAAACAACATCTGTGGGAGTTCTGGTTTTGCAACCATCATTTTACGTAAGCATCCAGCTATCCGTTGAGAATAACTGGAACATTTTCATTCGGATAATATTTTGAGGATCCTTATCGGCCTCTGTCGACAATCACAGTCAGTGAAACGAAACACGATGTTGGTAATATCCGATCTCAGAACTAGAGGAAACAAAAGTTAACAAGATAAGGCAAATCAAAGCAAGTTAACGGTCCTTGTGCTACTTATCAAGTTCACAACTTGTTCGGGGTGTAACTTGTTCTCTTCCTTCTTCGTATTTTGAAACTTTGCTTCAGTCGCTCGATACACTACTTACCATCACGAGACACGCCGGCAATCACACTAATATTATAAATGCGAAAGTTTGTACGTGATTTTACAAGTGTGTTTGTTCCCAGACAACTATATTTGTTACTAGACCGTAACGGCTGGTATGGATGTAGCTCATACCCTGGATTAACACATGGGCTACTTTTTTTTTCGAAAAAATATGCTATTTCTATGGTTTACCGGGTGAAACCGCAAGGCGCTGCTAGTTCTTTATAATAATAATCCCATACCTTCAACAAACCCACGAGTAAGTATAAAGGTAAGGGCGCTGCTAGTATTTAATTATAATTGAAAAATAAGTAAGAATGCAAGAAGAGTATGGGTTTGTTTCGGTACTTTTATTTTAATGAACATACACTCACGAATTCTTAACAATTCTTGTTGTATTTGCTGGTTTTCAAACAAAAAACACGTACCATGTAAAAGCCATGCTATTTTGAGAATGATATTGTGAAATATAAATACGATAAGTAATTTTATTATTAGATTAGTGCCTATTTTGCAATAATTATGCAGTCTATCTGTCGACGACATTTCTACATCAGACAACACACCCTCGTGAGTTCGACCTGCATAACATATTATATATCACTACTCTATCGTATTCTCAGTAAGAATAGTAACTAGTAATAGTATAGAAACACTGCAATGCTTTACATATCGATACAACAGTTAAATAATATTTTCCCGTCCTAGTTCATTATTCAACTTTACCTGTTGAAAACTTCATCAAAGTCAATATTAAAGCGAGAGATTAAATCTAAATTGCCATTTACCTGAATAAAAGGAGTCTAGAAACAATGGAGGTATTGAGAGTCTTTGCAAAAACCCGTAATAACTTCCTAGCGCGAGGGACGCGGCGCGAGTGGGCGCTAGTCAGACAAGCTCGGCCGCGGGCGGGCGCCAGTCGAGATCTCAATTTAAAAGTTAGATCTCCCGCGGTAAAGGCACAGATTAAATAACTTACTAAACAGATTAAACAAGTTCTCTAAGTGGCGGAGAATGAGATCAAGTTTCCGGTTATTTATGAACACTCGCCGGCGATAATACGAAGCACTACGACTCCCGCCTACTAGCGCGTCGCGTTATAACGATGACAAATTAGGTATTAATTTTACTTCGGTGATTAAAACTTTTTTTGAAAGAGTGAGCGAAGCGGAAAATACCTCTCCAATCAAAAATTGCCTCTGATAAAAACAAAACACCGATGAAATTGAAGTTTGTGCTCGCGAGGTCTACTGTTTTCAGAATTACTAGTATTATACCATTAAGAACGCAAACAGTAAAAGATATCGCCTCTCTGTACATGCCTAGTCTGGATTGCCTCTCGTCATGTTCTACGTACGCTACTAATAATATTCTCTACATTACACACACGCGTATAATGTACATACAGGTTTAGTCTAGCCCAAACTAGATAGATTAAGCCTCAGGGAACTCCGCTAAGAATATTAATACAATATTAGAGTTGTAGCAACACTCTACGTGCACGCTCGCCTCGCTCGCTCCACTCGGCGACCATCTCACTGCCCTTACATTACAACACTCACCACACACACCTCGGGGGCTACTATAATTGGTACTAAGATACTGAATACCTACAGTGGCAAGTATCTGAAACTCGATAGACTAGTGTCTACGCGAGTGCCCAAAATAAAAACAAATGTTATGTTTTACATTCCTATTGACACGTATTATGTCGACGTGAGTTGTATCGTTAGATTCCTTCCTTGATTATCAACACAAAATGTTATTCTATCATCCTTATCATAATTAATTCTTACTTTTTGCGAAATGTTACTAACTTTTAACTCTACATTTTCTCAACATATTTACGTATTTTCAACAATCCACTTTGATCATCCGTTTTTTGATGATCACCGAAGATGTTTTTGTAGGAAAGGTAAAAGTATGGATAGAAAGTAGGCTTCTCAGTGTTACGAGTCCCGACAGTGCGCATTTCAAAATAATAAAGATACTATATTTTTACGTCTTTGGGCGAGTGTTTTTGTTTTTAATATTCTTTTGGGACGCGAAAAGTTTAGATGAAGCAAAGTTTAAGTCTTTGTTACGACAAGTTCCTGAGGATAAAAGTCAAACTTCCGTTTTATTGAAGCAGTTTATATACAGCCGAGATAATAACATAACGTTTATTATAGTATAGACCAGTATTTGAGAAAATTACACACAAGCTATCTTGATCAAATAGATTGAAATATTTCTAATATTTTGTGTCACATAATTGTATAATTGTTACAAAATATTTGCACGTCTGCTTGCAGACTAGGTACACCGTGATACTAATACAATTTATAAGAACATTATTAACATGTATTATTGCAAATAAATAATTTGATTTGATTTGATATATAATTTTGAGTTCATAATAATATCAGAGGCTGTTAACGCCATCAAAAGTTTAATTATCTTCGTTCTCCTTTGCAGTGTTTGAACGAGTTATGTTTGTAAAGCAGCGCTCACTTTGAAATTATTATACCTACAAGGTTGTATTTTATGGTTTATAGCTGCGTAGTGCTTTTGTCGTTATGCTCGTAGCGCGTAGCGAACCAAGCCCCGAGCAGGCGGCGGCGGCGCGCCGGTGTTTGTGCAGAAAGCTCTTTGTAAACATTGCCTTTGTTCTAAGCGAGCCTCGTACGAAACTTGTTTACTTTTTCACCTGAACTGGGTTTAGGTTCTTTCTTTTACTTTTTAAGTGTGTATATTTACAACAATAACTTTATCATATTGCAAAGTATAGTGACACAGATTAATTCTGAATATATTAAAATAAATTATCCAATCTACTAATAATTATTATATCAATAGATACTAATTAGCAAAATATTCGGTCATTTGTGAAATCATTATGAAACGAAGCTTGACATACCTACCTACTGCTATCTTTGATCGCACCTTAGTAATCGTTGTGTCGCAGACTGAACTGCAATGACTTCTAGTTCCTGCGCCCGACGCGACGTAAGGAAGTTTGTACTTTCTCAATATGTTTTTATCACCCTCTACTTTATGGAAGCAACACGAGTCATGTGAATCTGAATCTAATATCGAAACATTTTTAATGACCGGCATTTTGAGAGTAAACACCGTAACAGTTGTATACCGGAACAAGAGGTGTGACCTATAACGTTTACATTCGACAATATTACAGCTTTGTTCTAGGTTCTAGGGCACTTGTCCATCGCAGCTGTCACCGGAGTACACTAAAAACGAGACGACGATGGCCCGAAGTTGAAATATATACATTAATTTACTTCTATAGTATTAAACACGGCCGTCACTCAATCTCGTGTACGGCGACGTCCCGGTGCGGACTGCGGTGGACACACGCCCTAACGTTGCATTGTTCCGAAACAGAAATAGTTGCTATATAAGAGCAAGCACTGCCGTGCACGGTATTACGTAACCCGAGGTACTTGCTTCACCGGCGCCGTTCTAGATTAAAAAGTATCCAGGATAATGTCAGGTTTTATATTCCAGAAGATATTTTCTGTATTTACTAAAATCGATCAATTTATTGTTTTCTTCGCTGATTGTAGTCTCTCCGAGTATATCACCGAGTGCATTATTGTGAGTCGAAACACGAACTAAGACACTGAAATGTTAAGACAATTAATTCAGAATTGCGTTAATGTGCTTGTTCTGTGCTAATGGGTTTCTTTCGTGTATCTCTGTGAACATAAGACATATAATTACAACTGTAATAAACACCCAACACTGCAGAATGTGTGAACATATGTACCCACATACCTGCGAGAGAGTGAGAGAGGGTGTGTGTGTGTATGCGAAGATGGGACGTTGTTGTTGTAGTAGTGTCGTATATGGCGCAGTTTGTCTCGGGAACATAATGTGACTCGAGCGTGTTTGGATTGTAAAGAAACGTTAGGATGTAGCTTTTATATTGTTTAGTTTTGTTCATTTGTCGCTGAAATGAGGTTTATAAAATAATACTGGAAATAATCTAATGTTTCTTAGTTTTTTTTTTTAACTTATTTTATTCTTACATTATCTTTACATACAAGATTTTTATATTTTGTTTCCTTTTAAAGTTAATTCGTTCAGAAATGAATACGAATATTTTCAGTAATGACTTTATTATTGGAAATATACGAATACGTATATTTCCAGTTTTCCAGTAATGAGTGAATCCTAAGACTGATTTACAAAATTTATAATTATGTTTTTACAAAGACATATTTATAAGGAGAATTCTGTGGTTTTTTATATAGGGAAAACATTCAAACTCTGTTTAAAAGCAAGCATGACATGTGGTTGTTTTGGCCAAAAACATTTCTGTGATGTAACTACATTATCTACCACCTCTGATGACCATTATTTTATTATTACCTATAATCTAAGCAGTCCTAGCGTGTCAGTACTGCAGTACAAGTACCCGGTAATCGTGTGATTTGTGTGCAAGCGGTATATCCTCGCGGGTACCCTATACTCTCCATTCGATTCGATCAGGTACGCTCACTCCATTGATCAAGGTTCGACTCCAGGACTCGCTGGCTCCTGGTCTCCGACACCTAACGTACTCTCATACGTCTCTACAATTGCGAATTTATTTATTTATGTATTATCGTAAACAATCTAATAAGACCTCTGTGGCTTAGTGGGAGCGCGTCTGTCTTAGGAGTAGGAGTTTCCGGGTCGATATTTGCCTACCTGGCTAACTATTAGCCGAAGCGGCACATCCATTTTCTGAATTTTGGGCAAACCATAAATGCTTAGCGGCTGCGATACTCTGGGGTCTTAGGAGGTGCTCTGCTCGGATGACGAGCTTACGATTAGCTCGTCATCCGAGCAGACTTCATGACATCCTCTCACCGACTAGAACGTTCTCCGCGAGACTCTCGCTCTGGGGTCTTCACTGGTTTGTACGTCGCATCATCACCGAGTAGGCACAGCATCACACACCGGTCTCATTCCCTTTTTTCGCCTTCAAAACGAGGATGTCCTCATGTTTATGCGACTCGCTGCTCACTCCTCAGGAGTGATGTAACTACAGTCTTGGATGTTTTGTATGACGAAGTACCGTCGTGACATCTTGCTTAGGCGCGTCTGCGTCAGTGGCAAATATCCGATACTCATTTAAACATAATATATAATAACCATCTGGATTGTTGGATCTCCGTAGTACTGTACTAATAAACGAAACAAAGCTAAAAGCCTTATTAGCTGTAACGTGTAATCTTTTGTACAAATCCGTTCGGCTGTTGGAGACTCGAGTGGAAACAAAATCAAATAAAATATAGCATTATATCTATAAGTGCCATTTAAACAGTCTCCTACACAAAGGTAAATATTCGATCTGGTCGGATGTAGCGACCAGTACGGAACCCAATACTGTGAGAGGTCGCCTTTACTTACCTACATAATGAAAATGCTTCGTGAGATCTCCAATATGGCTAAACACGAGACGAGGGTGCGGTAGACTTCATTATCGGGATATGCTCGAATATGTTTACACTTTACTACTTATACTATAAAATAGACTACGAACAAGGGACGGTTAACGATACAGTGGCAATATGATTACATTAACAAGCAAGGGAAGACGAGGTCGCGCGTTACGCTATTATAATACTCCTTTGAAAAATATCACCCGATGTTGATCTTAATTATAGTCGGACCGACCTTTTCATTAACTGTGAATGTTTCCGTATTATTAAATTATATATATATATATTTATTTAATAATTAATTTATATATATTTATTTGATAATTAATTTATTAATTATTTTAATTATTTATTAATTATAATATTTATGTCGGATCCGGATCATAATCACTACTTCTATTACTAAAAGAGAAGCGCGCCAACGTCGTCTCAGTCGGCAACTACCTGAAGGTGCAACGTTTCGCTCAGCGCGCGAAATTCAAATTTTCTTGCGTTTTATGTCAATTACAGTTTAATTACTCATCGTAGGTTCATGAAAACTAATTTTGCGATATTAAATATATTGTTTCAAGAAATTACACCTACCAAAAATTCAACTTGAAAGCTAGTATAATTACATTTCCCACTAAACCAAAAACCAAGATGCAAATCAGCTTATTGAAATTTGTAGTTAAACCAATGTTATCTATGTAATCATTTTACCCGTAATTTCTAAAAACAACTTATTTATTGGCGCAAAATTGGTTTCAATAAATCCAAAATGAGTAATTAAGCTGTAATTGACAAAAAACGCAAGAAAATTTGAATTTCGCGCGATGAGTGAAACGTTGCACCTGAACAACGTCACCTCGTGCGCTTCCGGCGTAGCCTCAGTGTCTTCATTCGACTGTGTTCGTCACTTCTATACCGATAGCCGCGAAGGGAAGACGTCTAAGAACTACCCTACCGTCTCGTTATTACCTACCTGCTAGATTAAGTTGTTCGATTGCTGTTTATGGTTGGAAATGGTTTAAATAAGAGCCAGTGTGTTTCCTCATTTTCGCACGAGTACCCACAGTACGCCCATAAGATGTCTGACGAAGATGATTTTTCGGCCTAAAATTCTGATGTCTCCGACATATATATATATATTTTACAATATTGCTCCACGGACTCCGGGGTCCGTGCCATTTATCAAATTTTACAAATATTTTATCAACTATAACTGAATATAAAACTAAAGACTACTTATTGTATAAAATAGAAGCATAATATGTGCGCCATATATATATTTTTACGCTGATAAGCGACAGCAATAATTAAGAATCAAACGAACTTACCTTGTGATGTTTGATATCTAATTATACGAGCGTCTTGAACGAAGATGATTACAGTTTACATGCAGCAGCACGCGAGATGATGCTGTCCTAATCACACTTTTAGAGTTATTTTATACTCTTTAATCAATAAAATAGTTGTTATTTGACCTGCTACGAGTACTTCCTACCATTCCTCACCCCGCCATATTGATTTCTCCCAACTCTCATTATTCAGAGACTAATTTTTTCGATTGGTCTAGGGATTATAAAAAGGGTAGGGTGGGTGTGTAATCATCTTCGTTCAAGACGCTCGTATAATTAGATATCAAACATCACAAGGTAAGTTCGTTTGATTCTTAATTATACTTCGCATCTTTCCGAAGATGATTACAGTTTACATGCAGATGTTTAGAGCATCGAAAAAATACCACAACATAATAGCGATCAGAATAACATATATTTCTTCTTTGTTAATTACCTTAAATACTAGGTACAAAGAGAAAATTTTAGATTAAAAAATAATCAAAATAACGTTATGATTAGAAAATTCTTCTTAATAGCAAAGTTAAATTGATGACATATTATTTATTTTTAAAATATTTTAATTATGAAATAAACTATTTACAAATTCATTTTCACTTGATTTTAACACTTCTTTATTATAGTATTTTAGAAAAACATTTGAAGATTCAGACCAGCCTGCTGCTTTCCGAATAATTTCAAGATTGACTCCTGCCCTGTGAGCGGCTGATGTCGAAGCGTGCCGTGTACTATGAGCACCGTATAATTTAATATCAATGCCACTTTTTTCTAGAATGGACTTAACCCAATGGGATAAAGTCTGAGAACCTACCTTTTTGTGTGGTCTTTGGTAACTGATAAAGAGTAAATCCTCTTGGAGGCGTAACGGTTGGGTTTTATTAATGTATGTTTCTAGACACAAAGCTGGACACACTTTAGGATTTTCTTTAATGTATGGCAACACAATATACGGTTGAAAGCATTCGGTCTTGAAGTTTTTATTAAATCGTCAACTTTGATTTGAATTTTTTCGGAGTCAATTGTTATATTTTGAATTTTAATAAGGCTAAGTGTCTGCATTCTTTGTGCTGATGCTAATGCCAGAAGTGTTATTGTTTTTAGAGATAAATCTTTTAATGAAATCAAATCATTTGGAAAATAATTGTCTAGATAATTTAATACTAGGTTGGGGTCCCATGTAGTATTGTATTTCGGCGCAGGAGGTTTTGTACGATAAACACCTTTGAAAAACCTTTTGATAGAGTCATGACAGGTGATTTCTTGGCCTAACAGTATAGACAACGCTGAACGATAGCTGTTAAGTGTACTGTAACCTGCACCAGCATTAAATTTTTCTGTCAGATATTGAATCAGCTGTGCAATATTAGAATCACAATAATCAAAACCGTTATTTTTGCAATATAGCCACCATGATTTTAATGAAGAATTATATTGATTTAATGTATTTGGAGAGAACGATGCCATCATTATATCTAACGATGCGTTCGGAATTCCGCGTCTTAGTAACGACTGCCTGATAATTTCCCTGCCATCAGGGTCAGATCTGCATGAAGAGGATGTTGCTCCCTGAAAGGAGAAATTAACAGGTTTTTATTAGGCTGAAAATAAATTACTTCCGAAACGAGCAAGTTTGTCCATATTGGATACCACGGTTGAGTGGGCCAGTACGGTAATACGACAATCCCTTCTGCCTTGTCACATTTAATTTTGTGTAATACTTTAGAAATTTGGCTAAATGGTGGAAAAGCATAAAAACTTAAGTTTTTCCATTTGAATGTGAACGCATCTATAATCTCAGAATTTGGATCTAATTTCCAAGAAGCATATCTCTGACATTTATAATTTTGACTACTAGCAAATAAATCAAAATCCGGAGTCCCGAATCTAACCTTTATCTGGTGAAATGCGTAATTAGCCAATTCCCATTCAGTGTCTATGTTAAATGTTTGCCGAGATTCAAAATCTGTGACTACGTTCATATGGGATTGGATATAAGATGCGAAAATGTGTAAATTGCGGTTTTCGCACCATTGCCATATGTCACGTGCAATTTTATTTAGGTGTGTAAATTGTATACCGCCCATTTTATTAATGTAGGCAATAGCTGTAGTATTGTCTATTCTTAATAAAATATTGCAATTACTAAGCTGTGACGCAAAAATTTTGATGCTATAGAAGGCTGCAAGCAATTCGAGAGTGTTTATGTGTAAAGATATTTGTGAATGATCCCAGTGACCGTGAGCTGTTTCATCATTACAAGCTGCACCCCATCCAGTACTTGATGCATCACTAAATATTACAAGTGCATAATCTTCATTTCATTTCATTTCATTCATGAACGGCCTGCAGAATCAATGTGGTCTCGCCACCATATGAAGTCATTTTTTAAATGTTGAGATAAGGTCATATATTTGTTATAATTGTCAGAATAGCCCAGTGCCAAAATTTTTTCTCTTTCGAACAATTTCGTGTAAACCCATCCGTAGGTGACAGCAGGACACGCTGACGTCAATAAACCAACATAACTAGCCAGTTTCCTGATTGCACATCGTTTTGTATCAAGTAATTTTTCTGTAAACATTTTTATACGGGTTTTCTTGTCATCTGGTAAAGACAAATACATTTTTGATGAATCAAAGACAAAACCCAAAAATATACATTTCTTTTTTGGGTAAATTTGACTTTTATCTTCATTGATTAAAACCCCTAATTTCAAAAGTAAATTTTTTGTAGCTTCTACGTTGTCATGACAGCTATTAAATGAGTTTCCAATGCATAAAAAATCGTTCAGGAAATTTACGGATAAATAGCCTAATGAACGTAAATGGTGCAAGACCGGCTTTATTAACTTTGTAAAGACATAAGGGGCAGTGCAAAGTCCAAACGGTAAAACGTTAAACTCAAACAATTGATTGTTGAATTTTTCAGAGTTCCAACTAAAACGAAGGTAGATTCTATCACTTTTAGCAACTGGCAGAATAAAATACGCGTCTTTTAAATCTATGGTAGCCATATAACAATTTTTGTCAATCAATTTTAAAGCAGTACGATAATCTTCCATTTTAAAATGATTGACATGTATAAATTTATTTAATTCCTTTAAATTTAAAATAAACCGATGTTTTCCGTTGGGCTTCGGGACTGTAAAAACTGGTGAAATAAATTGTTTTTCACAAGGAGAACAAGTAGAAATATAACCTGATTTTAATAAATCCGAAATACATTCATTAATTATGTCGATATCTTTATGTGAATAAGATCTACTTTTAGCTGTAAGTGTCTGGTATGGTTCAGATTTAAAAGGAATTGTATAACCTGTAATCCAGGATAAAATGTGTTGATCATTCGTAATGTGAAGCCATTCATGAAGAAAATACTGAAGTCTGCCAGCAATATGTAAAGGTGTATCTGTGCTATGTACCTGTGACAAAATTAGCGTCGTCGTGTTTGCGGGTAGGTCCTCGAGCGCTGTGTCGTGGCTGGTGGCGGAGCACGACGGAAATCGCGCGGCGCGGGCGCACGAGTCGACGGCGGCGGTGCTGGGTGCCGATACTGGGCCGGGTACACACGCGTCTCGGCGGCTAGTGCCCGCGGTGCCCCCCGTGCGTTTGAAGCTCCCGGAGTACGAGCCGAAGTACTGGGCTGTGAGCGAGGCTGATTGAATTTTCCGCTATTAAACCTCAACTCTGAAGCGGACATCGATATGGTCTTAGATGATTTTAGATGTTCAGACAAATTTGTACCAAACAAATGTTCGTCTATTTTGGTATTTTTAATAACTTCTCGTTTTTGTTTGCTAATAGAATTCACTATAGCAAATCGCCTAGAAAGAGATTCTCTGTAGTGAGTATCACATAGTAACCGCCCTGCGTCACTCAGCGTTTTTATAACATCTTGTGGGATATTATTTGTTTGCGTTAAAGCCAAGTTCAGTGCTTTGCCGATTGCCGAGATACAACTAGCCATTTGATTTTGTTTTTGTTCGCTGTATGAGTCCCTTTTAACGTTGATCTCAGATAATGCCGATTTTATCTCGGGGTTCAATATAGGTGCTTTCATATATGTACAATTTTCAGCTGGTAAGTATTGTTTCAGAAGATCGACCTTTTCTTCTTTAGGTAGTGCATTAGTTAAAATATGCTTCCATCGTGTGGCCAAATCTTTGTGTAGATTTTCTCCGAAAGATTTATCTTGTGTTGGATCTGATCCTAATAGTTGCAGTATTTCCGGATCCAACTCGTTATTTTCGTCTATCAACTGTTCTTCTATGGGTACCTCAGGTGGGACCTCGTCTGTAAAGACGAAAACGTAACCAATCACTTATCAGATAAACATAGCAAATAACATCCACACACGCTTTGCGTGGGGATAGTTAGAACAAAGTAGGTAGATTTTTTCCACACACTATATGTCGGGAAAAGTTTGCCACACACGTTTTAAGTCGGGACATGAAATATATATTTAAAAGACACGGATGACTTCAGAGAATTGCGGACTAATAGAAAACAATACGAGGGTAGTCAAGTAAAAATTTAAATTGTTGTGACTTACCTTGAACTTCTTGGTCGCTGGCTTGGACTTCCAAGTGATGGAGATTTGAGTGGGCGGTAGATATGGTACCATCTCCCGATGAATTTTCAGACGCCGACGACGATGACGAAATTATTCTTTTCCTTGTCTTCACTAGCTTTTTCACCTTCTTAAATACCCTATCCACGATATCACTTGCATTCCTATCTGATCGCTTTCTTTTTCCCATCTTATTTTGTTCTTTGGAAGAGGAGCGTGTGACTCGGACAACACAAAATCACGTAATGAGAGTTGGGAGAAATCAATATGGCGGGGTGAGGAATGGTAGGAAGTACTCGTAGCAGGTCAAATAACAACTATTTTATTGATTAAAGAGTATAAAATAACTCTAAAAGTGTGATTAGGACAGCATCATCTCGCGTGCTGCTGCATGTAAACTGTAATCATCTTCGGAAAGATGCGAAGTATAATAGCCAGAAATAAAATAAAGGCTAAAGATTGAAATTTTCTAGCGATACGTGCTCTCTACATTCAACGCTTCAGAAAATAGCTGAACGATTGAATAAGCACGTGTTTTAGCCTCCTGAAGTACGTCAACTACACACGTATCAAATGGAGGGCTTCAAATAAAGAGCATCATTGTAAAACTAGACGCACAATTATCTGCCTGTTGTTGAAAACTAACTCGGAAAATACTAACCCTTAGTAAAAAAATATGGAAAATGTAATAGCGCCCCTTTAGGGCGTTAATGAATACTAAATGTTCCTATCGAATAGGTAAATTAAGTTTATTAAATAGTAGATATACTAAAGAAATCCGGGGTGAGTCCTTTTCGAGAAAACGTAAGAATTCCACTATCTATCAACCACAGAAGAATAAGTATGCGCCCGGCCGTGACCCGAACTTACGGGACGGGCAAATAATGGATACATCCGTCAGGCAGCGCGCGACACGCCCATGGCACCCGGCGGCTCGCGTGTCTACTCCCGCCGCGGAGGTACAGTCGCGTGTCTACTCCCACCGCGGAGGTACAGTCGCGTGTCTACTTCCACCGCGGAGGTACAGTCGCGTGTCTACTCCCACCGCGGAGGTACAGTCGCGTGTCTACTCCCACCGCGGAGGTACAGTCGCGTGTCTACTCCTCCCGCCGGGAACAGTCGCGTGTCTACTCCTCCCGCGGGGGAACAGGAGCGCACGTGGCGAAGCTTGCATAGATCTTCCTAAAGGATTACCGAAATTAAGCAACGGACTATCGGGTCGGCCTTCGGATAGGTGACCTCGAATGACATTTTAAAGTTGTTGTCTCGGTTATTGGTTGTAGCTCAGCGAATTCAGAGGCCTTAGGGCGGCCTTATAACAGCTCTGATATTAGGGCTTGGCACTCAGAATCGTAGAACTTACTTAACTTGAGTTTTCATTAGTTTCTAGGATGAGGCGCAAACTATGAGACAAAGTGCTCCCGTAAATTATTGTCACAGTTTGAAGTGTGGTGCAGCCGCTGCGCTAGTTACCTACGGTATCCGTGCTGTGTGTATACTGTTTGCAACATTACAGTAGGACTCAGCGGTAATGGATGAAGTTTCATAAAAATCTCTAAAAACGAACTTAGCTTTCTGCTGGCTCATAATTTTTTCCAAAAATAAATGCCTTTTCATCCACAGACGTATCATTACATCTAAAAGCCGGTGTTAGTATGTATGTTCCCATAGACTCCAAAACGGCTGGAACTAGTTTGATGTAATTTTGAGGAAATCTTCAGATTAGCCCAGGGTATAATAATTTACGAAAAAACTGTGTTATCTTGTGAAGTTTTGTATCCGTGCGAAGTCGGGGCGGGTCGCTAGCTCGGTCACACCAAATTCAGTTTCAATATAATTATGTACACGTTGCGGGTGCGGTACACGTGCACTAGTAATGTATGGAGCCGTATCATAGACGTCAGTACGCAAGCATGTGCATTGCGTCCTATCGCATGCAGTGTGACGTGTTTCATAGCATTCTACTGCGACAGCAAAAATGGTCTACTAACTGCTTTTGGTTTGTTGGAGTCTTGTAGTTGTCGTAAAAATGAAAATCGTATCATTGAAAATGAAGAACAAAATATTGAAAAATTTTACACATAGCATAGAGAAGAATGCAACGACACATCACTCATCAAAATCGGTTTAGACTACCAGGCGGTATTACAGGAAACATAGTGGGTATACACACAAACATACATACCAACTTACATACGCCCCAAAAACATTACTCTCTCTCTCTTGGGCAGTCCGTCTTGGGACTCGGTGGAGACTACAAAAATAAGATGTAATTAAATATTGGTAGACGTTTTGGTGGACCTTTTTCATATTCATTCAGCGCCATCTAGCCCCAAACTAAGCAAGCTTGTAATATGGGAACCAGATAATTGATAAAACACATAAATACTTTTTTTTTGTAAATGCTTTCAAAACCTACATAGAAACACCCAGACAATGAACAAACGTCCATGTTCATCACACAAATATTTGTCCTGTGTGGGAATCGAACCCACAACCTACAGCTCAGAAGGCGGAAATCCTCCCACTAAGCCACAAGGCTAGTCGAAGAGTAGAATGAGTTGACCGAAACAATTAGTATTTCTTTGACAAATTAATTCTTGAAGAGTTCTCAGTAAAGTTGGCCTCGTCCTAGCCCCGCCACGATCACGTGAGTCATTAGCCGGGCCCGGGACGTGCTCGGCGTGATACACGTTCACCCTTCACTAGGTATGCATCAAATAATCACACATGATTGCGGCGCTAATATCGACCTTATTGCTTACACCGTACGAGCGATTCAAGCGAAGCCAGGCACCGAGGGATCGAGTTGTTTGCTCTGGAGAGTTGGCGGTCACCCATCGTTAGTGATATTGATTTGACCGAGTCTGTAATACCCGAAGTAAAGCAAGGTTTTCCCGCGCATTCAGGGTTTGTCCCATAAGTTGTCGATAATTATGAGTACTGTTCTAAATGTTTAATTATATTTTGGCATAGCACTATTGTTCCGTGTAATCTTGTAGATAAGCTTGTACATCGAATACCCGTTATACACTTTGTAGAAACGGAGAAGAAGGGACGAAGCAGAAGAAGAAGTCATGTCGCATCATTGTGTTATTTTCCAAAACTCTTGTTACTTCAATTGTTTAAATATAGAACCAAGAGGTCCTTATTCTTTGTGCTCGTGATCGTACAAAAGTGTTGGTGAATAGTATAATGTTGTGAAACGTGACTTCTTTTCGTGTTGTTTCCAAAACTTCGTAGAATTTTCCAGTAAAGTGACTTAATTGATCATTTTAAAAACATTGGACTCATGACTGTGCCATCTATATGTATATGAAATTATAATGTACACGCGCAAATATTTAGATAGTTTTACAAAGAAAAGTGACATAACAGATTGCGACCTTCGTCATAAACAAACACTTGTTCATCCAACTCTCAGACTGCAGGCGAGTAGCAAAACGTATTTAGGAAATTCAGTGCTTTTTTAATATAAAATTCCTAAAGAAATCTTAGCAGTGAATGAGAGAAGATTAAAATATGCAGTTAAAAATATTTTAATTTTGATCAATAAAGCATATTATAAAATTAAAGATATTTTAATGACAAATTTGCATGGAACGATGTAGTTCTGTACAATAGTAATAAGATTGACAAGGCCTCTTTACAGCCGCATTACTATTGTAATTTTTACATTTTATTTATTAGCTATTATTTTTAAGATGACAAGGCCTCTACTGCTGCGTTTAATTTTAAATTTCAATATTTATGATGGAATAATTTTAACTTTGTAATCTTGACATGACTACGTGTACTCTTGTGTTCCTGTGGCGAAATAAATTGAACATTGAACAAAGCTTTAATTACTTTACTGAAGCATGACTTGAACTGGACAGTGACTGAAATTATTGATTGAGACTATGACTGAGACTTGTTTTTATTGTGAAATACTATGCTTTACCTGAAAATAACAAAACTTGACACTGGCTAAATAGAAATAGCCAAACCATGAGGACGAAGCACGTCTTCGTGGGTTTAGCTATCTATACGTAATATTATCCGACAACAGCAAAGGGCGTTTTGTTTCACGCGTACGGGCATGTATGCGTGTACGTAGTCTGTATCATCAACATCAACATCATCATCATCATCAGCCGGAAGACGTCCACTGCTGAACATAGGCTTCCCCTTTGGAGCACTTAACGCCAATCTGCCATTTGCGCTCATCTTTACATTCTCGGCCGTGCGCTCGGAGAGTCAACACGTCCTGGTGATGGCTCTCGTAGAGGTGTAACACTCTTCGATATAGCACTCTAGGGTTTTGACAGTAAGTCGCCAAATAGTCCCCTTTAATTAGTCGACTTCGTTATTTTAATGTTTTTATAGAAAGAACCTGCGCACGTTACGTGAAATCACAGCTGAACAATCTTGCCCTACGATAGCGGAAACAATAATTTCAGGAAAGCTTCTTATCTGGTATTTTCCTTTTATATCGTGACTCCATGGCGCGGTATCGGGCGGCACGGGTCAGCGAGCACGCATCGCGGGTTCGATCTCCGTCGCCTGACTACGTCGCGCCGCGCTCCGCAGTTCTACGCTCGACTGGCGATATCTATACGAAATGTACTGCGCTATTTACGTATTGTGCTGCTCCGCCGACGACGACGGCAGCGAATGCCGGAGTGCAGGCCGCAGACACGGAAACCGTACCCTTATATCCACGGGTAACAAACATTTTAAATCATGTTACGTTGGCGTGTATGTTCTGCAGTTCGCGTCATTGGAGGTACTAGCACATTTATACTTTGTCGTGGGTGTGTTGTAGACAAGAAAATCATTCCTCTGTGGTTGTAGATAAGAGATTGTTTTTATAAGAGACTAGCAGTGCCCTGCGAATTGATCCGCTGTACCCAAAGACATATATTTATAAGGAGAATTCTGTGGCTGTACTATAGGAAGAATAATTTTCCGGGATAAAAAGTTGTCTATGTATTAATCTACAGGATATAAGCTACGTAAAGGGTATAAGACAGGATATAAGCTACGTAAAGGGTATAAGCTTGTATGTACTACGAGACACTCCGGGGGGCATATTTAATCGAATGAGATTTGTTTCTAGCGGGACTGACTGAAGTCTGGTAAAGTGCCCTAAATGGGCCATTGCAGTGTACTGAGGTGTTACTTGCCTCTAGCCTTTTATCATCTTCTCTGAGTACGTAGTAGCTAGATACATAATATCTGACGATGGCGGATGGAACTAATAGAAAACTTTTTGATCTGAAAACCACAGGCGAATTAAAGAAAGAAAAGGGAAATATATTTTTCTATCTTTTCTTTATCAGAGAGCAATCTTGCAAACTCGGTGGAAAACGTTCGAAGTGATCGAACAACCAATTGCGAGTTTTTATTGGAAGAACAACATAAATACATATTTCTATACATTATGAACTGTTAGGTAACTGAAATAAAAGCTTGCAATAAAACGGAAAATCGCGAGGTCTCAGTTTGGGACGAACTACTAGTGATATATTAATTGATACGTGGAGATAAGTACAAGAACAACAGCTAGCACTCGAGACCGGAGGCCGGCCGCCGAGCTCTGCTGGTAATTGGAGTACGTACTGGAACTAATAAAGCCTCGTGCCCACGTCCTATCACAATACCGCCGGATCGGTTCCATTTTCTTGGTGCGAACGCAAAACAGCGAATGTGAATTAGATCTAGTTTTCTTGATAAAGCATACTCTACTGGCTATTTACCAATATATTAAGGGTTCGCTGATTTAGAAGAATCAATTTTAAGGTTTTAAATACGTTTTGAGTAGTTTTTAGGGTTCCGTCAACAAAGAGAGAACCTCTTCAACGACGAATTAAAATAACTAAGCGCTTTAAAATTTTAAATAACATGCACTGTTATTATATTAAAACAACACAGACGTAGAGAAAACGCCGATTAATGATATCTCCGAACGAAAAATGTTTGTTTTGGTGACAGCTTACAAGGGAGGGCTTTGTAAGCTGTCACCAAAACAATCTTTTTTTTTACGTGTTGTTGCTAAGTCAATAACACGGAACGAAATATTTCGTAACATTCATGTTATTGAGGATTTCTGTTAAAAATTGGCGTATTTAAATTTTGAATCCTAAACGAAAACAATAAATAATAAAAACGGGCAAGCGTGAGTCGTCCTAGTGCTAAGGATCCCAACTCTGACTTAAAGATACTTAACACAAATTTTTGGTCACACCAATTTTGGTAGTACGCAATCCTCAGTTTGCGAGTCTGACTTCTAATTCTACATGTGGGTAATAAGACCTGACCTGAGAACTGAGGGTGTTTTTTTGCATTTCCCCCGCTGTCAGCTCAAACCAGCCGAGCTCCTTAAAGTAACGGAGCAAGGCCTTGGATCGCTGGGATACCTGATTCACTCCTGGTTCGTCAAACGTTGTGGTCTTGTGGTATTGACGTACTGGCTGTTGTTTAGTTTGTTGAAGTTGAGTCTGACTTACACCTGGCGTATTTTTTGTTATAAGTAATTAATGTACATGAGCGCGATTACCAATTAAAATGAACCTCCTTTCATTTTACCAGCAACTTTTTTTTTCCTGTGCTTAAGCAACGTCCGAAAAGCATTCCTTATCAAAATTACAGTCTAGGCTCGGGCAGGCTATTCAGTAATTTAAATCTAGCCTAATCACTAAGAACGTGTCCAATAACACTTCTATTATTTGTCTCTATTAAGGAGAAGACACTGTGTTCACGTTTTCTTTATAAGCAGCACTTGCACAATATTCACTACGATTATAATTTATTATGACACTACACTGAGTCGTACGGTTTCGTTCTTCTAAGTCTTCTTACAATATCCGTCTGGCGAGGAGCTGGATGTCCTCGACGTTCACATGATGCCGAAGCCTGTTGTTGTGAGCTTCCGCATGTATTTGTATTATTTTATATACTTTGTACCAGCAGTTTTTGAGATTCCTGCTTTTGATCGGCCAGCGTCAATATCCCCCGCACCCCGGCCCGCGCCCGCGGCTCTCGTCCCCGCACCCCGGCCCGCGCCCGCGGCTCTCGTCCCCGCACCCCGGCCCGCGCCCGCGGCTCTCGTCCCCGCACCCCGGCCCGCGCCCGCGGCTCTCGTCCCCGCACCCCGGCCCGCGCCCGCGGCTCTCGTCCCCGCACCCCGGCCCGCGCCCGCGGCTCTCGTCCCCGCACCCCGGCCCGCGCCCGCGGCTCTCGTCCCCGCACCCCGGCCCGCGCCCGCGGCTCTCGTCCCCGCACCCCGGCCCGCGCCCGCGGCTCTCGTCCCCGCACCCCGGCCCGCGCCCGCGGCTCTCGTCCCCGCACCCCGGCCCGCGCCCGCGGCTCTCGTCCCCGCCGGGTACAATCGAAACTTTACTCATTAACCTTTGCCACTGTCTGTCGAGGGTTTTATACGAGGAAAAACAATTTGGTACACAGGTCATTACTAAATACACAGTACTGTTAAATCACTAAAACAACATTATTTGATACAAGTCAACTTCTTAAAAAAATGTAGCACTCAACACGCCCGGTTCCTACACTCACAGAAAATTGTGCTTCTAGCCTACACTAGACTAAAAACCCTAAATCTGTTTATAAGTAATTGGACAATAATAAAATTTATATTTTTAAATTACTTTTCTATCCAAGAAGGGCTGGTAGGTTGGAAGCTATTCCAACCTACCAGCTTCACTGTAACATAGTGTAATTGTAAGACATTATTATTACGGTGTGTGGAGAGATCTGCCAATACTGCTTGCAAAACTCGACGTGTCGAGCGAGCTGCGTTATTACTGTCCGATAATAATTCACAACAAAGATAAATAGGCCAACACAATACGAATAGCGGATACAGCCCCCCAACCTATTACCACGTCAAATAGCCAATTAATGAGTACCATTATTTATAACTAGCTGCGCACTGCGGTTTCGCCGTCGTGGGAAATTCCTCAGGAGCCGTACATGTTCTCGTGATAAAAAGCCTATAACACTCTCCGATCGTTGAACTATACAAAAAGTTAGGTCGATTCGTTGCTCTGTTGCTGCGCGAAAACGAACAAACAAACCAATAATCAAACGAACAGACTTTAGTATTTATAATATTAGTAGTGATAGGAATTGGAGCTATAGATCTGATCTCGGCGAGAATGTGCTGATTAGCGAACTGATTGCCTGATCGTGATCGTGAGAGACGCGAGCCGAATAAATACGTACTAACTACTGTCCATATTTACGATTTCTATGACTTGCTTGCACATTGGGAATATTTTCATAATTTTTCTATATACCGCTTTTTTTTATGATACAAAGTATTTCTGTGCACTCCAAAGAAATATAATAAACTATACATAAAAAATCTATATTACTTAGTCAAATTCAAACCGTCCCCTGTTGACATCGGTTTAGCTGAAGAGATAAAGATAACAAAGAGACAGTGTTACTATGGCAATTTGCTCGGTGCTCAGTTTTTGGATTGAATGGACTATAAGCAGCACTTATATACTATGAGAGGGTATCGTCAGTAGCGGTGACCGCACA
Organism: Apocheima hispidaria; assembly: GCA_947579745.1. NCBI lineage: Eukaryota > Metazoa > Arthropoda > Insecta > Lepidoptera > Geometridae > Apocheima > Apocheima hispidaria. The sequence goes on from OX388145.1 coordinate 17,692,495, forward strand.
CTGATTGGCTGACTGCGCCGACCGCGCCCGCGCTCGTTACCTACTGACGGTGTTCAAATCAACGTCCGACCACTCCCGAGGCATGCATTAGGCATCTGTCACCACAACATAGAACCGTTCTAGTACAAATATACTAACAATACTGGGAGGCAATACCCCTGAACGAAATTGTCTGAACACAAATAAAGAATATTCTAAGGCCGGATTTTTTTGGAAATAACTTTTGAACGGTATTATCATAGAAAAATTATACGAGAAGAATAACAGCCCATACAACAGCTCGAGCAACAGCTAACAATATATATATTTTTGAAATATGCTAATTAAGCGCTTTCTTTCGATACCCAACACGGCATAATTAATAAAAAAAAATTAGTCCATTACTTAATCGTTTTTGGCGCCCTGTAGAGGGCGCTATTTTCAATTTGATGTGACATTATATAGCTTACAACTAGTGGACGATGAAATGATACCTCATTTGTCTAAAATTATGAAAAGTAGTTTAGAAGTTTGAGGTTACTGGGAACATACATAAATAACGGCCATAATTTGATTATAACGCTCCGTTATGCTTCGCGTAGTCGAGTAAAAACTATTACATATGTGTTAGTAATTGTTATTATCGCTAAGTCCTAACGCCCACTCTGACTTGCCAGTAGTTGCCAATTCAAAAACAAATTATTAAATTTGTTGTCTAAACAATTAGTAATTCTACCAGACTACGAAAAATGAGGGTTATTACGGAATTCGAGTCGCTAAACAAAATATGGTTAACTAGATGCGCCCCGCGGTTTCATTCGCTATTCTACAGAAACCGAATATTTTTTCCGGGATAAAGAGTAGCCAATGTGTTAATCCGGGGAATAGGATACCTTCATTCCAAATTTCATTCAAATCCGTTCAGCTGTTACATAGTTAAACGGGAACAAACGCACTTACATATTTACATACTTACACACTTACATACTTACATACGTACATACTTACATACTTACATACTTACATACTTACATACTTACATACTTACATACTTACACACTTACATACTTACATACTTACATACTTACATACTTACATACTTACATACTTACATACTTACATACTTACACACTTACACACTTACACACGTACACACGTTCACACTTACACACTTACATACTTACACACTTACACACTTACATACGTACATACTTACATACTTACATACTTACATACTTACATACTTACATACTTAAATACTTACATACAAACATTCGCATTTATAATATTAGTGTGATGAAAATAACGCCTATATGACTATTTTATGAGTTGAATAGTTGAATAGTTTATAGTTGAGTAGCTTCGAATAGACAGAGATTGAAAAATAGCTATAATATCATACATTTAGAGTAGATAACTTTTACAGTTTCTTCGCAGTATTACATCATGTAAAATGAGACAGAGGCAAGCTCAGAATTAATTCAATATTGTTGGAACCGTATCGTGTCGGCGGGAAACCAACTGCCGACTATTTCTATTACTTCGTGGCGGGTGGGAATAAAAAAAAGTGTACAGCTCGACGCTCCCCCGAGCGCCCTCCGTCTCCGTCGCTCGTCCAGGAGGCGCTGCAGGCGCTGGGCGCAGTCACACGGCGCGCCGCGCGCCGCCGCGATATCCTATGCATTGCGATACTTAGTATTTTATTTAAAAAGTTATTGCAGTCGAGCGCTTTGTCAACTTTGCTTCGTGCCTCGTCTGCAGACGCAGTAGACGTTACTTTTAATAAAGAATATTGTTACTTGTAATTAAATAAGGTGGTTTTGGAGTTGCTTTCAAATGAATAAGCAAAGTACGAAAACGCCACAATTTGAAGTGATTTTCCTTTGAACTTGAAAAGCCGAGTTTGATACAACTTGCAAGCGTTAGGTCAAAAAGTCCAATTTTATTTACTTTTTAAGGTTACCGTACCCTAAAAGGAACCCTTTTAGGATCACTTCTTTGTCCGTCGGTATGTCTGTTAAGACCGTTTTTCGCAGACTCGCACTTGTCCGGTTTTTTATAGTTAATTCTCTTCACTGGTTGAATATTCTTTCGTGCATTATTGATTGCATACGTCGTCATAGCAAAAGGTCTACAAACCCTACGTAGCGCGAGACGTATTCGTGCTACGACGTAGGCATTCGTAGAACAAAGTGAGGACTCGCTTTTCATCGTATTATTCTCCTCTCCTTACATAGAAAGTTTTGGAAATGTTTCAGATACAATTCCAGTAACTCTTATAGCTACGTAATAATATAATATATCTACCCAGTGATATTTATACAGAAATTGAATTTCTTATTATGTGGTGGTATTACGGTGTGCATGTGTGCGTGTTTGTGTGGAGCAAACAAGGCTCGCGGCTACAATCTCGGCTGCGGTTTCGGATAATTGCTGTTTCATTTACTCGCATACAATATCGCATTAATTCCAGTATATTGTTATTTGCTATTTGTCTGCTCAATAATCGGATTATAGGTAATTATAGCCGTTTAATTGATTAATTGCAGGTTTATCTGGAACCTGGATGACGTGAAAACCAATTTAAATGTTCTAATACCATCGTATTCAGAAATGATTTAAATACTAATTGTAGAGAAGAGTATTTGCATAATTACTAATTATAGACTAAAATCTTAATCCATAAGTTCACTCTTGTTTCTGTTCGAGGGAGTCGACCCCGAATGTCAGCGTTTTGAAGTACCTAAAAGCTATAAGGATATTTAAATAAACATACCAGACTTACAGTTTTAATCCTACCCAAACACGGTAGCGCTCGGTTGTGAAAACTACTCGCGATCACACACTAAAGAAAAGACCTGATCGGCTGTTGCTTACAATGGCCAGTTAAGGCCGGATAGGATATACCACGAGCACTATTAACACTACTTGCTTTATCGTTAAATTTCACAAAATCACTGGTCTCTTGTGAAAATAACAATGCCCAGTAACGGGCCAATCTTATCAGGGATTTCTAGAATTAATCAAAATATCCAGAACGGTTAATCAAATCTCCGGTAAGCAGTAAATTTAATTTAGCGCCAAATTGCAGTTGTTCAATATAGAAATCGGTCCGAACCGTACTAAAATATATCGGCTAGAGGTTAACAAGAACCGGACTCTACAGTAGGTAAATATAACATGCTAATATAATTCATACATACTATTTATATTCGTACGCCACAATGGGCAAGGACATCAGTTATTTTTCATTAATAAGACCTGTATGTTACTTTTATGTGTGTATACTGACAAATAAATGAATCTTGAGTCTTGAATCCACGAGTTTCTAAACTAGACAACAGAATTTCATACACGTTCATTATCGAAGAGTAAAAATGTAGTGTACTTAGGAGTAGTTATTGTTTTCAGGACGGATGGCCTGCGGGGAACAGCGCGAGAGAAATCCGATAAGATCCGGACAACGCGTGAGAATATTCGAGAGTGATTCGCTGTCACTTTCGCACTCACTTTTACGTTACGATTTATTTTATACTAGCTGCTACCCGCGACTTCGTTCGCGTGGTCTCACAAAAAAGTGAGCCTATGTCTGACTTAGACCCTTAAGCTATATCTATGCCAAAATTCAGCTTGATCCGTTCAGCTGTTTAGCCGTGATAATGGGACAAACACCCAGACAGAGAGACAGATAGAAAGAGAGACAAATTTACATTCGAATTTATAATATTAGTTAGGATTTGTCACTTATTATATTATCCACGGCCTAGTCCAAAGTCTCCACCACTTTACGGACGTTTTTGACTTACTTTGCTTGACTTAGACTGAGAGTTATTTTAATTGTGAAATATTAAACTTCACTTGAAATATTACAATACTTGACACTGGCTAAATACACAACGTGTGGAGCCAAAACATAGGAGAAAATTTTTGCAAGTTTTAATGTTTCCGCTACATAATAGTCGTCCCACAGCACTCGGAACTCGAATATTTTACAGGAAACACACGACATTATAATGCACAAACATCACGTATTTATAAAACACGCAGGTAAAAGGTTTATACAATTAGTCTGCAGGGAACGAGACGCGCTCCGTGAATTTACTACTCTGTCAAGAAAGTACCGGGAAAAGGTCAATAATACACAAAATGTTAGTTATTCTTCCAAATTTATTTTATCACCTTCAAAGTATGCTCCTTCAGAAATTATAGAACGAATAATCCAACCGTCGAAACATTTTTTAAACGATTTTTCCGGAATTGAGTTCAGTTCTCGCCTCGAATTCTCTTTTATGTCTTCTACCGAATGAAAACGGGTACTAAGAAGTGGTAATTTGAGTTTAGGAAAAGAAAGAAGTCGACTGGAGCCAAGGATCTTGGTATGATGCTTCGTCTAAGACTGGAGCCATATCTGGTGAATAAGGTGATTACTCGATGGTATTTGTTGAGTTTTTGGGCAAAAATTCGTTCACAGTGATGGCCCTGTGCAAAGGCGCGTTGTCATGGTGCGAAATCCAAGTTTTTTTTGTCCATTATAAGATTCGCAACACACACTAGAGATAATCCAACAAAAAACAGAACTGTATTTAATCTAAATGACAGATGCAACTCAAACTCCGCGCCAAAATGGTGCCAGTAACAGTTGTGCCAAACTAGCAACAGAGAAAAAAAAAAAAAAATATAATTTCGAACCATAAACAAATTATCAATTCCCGATACTTTTTTGACAGAATGTATAAACAAAATATTATGTTATTATCACAAACACGTCAAACCGTTTTTTCTATTGTCTGATGGCCACTAGGTGTACCACAGACAGACCGCACATTTGCAAGTTTTTGTAGATGGTGTGAATTTTCAGTAATTTAATGTTTATGCCGCAAATTTTGTAGTTAGAGATGTGACCTTGACTTGTATCGATGTATGGGAGATCGGCGAACGAAACGTCACCAAGTAGCTAAACTATAATAACAAATGTCGCGACGCGACATGACATTGTCGCTGTACCGTTCCGTTCCATTTTGTTGGTTGCGCGTTACGCGTGGATGTGTTATTTTATAGGATTTATAACAGAAAACGGCTTAACGACGTTAATCTCCATTTCGAGCTGAGGCACTGTCCAGCAAATGAGGCTGGTCCACGGACAAACGCGTGGCATCTCGTGTTATTTATCGATAGTACCGCCATTACCCGGCTGGCGGCGTTCCAAGTCTCTTCTCGCCGCGACGGGCACTGCCGCCGCTGGCAGTGCCCGGCGCGGCATTTCCCGTGGCATTCCAGGTGCAAATGGTACTTAAACGCAAGCCAATATGCTGTTAGGGACACTAAACTCGTAAGTGGCTGATTACGTAGTTAAACTCTATGATATGGTAGAGATATTCAGAGAACCCGTACGTAAGTGCGCGCCTTTGAAAATGATCGTAATACCAATTAGTGTCACGGATATATAAAAAAATAATAATCTCAAAGTTATGCCCGAGGCGACTTTCCTTTTACGACTTTTCGCGTTTACAATATAAATGAAATTTAATTTTCAAGTCGGGTACAATGGAGTAAATGTTTTAATATAATTAACTAAGCTTCCTCCGTCGTACGGGGAAGCTGAGCCGAAAGTGATACGGTCCGCCCGGATATGAACAGCCCGCGGCCTGCGGGTCGGATATTGCATCCGCGACGAAACTATAATGCCGCTTCGTCGTTTCTACAATTGGAAATATTCCGCCATTTTGAATTGGGAAATTACTCGAAGCAATCTCGAGTAATAGAGGGCCTTGCAAACCGGACAACCGGCTTCCGCTGCCGCATACGCCGGGATCGACCAATGAATTGTTAGCATTCTTACTGGCTTTTATCATGATATAAATATTATACAGTCTAATTTGAACTGCAAGGCTACACACGAAGGTTTCTAATTAACACTCCTTCGCGACAAATCTCGTATGATCGACTTCAGCTATTGGAAAAAGGAACAGAAGTTGAAAACATTCGTCTTCACGAATGTAGCGAGTTTTCATGAATGCACGAACCCGCCTAATTGGAAAGTTCGATTCCAGTTTACGATATTATTGAAATGATTTGATCCGCAATCGGTCGTGATTGCGCATTCCGATCGGACAGCGCTCCTGATTTGCGGTTGACGAAATAGCGCTACCAATAATCAAGGATTATAATTTAAAGCCACCTGCCGATCCGATACAGTATTCGGTAGATACAGACCCGACCGGGTCAATTGCTACTGTCGATATAGTGTCAAAATTGACAGACACTACGGTGAATTTTTTATCTGTACAGAGGTTAATATTCTTCGAAATAAATAGGTATATAATATACTTATGAATCTAATGTTGGTTAATTGAGATAAAAAAACAAAACTGACGTGATCTAATACTACGTAAAGAGCACTTTAAATCATTCCAATTAATCTTGCCCTAACTTTTAATTTGTGTTATAATTATGATGGTGGTAGACCAGTCGTGCAGGGACGAGGACGAGTGCAGTATCGGCCTGCAACCGCCGCGCGCTGCAGCCACGCTAGGGCGGCGCAAGCTTGCACGGTTCATTAGCATCATTCAAACTTTTCATATAATTGACCAAGTGAGCGAAGCGAACGAAGGTCTCAGGTCTCAGTTTTAACTGGCAAAATTTGATTTCATGTGTCCGTATGTAGCGAACGAAAGGTCTCAGTTTTAACTGGCAAAATTTGATTTCATGTGTTTGATTTCATGTGTCCGTATGTAGCGAACGAAAGGTCTGTGTTAACTGGCAAAATTTGATTTCATGTGTTTGATTTCATGTGTCCGTATGTAGCGAACGAAAAGTCTCAGTTTTAACTGGCAAAATTTGATTTCATGTTGATACTCGCGCACAGGTTTTATTTTTCTACCTATTTTGACGAAACTTGGTGTACAGGATATGCGCTTTTTTTTAATTTTTTGGTCTTCGGCGATTTTTGTTTGGTGGGGTATTTCCCCCAAAAAGGAAGGAAGTTTGATGCGGCGCCATATACCGGCCGACTTTAATCGTAATATTTGGCATAAACATTCGTTAGTACTCAATTTTAAACAATAATTTTGAATATGAGCAAAATCAGTCAAGAGGCTGTCAAGATATGAAGGTCGTGAGTTCTCAGGTCGATGTCCCGAACTGAGACGACCATATCTTGATCTTATATTTTTTTTAAATTATTTAAATTCACAACCTTTCTATTCTTTTATTCTGAATCTGTTTCTTTATTCATGATCGAACTGGTCTTGATTAATGGTAAGTAAGCCTGACGTTTCTACGTGGATACCCTGGTCGTATCGCGACAAGCTGTCCTGGCGTGTTTGGCCTGATTGACGTGTTTATTGTCATCGAGCTGATTGTGCCGACCGCACGCCGCCTCGGCGCGAGCCTGCGACAACAAGTAGACGACTCTTCGTCATACAAACTCCACGACCGTCAGGCGATCGTCATGCGGCTGTTTCTCCACTTTATACTATAACATAGCTCTACCTAAAAACAAACGTATATGAGCTCGGCTTGCAGCTCCGTGGTTGTTTTGAATGAACACCGCGTTTTATTTGCGGTTATTACTCCAAGAGGTTTGATATCGTATCTGATCGTGTTTTTGGGCTTTTGTGTCCAGGAAGGTTTATAATAAAATTAGTTTCAATGATTAAAAATCAAATTATCTTACGTAAAGAACATCTTTCCATAGAATTCCATTAGATTCCAATAATGAATATCACATTGTGGTCCCGCACTCGAGCCCTGAAAAGGAAATAACGAAGTCCCGCTAGAGCCGGCGCGGCGCGGCGTCACAAACACACAGATTGAATTCAAGAAGCATTCGATACAGAGCGGCGCCACAATGGCCCACTCAAGCCTGTAATTGAACAACAGAACGGGGCAAAATCACAATTTGCTCTTTGTGTATCCTCCGTGCCGCGCCGTGTGCCACATTACCCATCGCCCCACTGTACCACACATCAAAAACCAAACACGCAGTCAAATTTGACTATACGAGTTTAAAAAAAGCAAATAAGTAAAACTTAACTGTTCTTTGTAGTACGAATGCACGAACGTTTTCCTGACTATTCTATTAAAACATTTCGTGTGACGTTGTCACCCAATCCACATAACTCGTCCCTTGTCAGTTTACCGGCGACAGAGGCTTACGTCCCCGCCCCCGCACCTCGCCCCGCTCTCGCCCCGGAAGCCCTCCTGAATAATAAGCACGTAGTAGCGACGATGACCGGCGGCGAGTGAAACAAGTGCCCACCACCGATAGTTTAGCGAAACTCGAAAGTGCTCGTTTGAAGTAATGTAATGTGTGTTTGAGTTAGCACTGTTATGTTTCGGAGGGTGTTAGGTGTTTTAGTTTATACTGCATATTTGATATTAAGTAGTGGATTATATGTTACTATAATGGCAAAACACACAGCAGCCGTGGGCCGAACTGGGGCGGGGCGTACGCGCGACGTGACTCGTCCTTATGTACCGCGTCTGCAGTGGCGACTCGTCCGCTTAATATTGTTCCATTTTAATTCCTCCGCGCCGTAGCTTTGAAATGAAACCCCACCATCGCGCCAGAGAGAATAATTAAGAAACAGACTGGCGATAAAGTGTGCGATATTTTCCGGCGTTTTTTGCGATCTCCCAGCATTATACCGACATAATGAAACAGTTTAATTACCCACCTTCGGACTATACCCCCGGCCCTCCCCCCTCGCCCTCGCTGTTCGCCCGACGCTCGGTGGGTAAGGAGGAAGGCGGAGTAGGAGCGCGCTGACCCGGAAACGATGCGGCTCCCGGCGGATATTAATTTCTCCGCTCGAACGCACCCGCAGGCAGGTGACGCGTTCAAGCCGGCTCCGGACCCGACCCGGCTGCCGGAGCCGGCTGTTTTTCATCCAGTGTCCTGTTTGTTATGGGATTAATTTTTCTCTAAATAAACTAATGAACCTATAAACTAAACAGAAAAAAAAATGTTAAGAGGAATCCAAGACATGCTTAATTATAGGGGTCTGCAGACATGTCCCCGAAATGCTCGAATGAACCACATTACAGGTGTGTCATCATCTCAACATACCTTCTTTTTATTGTGTATGTTTATGTTTATGATATAAATTAATAGAAAAAAACGTTGCACACACTTTAAAAAAAACTTGCCTATAAGAAAATGTTCACAATGTTCTGAATTAGAAAACATGCTATATCTTTAATTATGGAGAAATATTTTAAAAAGAAGGCGGAACGTTTCGCTCAGCGCGCCAAACTCAAATTTTCTTGCGGTTTTCTCGATGGCTTTTTTAAATACTGATTTTCCCAGGACTTTGCCTGATTCGTCTGATTTGGATATCATATGATAGGTATACCTGTTAACGACCGACGCACCACCTATGTTATTATTTGTAATTTATAAATCTGTCAAAGGGAATGAGCGGGGTGCGTGCTGAGGCGGGGGGTAAATCTTCTGGCTAAATTAGTCGTCGCTGCGCCACCTCCACGCATGACGCGCATTGCCTAATACTAATATGTTAAAAAACTACCTTCAGCTTATAAAATAAAGTGCTCAAAAATTTGGAATCGAACTTTTCTTTGGGTGTCACCATCAGTCGCCAACAATACCTATACATTATGAACAGTGTAGGTATATTATGTACGTGAGTGAAATAAAAGCTTATACAACAGAACATCACGAGGTCTCAGTTCGGGGCGAACTACTAGTATTCGTTTATTAGAGTATAAGTGTCAAACAATCCCCATCATTGCACACCACGTCTTCTACGTCTTCAATGAATTATCTCCATCCTAAGGTTGCCTGGAAGAGATCGCTTTCTGCGATAAGGTCGCCAGTTGTTACACTAGTTTTAAGCCTCTTTTTAAATATATGTAAAATTGTGTGTGAACAATAAAGAGTTTATCTATCTATCTGTGGACGCGACGCGTGACCAATATCTTGGCATTTATCTGGCGCAACGCATAAGCATTTCCATTCAGCGCGATAATGCTACTATCTAGTACGCTACCAACTAGTAGAGGACTTGAAAATTTGGATTCTTTTCAGACCGTGTGTGGTAATTACCCAGAGGATTACGTCAGTTAGATTACCAACTGTACGTGTTATGTTGTAAAACAAGTAATTCAAGTAGGTTCTTTGTTTTAGGTTCAATCTATTTTGTTTAGTCAACAAAAGCTCTTGCCCGGGGAAAATCAATTATGATGCTAATGGGGAGAAAACTAACACGAAAACTGTTTGCGAAGACCATTTTTGTTCAGGTGTAAACACTCGGAACTCAGCAAATTAAAAACTTTACATTTTTCCCATTGTATTCGAAATCATAACAAATTGGTGTTTTTACAATGATCTTAAATAATGTGAAAAGTAGCAAATCATGGGAGGGGAGAGGAGAGGGAGAGGGGAGAGGAGAGGGAGGGGAGAGGTGACACCTTGTAACTCGTTTTGACAAAATATATTTATCTCACAGACAAAACACCTAAGCGTGTTATTGTCAAACTCATCTATAATTATTTCGACGTATCTTCGTTTATTCTTGGCAAGGAATAGAACTCAATTTCGAGTACAAGCCGGTAAACAAAAGGCCACAATTATTTAGCTCAATAACTCAATATTAATCGTTCAGTTTCTGACGATCCTCTTGCCACAGTTGGCAGCCTGTCCCAGTGCCGCGCCGCGCCGTGCGACACCGCGCCGCGCCGCGACGCGCCTTGCGATTTATAACAACTTAACAATCCAGTAACGGGATCATTTTAAAAAGCAGCAAAAATGAATTTCGGATTTTCTGACTTAATGTTTGATGTCAACTTGGCCGAGCGAGAGACGTTTGGAAAGTGTTGTAATGGGTCGATCTATCACTATCGACGTCGCCCGAGACCCTCGTCTCACTAATTAAGGGTGACCTGAACGGTCACAAGAAATCAAACAATACGAGAGCTGTTTCCACGAACTGAACTTTAGTCGTAAACGTAAAGGGAGGAAGTAATTGTCTAGAAACCGCACAGTTTGTGCACGAACCTGCTCACCGGAACTAGAGTAGACGGTTATTACGCCGAGGACACATGGCACGCTCCCTGTGCTATCGCGCGGATCCTGCTCCACGGAGTAGATAGAAGTAGGGAGCTGCGCGTACTTACTCCTTATTAAAACTAAAACAAACGAGTCTTTTGTACTGTATCGTGAGTCGCGTCTCGCTCTGTCAAAAATAAAGTTAAATTATCATCCTTGGTTGAGATAGATCCTCTCGGTATAGAATATCGTTCTAAAATAATTATGATGTCCGGTTCCTTATGAGTTTGCGCTTGGTTTAGGGGGATAAAGATAAAGATAAAGAATGTTTATTTGCACAAACACGAGAACATTATACATTATACATTTACATGCACAATCAAGTGGATGTTAAAGTAGTTTTTGTTGCTTCAAATCATGGTTTGCCTAGATGGCGTACAGATTTATTTGGAGATGGCACAACACTGAACATTGAACGGGGAACGTGGTTCTTACCGTAATGGCCGTTTACTCATATCCGTTTTTATTTTGCAGACCAAAAATAATAAAAACCGAGAGCATTTTATGGTTAGTTTGGGCGGGCGGCAGATAAAGCCGTTGTTATGGTTAAATTTAAGTCAAGTTAATGCCTGGAAACTGACTGCGGGAAACTGACTGACCGGCATATTTATAAGTTTTCTGGTGTCACATCCACCGCGCTGCGCCGCTTGCCGCTCGCACGACACCTGCCGGCGCACACTAATGATTCGACTACGCTGCGGCGCGGCATCCTCACCTGCGGCGCATCTAGTGTGTACATCCCTTTCTTTACCTACAAATGAAATACAGCACGGAGTCACACTATTGCGATTTCAAATGGATTTCTGATTTAATTGTAGACGTTAGACGGCGCGGCGATGTTCCGAGCACAGACAGTACAGACAGAACAGTTTGATGCTCGATTTAAACTTATAAATATTTCCTCTACTTCTATGAAGACTGTTCGATCAGCTACGTCGTTTGACTAGCTGTTCTCCACTTTGACGAGACATTTTTATTGCTAAATCATTAACACATTACTAATAAAAAAAAGCTGATAATAAAAGTCTTGTGTCTTTATAAGTCATACAATCTTAAAATGTAATTTAACAGTTAATTGACCTGAGACAAAAAATAGTTTAAGAAACAATATTTTCTTGGTATCCGACACCATCAATAAAAAGTATAAACTACTAGCCGTTACCCGCAACTTCGTTTGCGTGGACCTACAAAAAAAGTAGCCTATCTCAGTCTCCGACCCTTGAGCTATTTCTATGCAAAAATTCAGTTTGATCCGTTCAGCCGTTTAGCCGTTATGACGCGACAAATACCCAGACAGAGAGACAGCAACACAGATAGACAGAGAGACAGAGTTACGTTCGAATTTATAATATCACATTCCTACAATTCGGCCATTTTGCAAAATGAATAGGTTCCATACTTACTGAAATAACTTACTGAGATGAGATCTCACAACTTTTTACGGTGGAAGGATTGCGTTGCGTTTTTTTTTGTTGATATACAATCATTGAGCTACTCGGTACCGGCCCGAATGCCTCCGGGTTGTCCGGAGGCCTGTGTTGCTCTGAGAATACAATTTACTTTTTGAAGAAAAACGCATATTAATTGTAATATATTTATAACTGTGTTCTTTGATAAAAGAAATGTCTTTCCAAAAATAATATCACTCGTTGTTATATTATTGTACGCGAAGCAATTATTCTTCTTCTTGACGCCTTTATAATTCTCTTTGAATTGAAATTAGCTTTTCTTTGATCTACATAATGAACATTGTCCAATAAAGGCTCGCCGGCTCTGTCTCCATTTACACAACATCGAAAATGTAATTTGGCCAATTCATTAAATTCTGGTAATTAAATAGGCCGAAGTATCGATGTCAATAGACTCGCTCCGAGTCATCGAGTCCAAGTTAAATCGTTTTGTAGTGTTACTGTAAATAAGAATCGAGTCTGGATCGACAGCCTCCGCTACTTATCGACTCGACTCGAGCGATCAAACTTTAGGGATTTATTTCCTTTTTCTTGGACTTGTTTAAGAGTGTTTAACGTCGTTCTATATAAGGAAGGATCTCGAGATAATCTTTATTAGGGCCCGGCATTTCCTGAAAGTTTTATCTCGGGGGACGTTCCCGTAGCATCATGTCCCTCGCGTTTTCATCTCGGAAACATGAAACATATAATTATAGCCCGTGTAAAATTAAATTTCATATATAATGTAGGTTTGAAGACTCAATTTTGCATTTGATCGATCAATTTTTGCACTTAAATAAACCAAACCTTTAAACTATATTTTTTTCTATGCCTTATGGCTAAATAGATTGAAAGTAAAGCTGTCTATATTTAGAGTCATAGCGATTTATTAAAACTAGACACGTTTACAAGAGTTTCTCAACTAACAGTAAGCACTTGAGTCGGAAAATCGGTAATTCGCAGCCAACGTAGAAGTTGTAGAAACAAAGGGAGGACGTGCATGCAGCTAAACAATGGCGGCGGCGATCAGGCCCAGAGATACCAGCAAGCTGCGGTACGTGCTACCGTGGTAGTACCCTCGCCGCACGGCACGTGCCGCCGCCGCAGGCCCCCGTCCGCGACGGGACGAGACACGTCATTTAATTTTGTTTCAGTTTGCTTCAAGTGTGGGCGACAGTTTGCGGCCGAGCCCGGGGCGAGGGCGGCCGGGCGGCGTGCCTCGATGGTTCTTACTCACTAAGTGTGCGGTCTCTGTTGAAACTACTTATGACAGTTTATATACAATAGCCTAAGCGTGTAAAATACGTGGCAACATTTAACCCAACATTATATAATAAAAGCGTTCTATAAAGTTTCACAATCCAATCAATACATGTACAACAATGATACAAAACAAATAAAAAAATATCTCTCTCTCTTTACTCACCAAAACGGTTTTTAAATAAAATGTGAATACCAAGTAAAATTCCTGCCCTCAAACATTATAGTAACTTTTTCGATAAATACTTTATGCAATTCAATTAAATTCTGCCCGAAACGTGGCTCAAGGTTCAGCTGCGCTCGCCGAGGGGGGGGGGGGGGGCGGCTCGCGGCGGTGCGGTGGGGGGCGGGCGCCATAAAGCGTGCGGATGATGATAGCGCGTGAATTCCCTGCGTAATGAAAACGCAACCGTAGTTAAACTTTATAACCTATTACCTGACGTGCGGTACTCCACCACTCCACCACTCCACCACTCCACCACCGCACGGCCGCCGGTCGCCGCGCGCCGCCGGTACCCTCCCAAACGTAATTCCCTCGAGAAAATAAATAAAATACTACAAACGATACTGGCTCGAGCGTTATGCTTATTTTACTTTCTTGGCAGTAAATAGTTATAAGACAATTGCAATGGCTTACTAATTACGAATACCTTACCTACTCACAACTTCTGAGTATAATTAAATGTACATCGTGTGTTGAAAACTTCGGGAATACGAGATCGAAGCATGCGAGGGTAAAATAACAAAGTTGATCGCGGGGGGAAGCAACTTAGCAACTTCGTGGTAATCCTGTTTGGAGGATTCGCAAGACGCCGCTCCGTAGCGAGGCTCGCCGGCTACTAACGGGGACGTTTACTTAAAGGATTCTGCTGCCCCTTCTCCGGTGGTTCTGATTGTAGTTTAAGGACATACCTGTATCTCTCTCGCGAGCTAGTGGTATTCAATTACATAATCATCAGCCGGAAGACGTTCACTGCTGGACATAAGCCTCCCCCTTAAAGCGCCACGCCGAACGACAACCTGCCACTTGCATCGACCAGTTGCCCGCGACTTTCACAATGTGGTCGGTCCACCTAGTGTGAGGCCTATTCAGACGCTCCAAGCACTTGCTTACTGACTTATGCGAGCAACCTTCTCCTCCCTTGAGTACACAGAAAATGACATCGACATTTATCTCTTCCAATACTTAATTATAACTCGACAAGAAGGAATCTAGTAAATCCACGACATTGGTTGGATCGACATTGGGTATATTGATAAAATTCTTTAGTATGTCAGGAAACCCAGGTGTGGTGGGTTCCGTGTCCCAGCGCGCAGTCTCTGGTGCCGGCGTCCGTCGGTCGGCACGCTGCCTCACAGAATAGACAACAGTACTGACAGCGTGCCTCCGCTAACTAGTTCTCAACTAATGGATTGGAATCCGCTCCTTTGAACAACTTCGCTTTTACACAAATCGAATCAACGAGGACTACCTTTCAACATGTTAAGGAGCTTCAAAGGGCTCTTTTTGTCGAATTTGATACATACTTGTACGAATACTTTTAGTTACATCGAGGAGTAGGCGCTTCAGATTGAAGTGGTTAGATATACGACAGTACGCGGCGCTTGTCGTTACCGAACTGTTTGAATTCAGTAAAGTACCAGCCACACTCTGTCCAGTTGTGCAGCTACACTTTAGCGCACTTAATTGTTAGACAACTAAGTATTTCAGTGAATTATAAAATCTAGCTTCATCCAATTTCGTGTCGTAACATGTCACACCTCGTAGTGAATATAATTAAATTGTTCAAGACTGGATAACGCTGTGCTACCTTATGTATAGAAGACACACAGATAAACATTTTGCTAAATTCAAAACTGTCTCTCTCGCCGGGAGGACGGAAACATCGTCGCTGTCGGCGGAGGTGCGTCGAGACTGTTTGTGGGTGTCGGAGCTGTCAGTGGGTATCATAACACGAACATTGGCTGTACCCAAAGTGACCGAGTATCTTGGGCTTCCCCCTCAGACACAAATAAAAGATTTTACAAGAAAACTCGCTGGTTTGTAGTGAAGTACCTCGATTTGCTTTTTAAATAGCTTTATAATGTTCAACCCGGAATCTCTGTAGGTGTGCTGCTCGAGTAGGGCCGAGTGGGATAATATTATAGACACTGCTCATTGTGTTCATTAGCTCGCGCTTCGTTATTAGAATTAGCGCTTAATGTACGCGAAAGAGATCCTCACTCGGGGACGAGCATCTTGTGTCGCTATTAAAATAAATATCTGATATAGCCAAATATTGACATTTATATTAGATATTCAATTATATATCTTGTATCGCATTTTACATAAACTCGACTCGCGGCCGGCCAGGGATCATGCCATCTCACGAAATCTGAGCGCTGCGTGAAGTATAGTTACAGCAATTCAGCTAATTAGGTTTAACACAGGTCGGTAAAGTAAATCACAAAGTTGACAAGATGTATGTAGAGCAATGTATTTTAATTTGTTGCACCGTTCAAGTTTTTTAAAGTAAAACCAGGAGTGTTACAAACATCACTGAGAATTCACAGAAAATTAACACAGTTTCAATAAAATAAGGGCGCGAAGCTCCCTTTACAAGTCCCGCGCCGCGCCAGCGTCCTTCAGCACCGACGAGACAGACACTCCGCTGTGCCGTGAATGGGCCGCTCCTAGTTAGGGCCGGTACACACCACACCGGAGATGGACGGAAAGAGGAAAATATATTTCTTTTTTAGTTTAGTAGTCACAGTTCATGTGGACAGGTGCATAAACCAGCGAAAACAAGAAATGTAAACGCGTAGCTGTAAATGGACTAATGATGTTTCAATAGAGGAAGACGCGTCACGGTCTAATATTGAGTTTTATAATTATCATGGGCTCTGGATGATTTCGTGATAGCTCGGCGCTCTAGAATATTCACGCGAGTAAGACAGCGATGTTCCGAACAAAGCTATAATAATATAAATGCATACAAAGTGCCGGTAGAGTCAGTTTTGCCGCACAACTCCGAGAGTGAGTAACCGGTCTTCGAGTCTTTCAGGTCCGTTAAAACGCCATTGGAACAAGCAGCAGAATGTATCCGACGAAAACAAAAAGAGATGCAAATTGTTCTGTGATTTGCAACAAAGTAATTGTCATTTTTGTAGTCGTACAAAACCCCACACGCACACTCTCACAGCCGCACTCGTGTCACAGCACAGTCCGCTCCGTTGTTTTCCTCCCGCCTTCGCTCACCTCATCACTGGTGGGACCCGGCCCTTGTAGCGCTCGTCTCGCTCGCGGCTGAATGCGACGTGCGATGAAAAGGAGACATTTTTCCAAGCAATTAGCTAATGGCTGCGAGAAGGCTTGGGCAGGTTGACAGCGAACAGCTTATGGTAGTAGTGTGCACTAAAAATTTACATCTCATAAATGTTTAGTGGACGCTTCATCCAGAGACAACAATCCATCGACATATTTACTGATAACATCCCTATGATTATTAGAGAATTTAAATTACATACTCATTGTTTAAGATAGTAAGCGTTTTGGTACAACTTACTGTTAGCTTACTATTTGTTTTGGAAATAAATAAACCGTTCTAATTTCATTCCCTTAAGACCTCAAACCATTACAAACTAAGAATATTTAAATATTAGGTAACTGTTTCTGGAAAAGTTGAACGATCCGATTCACGTCTTATCGATACTAATACATACAATACATGTATTCTATTCTGATATATTTCTAAGCTTTGTAGGCTGGATATAAGGCTAAACAATCCTACTTGCCGATATTATCTTGTCATTGAACATACACTCGCCAGTTTACGAAGTTGGTAGAATAAAAGCACGTCTGTCGTTAAAAGCATGCGGTGTGTGTGTGGAAACGCCCACGCCTGCATGCGTGTCTTACATGTCAAAGCGGAATGATTCATTAATCAGTGTAATGCGCTAACGTACCGTCCCTCGCACCGAGCGGCGAGCGCATCGCCGGGCCGGGACCGGGCCGGGGCCGGGACAGGCCGAGGCCGGGCTGCCTCCATTCACACCGCGACGCCGGCGCCGACGAGCGACGTTTGATCAAACTAACAAGTCAAGCTTTTCTTTTCAAACTACTTTTTTGTCAACTTTCCTAGAGGAGGGGTTCTTGGATTTTAATTTGTTGTTTACTTCCTCGTATCACTTTTAGTTAATCACTGTTAGTAATACTCGATTAATCGGAATGAAAGATAGGAGCAAATCCAAAATCACAAAATAAAATCTAGCGTCCATCAGACCACACACCACAACACAGAGAACCAGTTTTTTTAATTCCATTATTCTCATGATGTTTCTGTACTCACCAAACAGAAAGAATAAATAAATACCGCAGCTACGCTCTCCACGACCGTCTCTATTTCAGAAATGATATTACACACGTACACCCACACACACACCCTTGCGTTTCTCATACCACTGTCATTATAAAACTGTACTTACATTCTCTTGCAGTATTTTTCTATTGTGTCCCAAGTTATAGCTGAATTGACATCACGACGAGACATTTAATTTTCAACTTTGCTAGATTCGAATAGAGCATATAAAAGAGTGGATGATACTAGTGCGGGTAAGCTTAATTCAGTGGTGGGTTGTAACCGCAATCGCGCGACTTTATTGCCGGGCTCCATTACGGGCGAGTTATTTGTTGGAAGCCGGCTCGGGCCATACCCACTATTACCTAATCTAGCAAATGTCTGAAGCAAGTCCTGGGAGGAGACGCGAGTTGAGAGATCGGGAGTACGTTATTTTATTTTGAGTACGTTTTGTATCAGTTTTACGGGTTCTTTATGGAGGTCGACGGAAACGTTCGAGTACCTACTTACCGAAGCTGTAGTCTACTTTAGTTTTAGAAGCAGCTAATGACAAAATCAAACACACCGGTTTTTTTTGTTTTTTATAATAGTAGTTCGCCCCGAACTGAGACCTCACGATTTTCCGTTTTACAAGCTTTTATTTCAGTTACCTACACTGTTCACAACTTATAGAGATATGTAATTATGTTGTTCTATGGTACAGTATTTATAATCTCACAGAAACAGAAATCGAAACAAAATGCAATCGAAAGTACTAATTTTATCCATAGAAAGAGTCTACGTCTGTGTCGTCTCCGCATTCCATATACAGACTTGTAGAGGTTTTGTTGGAAACGAATATTTGGTACATTTTGTTCTGTTCCGTTCGACCCACAGAAAAGAGAAAAATAGTTTAAAAAAATCTCTTCTGTGGTTCGACCCGTGTATCTTTGCAACCCCTTGACAGATTATGCTGATACTCGAACTAGAATACAGGGCTATAAGGAAAGAGTATGCTAGGCCGAAACAGGCTCATAGTACTCATCATTACGAACAACTTTTACTATGAGACCAACCCTGAAATAGAGAAAAAGATATCAGCTGTTCCATAGAAAAATATCAATGACACTCAACAAAATGTATGGAGCAGCTGTTTCTGTTTTTCTCGATTTTAGGTTTGGTCCCATAATAAAAGTTGTTAATAATCATGGGTACTATGAGCCCCTTTCAGCTTAGCATACCCTTTCCTTATAACCCTGTATAATGACATGAACTACTTGCCTATACAATTTCATGAACACGAAAATATACATACAAACATATATACAAATGCCGATTTGTTCCATTTACACTTTGAGACCTGCGCCTCGCTACAATTACACGGAAAAGTAGCAGCTGCAGTAGAAACATATATTTTAATTACATGAATTACCGGGTCCTTGTACAAAACCCCTGAACAACAGTTCTCACTTATGATGGCTGAGGATAAACTGTCCGCCGACAACACCGACACGGCCCGGACTGGTAGTTACCAGTACAACCAATACAAGTATGACGGAGGATGATCTTCGCCATCATCATTAGCACTCGTCGTTGATCCTTTTCAATGTGGGTGTTGGATGAAAAAACAGACTCGTACACTCAATTAGATTATTGACTGAGCGAAGCATAGGTCTCAGCCTACGGGAGAAAATCGGCAGTTGTATGTATGTTTGTATGTATATTTGTCCGACGATCAGCTGGCGCTTGCGTCCCGGATACGGTTAGATTGCCACAAGTATAATATTATTCAAAATTTTAAAAATAACGTCACAAATAAGTAACACCTGTAAGAGTAAGTACTACAACATGGATCTATACTATACCTCAGGCTTAGTAGGCACCAGAGCAGAGGTTCAGAGCCAAATAAAAGGTATAATTTTTTTTTAGTGTAATTAATTTCATTTTTTCAGAGGAATTTCTATTGATTTTAAAAGTGCTTTGCCAACAAATAAAACAACATAATATTTTCTTATATTTTTATACGAGTTTAATACGTGGAATTACAAAATTAAATGATCTCTGTAATGTCTACTACCTCTGAAAGCCACTATAGGTACCTACGTGACAAACAAGTGGCGTTATTTCGTCGCAACGCCGCAATGTTTGAGCCAGCATCGGCACCTGCTCAGGCTCAGCAATAGGCCGCAGCGAGCCGCTCAGGGCCGTTGGCGGGCAGCCAGCGCGGCCGCTGACGGATGCTACGCTCGCGGTGGTTAATGGCGCCATTACTATACGACCAGGAAGAGGAGCGCGTATGCTTGCCGCTGTAATATACAAACTACCTGTTTCGTAGCTTGGCTTCTTTGTTTGAAACATTGTTTTGCAGCTTTTATTTACGGTGTGCCTTCATTATTAGCACTCACAAGAAAGGCATCATAATTCGCTCATCTTCGCTATTGAAGCTGTAACTTCCCTTTTATTTATTTTTCAGATTGTATCATAATTTTCTCACACTTGTGCCATTACCATCTCCGTTCTATACATTATATCTTTAAATTTCCTCCAATCTAAGCAAGGAATTGATTTTTGGAATAGGTTGGTTTTTGTGTACAGTTTGTTTCTTCCATAAATAAAAAAATTGTCTATTGTTTGTTTATTTTTTATTATTGAATGAGAAATATTTAGGAATTGGCGCTAAATAACATTGAATTTTACAGACAACTCATTTTCATAACCTTATGTTTAGAGGTAAATTAATAAGCCCACCGTCCTATATAAATAGGTCGGTGAAAATAAAAAATATTTCCCTCTACCCTCATCAATTGTTGATATTTATTTGTGAATTTTAATATCGAAACTACGTGCTTTGATGGTAAAAATATAAAACTATAGCTTTTTTAACAATTGTATATAAATAAATAGCTTATGCCCGCGGCTTCGCCTGCGTTCTAGGTAAAATAATGGTGATCTTGTAAGTACACAAATTTTCAGACGCTATTTTATTCGCTGAAAATGCTTCATCCCTAGGATGTGACGACCGGTGTAGTTGTTGGGTCTGATTCCCAGCGGACCAGTATTTTGGACGACGGCTACGACAAAAAGTCATATTTTCCCGTACTCAAACTACCTATCTAAATCACGGATAAATGCGCCACTACACCACATTCTTATTATCAACTATATTTAAATTAACTTGGAAGCACATCCATTCTTCTAAATGTAGCCCTAACATTCTCCGCTACATCTAACAACAAGTACAAAACACGTAGTTCATTCATTTTAGAACAAAAGATGACACTCTAAGGGGGAGGCCTATGTTCAGCAGTGCTGATGATGAAACTAAAGAAGCTAAATTTAAATAAACCAAAGAAAAACAAAAACAACCAATACAGCAAAAACAACATCAATAAAACTAAAACTAACTTAATCTTTAGGCTATTGCTTTATAGGGATCTAATTTAATTGAGGTCTAAACAAAAACGAACTAAACAAAAATATGTCGACACCATCTCTTATATTTTCGTACAAATTACACATGTCATGCTGTAAATCGGAGAGTGCTTCAGTATGTTGGTTCTACAACAGGAAAAGGCAAAGGTGTGTGTGTGACATTAGGCAGGTGCCAGGGCGCGGTACTCTTAGCCGGATCACTCGCGCCTCAGATATGATCACTCTACTCGATTGGCAGGTGTAATCCCGCAGAGCAGAGCCCGCTCTCTTCCTAGAAGCGATTACACAAAGCAGGGAAACCAGCGCGCCGTCCTTTGAGGCGCGAGATAAATTATACCTACTCATAGCGCGGATAGAGCCGCCCGACCCGACCCCGCACTATCGATACTGAACTGAAACAGGACCGAACGACGTTTATTTACTTCCTCCCTGCACATTGAACCGATGCTGCGGTAGATTAATCAAACTGTATCTATATCTCTAGTGTTTTTCCGCTGCAAAGTCGCGTCTAGATAATAATAACAGAGGATTAGTAACAAAAATGTGTACAGAATAAAGTACAAACAGAAATATTCTAAATCTCTTGTGTCCGAAAAGTATAATTGAATATTTGGAAATGTTAATTTACATGTGACGTTCAAAATACGTCAAATACAGTAGTATATAGAGTTAAAGGTTGAAAACAGTAAAATGGCTCTTTTATATTATAGGGAGAATTCTGTGATTACTGGCACATAATACATTCGAAAAAATGTTCTTGGTAATAAAGTATCGAGAGATGTCTCCCGCCTCCGAGTAGATCGTCCTCGGCCGAGGATGCGCGCTCGCAACCACGATTGCGTCTTATTGTTCCTCGGGCTCGCGCTTCAAGCTTCTAACAAGATTCTTCATTTTCAAAAAGTAGTTCTTTGTAAAGTAGTTTTCTCTACTTTTGCAGATTACATAGTCCACAACTCTACAGATATTACGGATTACATACATAGTTGTATAATAACAACTTTACTTACTGTACTGCAGTCTTATTGTACCAGAGTTGGAACACTGGCTAATCTCATCTTACATAGCTGCATCTAGTATGTCGTATGTCTGTCTTCTAGTAGCGTAGTTCCAACTTTTCCTTCGACGTCAGTCTTGGGTGGTTTTGAAATTAAATAGTTTATAAACATTTCGCCGCAATGCACTGCGCGGCTCATCCGGAGATATTCGATCTTAAATCTCTTTGTTCCCAGTAATTTCGCTGGAAACATTGCCCTTCAATCTGGAACACAGTAGTCATGGTGTAGTAAAAACTACTACAAAGGTGTGGTACTTTTCCAGCCGGACACTACAATGTAATGATTATAGTACATCAATCATAGATTATTTCCTAGGACCTAATTAATTTTAAATCCCTAACGAAAAGGATATATAACTTCTCAAATTACACAACAAGCAAGTTTTGCCTTTTCTTGTAGATACGAGACTTAAAATTGCAAGCTTCTAGCGCTTTCTTTAAAGCGCTGCACTTAAAATAACATTGTGCAACATAGTCTACTAAGTAAGCAGTCCGCTTAGAGGCGTCCGGTCGGGGCAGTCCCGGCCGCTTGTCTTAAGATAACGTTGCACCAAATTACAAGCGAGCCAGTAAAATTAAACTTTTTGAACAGTCACACTCGGGCGAATCGACTCTATGTTCCTCGCAATAAAGGCGATACCTGCACAGCATGGTTATATAATTATCACTAGTGATATTAGTGTACGTTGTGTACGTAGGTCGTACCTAGTCCCATAATTTTCCTCTCCCTGTCAAAATACTTTTTCCTACCTTTGTGATGTTTCCTAAATAGGATCTGACTCATAACGAAAGCACGTTAAAGCGAAAACTCTTTCAACTCGAGTTGAATCTAATCAGTAAAGCGTACTTATTGGCATGAATGACTTCCTCGGTGCTCGGTAGTCACTAACCCTTAGAACGTGAGATCTCGTGTATCGATGTCGTCGATAAATTCTTGTAACTCTGACAACAGTACGACATAAGGCTCCGTCCTGATTGACAAACAGTCGCAGACGATGACGGATCTTGTTAGCTTCGTTGAATGTTTTCAATTAAATATCGTACCATTATTTAGAAAGTATATAATTTTATTATATTACTAGCTACGCCCCGCGTTTTCACCCGCTATTCTACAGAAGCCGAATATTTTTCCGGGATAATAAAAGTAGCCTATGTATATGTATAATAAAAGTAGCCTATGTGTTAACGCAGGGTGTAAGCTACCTCCACACCAAATTTCCAAATCCGTTCAGCCGTTCCAGAGGTGAACAAACACATAAGTGTGTTTGTTCACTTATCTTTCTCTTTTTTTTTGGTGCGAAATAAATATTTCTGTATTTCTTATTTACTTGCATACTTACACACTTACACAGAAACTTTCGCATTTATAATATTAATGTGATTTAACATCAAAAGAGTTGTGGTCACACTTTTTTTTAAACTAATTAAATCTTTCGTGAAGCAGTATGATCAAAATATGTAAAAAAAGAGGAAATCAATCAATTAACCAAATAAACCGAATTTGTTCACTGAATGAGACTTGATCCGCCGAGAATGGATCGGATTATACGATTTTGTCGGGGCTTTTGTGTTCGTGGGACCGCTGGCGCTAGCTGCCCGGCTCGTTGTCCGCGCGGCTCGTGTGACCGTGGTAGGTGTCGCCGGCCGTCCAGTGCGCGCTCGCCCGTGTAAGCGACTCCCGCTGCCCCCGCCCCCGCCCTCGCTCCCGCTCGCTCTGCTTTCCGGATACTTCAAGAGATTTCACATGACGATGAAACTATGATAACTACTAAACATTTGAAATTAGTCAACCTTTGGAATATACTCGTTAAGTCTGCGTTATTCGGTTTACTCCAGAAATCCCCTTAGCACCACATTTGAGATGCGGAAGGGAATTATTGGACAAAATATCCAGAATCCCTTCTCGTTACTGCAGCGAAGTTAAAAAAAAAAAAAAACTATTCACTAAGAAATCTAAATTAAAAAAAAATGGTTACGGTCAGATAAAAAAATGTGTATTATTAAAACTTGTTATTAAGTATAATCATAGTCTACTGAAATAAAGGCAAGTCGTAGCGCTTTCTGTGCCGCACTAGCGACGGTATCGCCTCGCATAAAAGTTTTTATCTATTCGATGTCGGCTACCGTCCTCGGCCGCAGTTGTGCTGCGATGCGCCGGAAGGTAGACCAACTTCATATTTGTGCCCGCGCCTGCCCCGCTCGGCACACTCATATCAATAGCAAAACACTACGTACAGTGACATTTCAATCTGTACTGAGTACTGACATGCATACTTTACCAGGAAAATATGGCAATCGGTAAGAACAGCAACTTACTAATTAAAAATGCGACATAAAACGTTTAAACTAAATTCAATTTGTTACAGAGGTAGGTATGTTTTCATAATAATATGTAAAAAGTAATCATTGTAAGTCCCACACACTCACTCACCTTTACACCATATTGGCCGCAATTCCTTCTTTTACTAAATATAAACACAAGATAGAGATGGCATGAATTATAAATAGTGCTATCAAATTAGTCAGATCTTAGTTAGTGCCGATATAAAACAAGTTTTAAGTGTCGCTAGTGTACGTTTTTCTTCGCGGCTTTAATCGGTTAACTCGTATGACAGAATTAAAATGCATGCTATCTTTTTCTTGTGTTTCTATTATTGAAAGACAGCAATATCACTAAGTTTGGTTTAGCGGGAACCGACGCTATTACCTACATAAAGTTTGTTGCGCCATATGACAGGTCTCTTATAAGGCTTTTTAGGCCATTTATTTATTGATTACCATGGTCTACTGCTTCTATTGCAGCGGTACTGAGGAATGATTTGGCAAAGTATTGGTTTCGGTTCGATGCACGGCGAGCGAGAAGGCCGCGTCGGTCGCGAGGCCGCGCGCCGCGCCGCGCCTCGGGCGCTACGTGGATCGAATCTGCTGACCTGGAGACTGCATCCAATCTAGAATGAACTGTGCCCGAACAAAGAACTATCACTCGCTTTCAGTTTGTGGCACTGCTATTGAAATTCATAGCGCACTGAAAACTTTTATACTCAATGCAGTGGAAAATAGAGGCGAAGCTCGTCGTAGGTACGCGGATCAAGATCGACGCTAACATCTGAATAGAACATCCGCTCGGATTGAACAGAGTCTGATTTAAAAAGTTCGTATAATTTGCAGTTAATTTAAACAAGTATTGTTTTGTCTCGTAAAACTTGTAATGTCGGTGAAATTAATAATAAATCTATTATGATAGCACCATAATTATAGTATTATGGTTTGACTTGCAACATTTAAATAAAGGTTGTTCATAATGATGAGTACATATACCTACCACCTTTTTGTATATCCTCACCACCTTCAACGCGGATCGGCAGTGAATGCCGCAAAATAGTCCACGCTTAACTATAATTGTGTTTCTATATGTTATGTTATTCGAGGATTTAAAAACTTCAGCCATTTCGATGTTTCCAGAATTAAGTGTGAACATTCGCTATGCTGGTAAACAAGGCAACGGCGGCCTCAATCAATCGCGCCACTCGCGTCGATGGCTCGAGGAAACAGCCCTTGTGTTTCAGCACCACAGCAATTTTATTAATTAGTAAATTTTTGCGTGACTTGTTGCCGAGCTTGTCGCCGCCAAGCGCCGCCGTGCGACACCATCACCGTCATACGCCACTATCGCTGTGGCCTGTCGCCGTCTTGCGCCGCCATTCATCACCATCGCCGCCACAGAAGAGTTTTTTTTTTACCTTTACTTCTCTCTTCTGTAATCGATGGCAACGGCGCTGGTGACGCATGGCAGCGCATGGGCGCCGCCATGCGTCACCAGCGCCGTTGCCTGTTGCCACCATGCACCACGGCCACCATGCATGGTCAAATTATTTAAAAACTATTATTTATTTTGTATCACTCACTGATTTGATAGCTAAAAACTTTAAAATTATCACATTTCGTTTGGTTTATTTTTCTTAAGTATAAGCTGGTACAAGTAATGAAATGACAGTTACTTGGTAATTTGTTCATAGAACTCTGGAATTTTTAATTCTATTACAAGAGAGTTAAACGAATGTCTCGCACCGAGTGAGTAAGGTCGGTATCTGGAATGTAGTCCGAAACTCCATTACTTCATAAAGACAAGTGCGAGGGGATGACGAAGGGCCGCATTTGACCTTGGGGTTAATTGACTTTTCACGGTATCTAGCTTTTATAGCGGCTGCTGATTAGGCCAGGGCGGCGGCGCCAATTTCACGGACAGTGCTCGCATCCGGCCCTGGCACGGACCCGGACCGTGCTATACCGGCGCGGAGTCTATTCCCGCTGCTGAATTACCAACATAGAACAAATTGTGCTGATTAGTTTTTTGCCCCGCTTTAGTATTTTAGTTGGTTGAGATTACTGACCTAACCTAATATCAGTTGCGTTTTAATCTTTCGTTTGGTACTTTTACTCAGTTTGGGCCACACCACGACGCAACATTTTTTTTATGCGGCAGTTTGTACTTATACTACCTGTACATTTCTTCTAGAACTATCAACTGTGAGTGTGTGTGAGTGTAACTTAGAATTTAAAAATCAAAGAGAAAGTTTTCTATGCGTTTCAACAAAGCACGCCGGTAATCTTTTGGGTTTACGACTCGCTTCACTGTAAAAAAAAACTTCTCATGAAAGATTTGTACTTTATTTGATTTTCTTGAGATGAAAATGTCACACTAATTTTCCCGCGTATGATGGGATTCATAATACATGCCTAATTAGTAACTACATTTGTCTTGTGTTGTTGATAAAACTGTGACGTCTTCCGATCTTGTTCCACTTTAGGAAAACTATAAAATTATATTTCCTAGGATGAAACAGATTTGCCGATTCCAAGTCGTGTCACAGTAAGTGAGTATAGCGAAAACATTTTAACTGAATTTAAAATGGCAGTGTAGTGCTCTTACCAGATAACCTTTTACTTTATGGCGTCACGCATGAGCTTTTTTCAAAATAACGACCCATTTTTTAAATATAAGACGGGTTTAAAGTAATCTTATCGATTTTAACAATTAAAAAACAACTGAAATAATTCATAACGGTTTAGTGAAGACTGGTCGTAGCTCACAAGATGTACTTGTAACTTTAAACTTTCACGTTCACTAAAAAGCTTCTCCTTGCGGCGGCGTCGTGTGGCGGGTCGCTCTCTTCTCTTCCTTCAGTATGGTCGAGGAGAGCGATGGCTGGCACATGCGACAGCTCATGAACGGAAGCTGCTTGCGGGAGCTGGACTCTATATACTTAAATCTATATCAGTAATAGTATAAGGATTCTTTGGTACCTATATTCCTTTTCCAAAGTCTTTAGTTTTTATGAAATAAAAACTGCACTAGAAAAATAACAATCTCAAACAAAAAAGTATATCCCCGAAATATCAGCTTAAAACTCCTTTTTGGGGGAAATACCTCACCAATCAATATCACCGAATTTTTGAAAATTCGCACAACTTGTTTGCTGGCATACATGTGAACTCAATCGTTTCGAGGCTGATGTTACGCGATGGTGCCTCGCACACATACACACACTGGACACACTCTTTCACTAACAATCAATAGCAATATATTTATAATAAGTTTGGTGTCAAACGTTTATTATATATTTATCATTCATCATCTACCTTATTTTCTTAGGATTTATATTTATAGTACATGCTTGCAAATAATGTAAAATCAGAATATCACATTTTAGAGTAAATGTACTATTTTCTAATAACATAAGATGCCATTAATTTGTCTAGGGCAAGTAATAAGCACAATCCCTGTGAGAAGGGCGCTGTCCGCTGAGCCACAGGCCTGGAGCCTAGGTCGGCAGCAGTTTACCTGTTTTTTATGTTTCACCTAACTAGCTACTAATCATAATGTTATTTTGTGCATTTATATGAAATAAATCATTATTATTATTATTATTATTATCGAACTCTATGCAAGTACCAACATACGGACAGATAGATAAAAGCAATTTTTTCCAGTTAAAACTGAGACCTTTCGTTAGCTTAGGTCACTCGGTCAACTAGCGATATCTTACGTCCTTATAAGTACTACATTCGAGTTACGCAACTTTCTAGGGCCATTAGTGGTCTTAGTATAATTTCTGTGTGGTTTTTAGATTAAGTTGTCGGTACTAAAAATTTGATAAAAAAGCACGGAGTCCGTGAAGCAAACATTGAATAGTACAAAAAAACTAAATAACTTTTATAAAAACCGAAAAACAATATTATTGTGGCTAAAGCAACATTATTATGTGAAACCGGAAGTAATTAAACGTAATGCATTAATCGCGAATGAAACTGCGCTCTTCTGTCCTCGGCTTTACTCTCTCCTCTGAAAGAACGCCGGTGTGGTGCTGGCGAAGTGCCGGAGTGGTGCAGCGCGCGGGAACTCTCACGTCCTCCTTTATCTGCCACTTCGCGGGAAAAGCGGTCGAGTGCACCCTCCCTGCGACTGCGGCACGTGGCGCCCAAGGGACCGCGAACTCTGACACCTTCCACTCCTAGTTGGCCATCGGTCAGATAAGTATTTTATGGATACCTTATCGACAGTGTAGTACTGCATTAAGATAATTGAAAAACGTCTGTGCCGAAAATCTTTACTAGTTTCTTCGGTAAGGTGACTGCGGTAAAATACGTAAAAAATGAACAAGGAAATCCACTCAAATTTTTCATTAGAACGCAACCCCAGGTCGGTAACGATTTTCCCTCGGAATTCTGTCGACAAATAAGCAGGTCCTTATTGGTATCAACATTTTGTACAGAGGTCTCGTTATCAGCTCTTAACAAAGGGACCTGCAAAAGTTTATTAAGCATCTAAGTAGGCGGTCCCTCCGCAACTGGCAGGTCCCGCCGTCGCGCTGATGGACGTCACCTGCAATCGGGCCCGCCGATGCGTCGGTGGACGTTGCTTGCGGTCAGGCCCACCGTCCCGCTGGTGGATATCGCCTGTAATCAGGCCTGCCGAAGCGTCGGTGGACGTTGCCTGCGGTCGGCCCACTGTCGTTAAGAAGATCGAGAGAGATGAGTACACAAGGAACGAACATCAGAACAACACACAGATTGAATAACAATTTCCAATTAGCCTGAGCATTAGAATAACGTATCACAACGTACTTTTTGCATAGTACATACACAGCACAGTACATAAAGTATAGCAGATAACAATACTGCATCGGTAACTAGGACACTGTTCGCAGTACTGATACGTGCGAGGATTCAATCGCCACGACGACATATCAGATTACGATTGCCGAGAATCGTTCTTACATATTACCAGGAGTGTTGTTCAATACAAATATACGCTTGTTACCGGACTCGAGCCGCGGGGGGTGGCGCGCGGGGCGAGGGGCGAGGGGCCACGGGCGCGGGGCGAGGGGCGAGGGGCCACTCTGTCGCGGAACTGTTCATGTCGGGATCTTCGGTGAACTTCTTGTACACGCTTTCAATTATTTATATAGCCCCTATGTGGTAATCTGTGCAAGTAGATGAAAATTTTTGCACGCTGATTCATGTATTATCGTGACGACATAGGATTTATATTCATTTATCGATATTCCTTAAAGGTACCTAAATTTATTGAAAATACTTTTTTCGTGAAATTTCAAGACCAAGAAAGAATCAGAATCATATCATCAATAAGAAGAATCATTAGACCAAGAATCCCTAATGACCCGTGCGTAGCTATTCGTAGCTTCCGTAGCAATGTTGCTAGTGTTGCAACTCGAGATTGGGTAATATTGTGTGTCGCAGCGCGGTGCGACGCCGTGCGACGGAGCGCGACGCGACAAAGGCTCCACGAGTCTCGCCTAACGACTTCCTTCGCCGGGAAATGAGAAAAGTTCCCATGGCGAGGCGAGGTGCTCGACTGCTTATCGAACTACCTTTACACACCCTTTATATTTCACCCAGTATTCCTCGCAGAATACGGTCTCGATAAAATTGTTCAACATACGAACTGCTCGATAATAGTAATGCGAGTTCATTTGGTCTCACCTACCATACCGAACA
This sequence comes from Apocheima hispidaria, assembly GCA_947579745.1. Lineage (NCBI taxonomy): Eukaryota > Metazoa > Arthropoda > Insecta > Lepidoptera > Geometridae > Apocheima > Apocheima hispidaria. The sequence goes on from OX388145.1 coordinate 17,723,071, forward strand.
AAGTATTATTTCTTCAATACCTACCTAGGTATATTGTGTAACATATATTGTGAAATAATGTAACGTCCGACCGTTCCGGTGGCGTAGCGCAGTGAAACGGTTCCATGCATTACATTGGTACGCGAGCACAAAGTTTTGACAAGTAGCGATATCTACAGCTCGCGCGGATCGTCGTTGTGTTTACTAAATTATAAAACGATCGGAAGCCGGCAATAGTGCTATTATTTATCGGACGGATAGTTTAAAGGCTGAATTGCGTCACAGGAATCGCCACCGTACGCCACCGAGTACGGCTTCCTTGTATGAAACTGTACAGGTAGTGTGGGACGAGTAAGGCGAGGTAGCGCGGGCTCCGTCGCACACTTCCCTCGAAACTCCAGTTACTACACATAGGACTTCGTATGGTGGTGTCGCTCGCGTCCGTTTTATTGGATTGAGCGGCAGCGCCACGGCGGCGGTGCGGCGTGGTGCGGCGTGGTGCGGCGTGGTGCTGCATGGTGCTGCGTGGTGCGGCGTGGTGCACCGTGAACGGGCACACAGCTAAATAATTTAAACGAAGTAATTTTTACGGAGGTAATTTGCCGGCGTCCCTTTGTAGCCGTCGGCGCGAGGGACTACATTATAACAAAGAGATACGGATCAACGGCTTTAGTTAATCTCGTGAGCGGATTCCTTCCGCTCGAGTACTGCCGAGGAGGTGTCGGGTTCCTTAATGCGTTACACGTGTACGTCACACACACACACTCATACACACGACGAAATATTTGATTACTCGTAATTATTAATTTAAACGTTATTCCTACGTACCCATATTAGGCATTTTTTACCCGACTACGAAAAAGGAGTGTTACGAGTTTGATTAGAGAGTCTATGTATATATGTAAGTCATATGTTTTGTTTTGTTGTCGTTTTGTTGTCCTCTCATATCTTCAAAACAACTAATCAAGTTTTAGTAAATGAGGCGAACTATCGAAGCGTCTTGATACTGCGGGTGTTATATGATATAATTATGACGCCACACTCAATTGAATGTGGCGGACTTTATAACCTAACTTCGCTGTGGAAAAATTGTATGATCTAATGAACTTACCTGAAGTGAAGTTAACATTTTAATATGACGTGTAAAATGGTTTTACAATAAGCTGAATACTATATTTTATGAAATGTATAGTTGAATGCCGAGGTTTCGAAGGCTTTTGAAAGTCCCCGGCTGCATTCAACTCGCGCGCGGCTATAGGTATATATTTGTAACTACTTAACACCTAAAACCTTTATTATTAAACTTTTCGCTCACGCACTCGGCCAGCGAGGAACCCAACCAAAATAACTTCACTTGTAGTAGGAACGGGTAGCGAGTACGTACTTTATTTTCATTAGCGATTCTCATTACTGGAGTGGCCTCTGTTATTCAGACAGGTTACTTTTTACTTGCGCGGATCGTCTTAGCAAAATACTTTTGCTCTGTTTTCCAAAGTAATCTATAGAATAAAATAAATATATTAAATGTTTACACATAATATTATGTGTCTACTAACCTTACAATTTGTAAGAACGGCGTCTTTATTCGTATCTGTTTCTTTGTATTATATTTTTCGTAGAAAGAAACTACAGGAAGGTAACACAACGAGCAAGTCCAATAATCGGAGTTTACATAATTATAATTATAATAACGGCCACTGGGCCCAGTCCCGGCGCGGTCCGCGCTAGCCATGGTGGTGTACTTGTCCTTGTCCTCGCGTTCCACGGCATCCCGACACGAGGAACCCTAGTGGGGAGCTAGGAGTATGAAACGTTATTTTATTTATTTTTATCTATGGCTCTATATTTTGTCTTGTTCTTTATTCGTCTAACGACCTGTGTTGTGTATACGACGCGCTTTCAGCTTCTCGGTGAATGGGATGAATGGCGGCCACTTCGCCGAGCCCAATGACGGCCAAATAAAATTAAGAGCTGAGCAACATTTTTATGTTGCAGTAGGACATTTCAGACTATTTTTAGAGAGGAAATATAACAAAAGTGAAATTGCAACACCGACAAAGATAGCACCGTAATAATTACCATTTCCATGGAAACAGAATAGAGCTTATTTAAAGTGTGTACTATTGTATGCCGGCTGAACTTTACTACTTTCTTCATTAAATTACTTCACAGTAAAGTGTAGAGATGCAACAATGTAGCGGTCTGTGACGCTCCTGAAACAAGATGGCCGCCGAGTGAACATGAATTCTTTTGTTTGTGACGTCAACAAGTAATTTATATACCTACAACGTAACTTGAATGAAAGAGAATAAATAGAGGTGCGTCAAAAAATACACAAAAATGGATCAACACCATCAACCGAACAGACATTAACTTTGTCTTTCTGCCCATCATTTGTTACGTTTTCACGGCTGCACCGATTTTGATGAATATTTAAACGGCTATAGTCTGAATCACCCGGACGGACATAGGCTCCTTTTTTTAAAAAAAATATATTATTTTTCATTCAAAATACACGGGTGAAAGTTATACTTAAAATCGGAATGTAGACACATTTTTGTATTTAGTGAGAAATTAAATTTAATTCAATTAGTTCCGCATCAGAAACGATCCTAGTGGCTTTTTAGTGAAATTACGTAATTCCCAATGTTCCTATTGTTTCTCCCGTGCGAACTTTAATATATGCCAGCAACTTTGTGAAAGGGACACAGCATCTATTAAGTAAGTCTCTCTCTTGACCGTTTTTCCTTACACCTAAAATGAATTAAAAAAGGATTTTATTCAGTTGTGATAAGGTCCAAATGCTTTTTACATTCCACGTCGAGTAAGCTATCCAGTTACTCCGTTCCTTGGACTTGGTGAATGAACGACCGAGTGAACGTGCATCGGGATCATTCCTCGTTCAATTCGATCAATCAAAAAAGAATATAATTATTATATTTGAAGTAAAAAGGAATAACAAAAAGTAATTATTTGAGCAAAAGATGAAGTCTGCGAGTTTCCGAGGCTCTTTACAATTAAGAGGGGTATTTTTCATTTTGTATAAGCTTCTTAACGTTTCGGTTAGATAAAAGTTTGTGAAAGTAACATAATTTTCATTGAAAAGTCAAGTTATTAATGACAGTTAATTAGTTTTGGATAAAAAAAATAGTCTTACTGAAATAACGAATATAATAATAGCTTTTAAAGCTTTGCGAAAAAATAAAACTAAAATGATCTGATGAAACATTTTATTTAGGTACATAGCTATATTTGCAGTTTTGAAACTCAAAATTTGTTTTACCTTTGTTATCTTTTCAATTCTCAGAGGATTCACGACCTGAACTGCAAAGTTTAGCAATCCTGAACAAAGGCTTAAAGCCAGTGAATTCTTCCAACCTCCATTTGATTGTAGTTTAGAGGATTACAGGGCCGTCCGCAGACATCAGTGCCGTATCAGGGAAGGCAGTGTTCTGTCAAGGTCTGTTTATTCCGATAGACTGCAGCCCTGACGGCCCTGCAAAGTGCTCTTCATGCTTTGTCTCTTTAGAATCCATTTGCATCCACCGGTTGCTCGCGACTTTCACAATGTCGTCGGTCCACCTAGTGGGAAGCCTACCTACGCTGCGTCTTCTGGCTAGTGGTCGCCACTCAAGAACCTTTCTTCCCCACCAGTTATCGGTTATACCGATGTTATATACCTACATAAACTTCTGTATAAAGTTTATATTTGGCTTACGCAAGTATGACCACGTTGAACTATTTCGCGCTAAGCTCAGGTGGCTCCCTATTCGTCTTAGAAGAAATGCTCACATCCTGTCACTTCTCTTTAATATAATTTAAGCCTACCACCCCAGGCTACATTAAGGAGCGTTTTAAATTTTTCCACGAGGTTACTCTCCGATCGCGTTACTTAAGGCAGTCAACTTTATTCTCTCTTGTTACTCCAAACCGTCACAGCATCTTCTACGAAGATGCTTTTTCCGTAAAAGCCATCCCATTATGGAACTCCTTGCCGGTCTCCAGACAGTCCCAGTCCTTAAAGATTTTCAAGGATAGAGTGAAAGTGTTTTATTTATCACAATGTTAAATAACTGACTCTGCGGCTGTGAATTACTTGTAGTGTGTATCTACTGCTTGCTATTTTGCTTTTTATATATGATTTGTTTATTCTTGCTGCCTTCGTATTTTTACTGAGTGTAATTTTAATCCATAATTATTTATTATTTTAATGATTTATTTATTTTATTATTGAATAATTTATAGTATGGTTGCTGGCATTATGTGAGGGTATTCTATAGATTAATATGTTATTTATATAGGGTTGCACGCTCTGCCTTCCCCGCACAAGGGTACGCTGCTGGATAATGACTCCTTGAGAATGGCCGTGGCTCTCAGGCTCAGTTTCTCCGTTTGCGAACTTCAGGTCTGCATCTGCGGAGTGAGAGTTGAGGCAAACGGACATCACTGACTGAGTTGCACCCGGTGTGCTGGCCGGAGAGCCCGACATCATGCCATCTACGACATCCTGAAGCGTGCCCTTGTGTCGGCACAGGTTCCGTGTGTGCCGGAGCCCCCAGGTCCACGCGAACAAAGTCGCGCTTAGCAGCTCTCTGCATCAGCCTTTAAAAATCCCACTGCTGAGATATCGGCCCACCCTCGAAGGGTGAATAGGCCGTATCCAACACGCTGGCTCGGTCAGGGTTGGCGGATTCACATACGCCATCGAATTTATTCTCTGAAAATATGCAGGTTTTCCTCACGTTGTTTTCCTTCACCGAAAAGCCAGGGGTATATCCGTACTTAAGTACCAAAAACCTCATTGGTACGGGCTTGCCCGGGTTCGAATCCGCCACGAATTTGAAGCGAGCGTGCTCCCACTGAGCTACCACGACTTCAACAGCAACAGGGTAACAGCAAGTAAAATATAAATTGAGGATTTTTAATCCTATTACAATATGAAGTAGTTCATATGATTTCATCTTTTCGTACTACAATATCCCTTACTAGTCTAGCTATGGGGAGGTCGGAGATGCTAAATAGTAGATTCTCTAGCCGGTCTCAGCCCCCGGCCCCGGCTTCGGCTGCACTTCAATCCCGCTCGATTACTGTTCCTTTGTCCGAGGATGAATCTAGTTTTACTGTCTATTGTCTTTCCGAGACAAGGTACAATTTACTGTTACCCTTAGCAGAATAGTAACTCCACATTGTAAATCTGCTTAAAGAGTAGTGACAAGTAGCTCTAGTTCTTTGGAAAATTCGACGTGGATTCTAAAACGATGCAACAAACGTGTACGTCATTGAAAAATAATCTTATATATAATAAAAATAATTTATATAATTATAATGAAATAAAATATAAAAAATAATATAGTCGTTAGCTATGCGGCGTGCGGCGAGTAATGCTTTTATAGCACGGTCGCGTCGCGCCGTTTGGGGTCGTCCGACTTGAGCTGGGCGGCTTGAATAAGGTTAGGTTTCACAGGGAGCAGTTGCTTACTTTTTACCGCTTTTTTTTTACTCACGCGCCAATTCGTCACACTCCGCTCCCTGGCCGCGCCGCTTCGAGCACAATATTCTTTTCATTCATAGAAACATTTGTTTAGTCGTCAGGAGTGCAGCGGAGCCTCGTTAAAATTATAAAATAAAAAAGTCTTTTTCATTAAAAGTTTTCCATTGCGCGAGTCCACGTCGTTGTTCGCTGTGTCTGCGTTACATCATCTCGGTTTCATTTTCTTTTCATCAAGGTATCTTCACGCTCTGGGGACGAGACGTCGTCGCGCAAAGACTCTCCCTGCCGCCCTCCCCTCCCCTCTCCTCCATGCTACCTCCCCTGTGGCTTCGTTTTGATTTTCTTTTTAGTTTTAAGATGTTGAATGTTGGAGCTCGTCTCGAGTGAAGCGATGCATGCCTGTGATTTGTTTATTCTATCCCAGATATATGTTCGCGAGATTATTTTTGAAATATTGCGGTATAAAAAAAGGAAGATGGCAAAAGTATTTCCCATTCAATTTAATATATTTCATCCGCTCGGAGCTGTAGCGCCACATCGATATGCCGGCGTCGTCAATACAACAATAATATTCTACTTACCTTTAGAAACACCACGTTCCCAACTGGCACATGAGCATTGGAAATATTAACACTTATGACATCTATTTAATTGGATTTTAAATAAATTTTAAAGTTTTTAAATACATTTATTATTAATGCAATTTACAAAATATATTTGATAACAGTAAAATATAATATTTTGTTTGTTATTCACGTCGATGTCGTTGGACGTCGCAACTCGATATGTGACAATAAAATATTCCTTATTTTAATTCTAATTAAAATAACAAACGTAAGTTCGTATAGCCCGATCGTAACTAGAAAGTCTTAATGTCAGAATTATTAGGCCACCGTAATGGCTCCGACATGGTCTCTATCCACCGACATAGCAGGATAACAGGAGTCGAGGCAGAACATTCTCGGTCCGAGGCGGGCGGGCGGCGCGGCACGACAGTCCGCGCTCGACCGCGGCCCGGAGCACGCGACGCTCGACCGCGACCCTCAGCCTCGCAACTTGATAACAAACTTTACAATCCCGCTCGTCATGCGAAGTTACGGCTAAAGTGAACGAAACAAACATGAGTGAGATATTTGTAGTGAAACGGAAACTGGATTTTTAAGTATAATGGTAAGTTTTTTAGGGATTAGTTAATTAGCAAAACACGAGATCTTGGCTTTATCTTTAGCTATCATAATAATTACCAACCAATTTTTATTTTATGTAAAGTTTTACTTTTAATGTAATAGACGTTTAATTTGCCAAAGAACAAAAAAAAGATAAGGACGCGACACCAACTCATAAGCTTGCGAAGTCCGAGAAGTCAGCTTACATTGGTGGGCCCGCCTTCTATAACCGAATTCCCGCTGCCGTACGGAATGCACCGATGCCGTACGGAATGCACCGCTTCCGTGCGGAATGCACCGCTGCCGTACGGAATGAACCGCTGCCGTGCGGAATGCACCGGCGCCGTACGGAATGCACCGATGCCGTACGGAATGCACCGATGCTGTACGGAATGCACCGCTGCCGTGCGGAATGCACCGTAGCCGTGCCGAATGCACCGGAGCCGTATGGAAGGCACCGGTGCCGTGCGGAATGCATCGCTGCCGTGCGGAATACACTAGACGCCACGTAGGTCCTGGCTACACGAAAAATTATTGACCGAGCGAAGCGAAGGTATCAAAATCTACGAGAGCAAATCGGCAGCTGTATGTATGTTTGTATGTTTATATGTTTGTATGAACTTAAGAACTGTTAATCCGATCTTAATGAAATTTGGTAGGCAAATAGTTAATTTCAATACAAGTTCGGATATGACCTGAATCTGTCCAGGGGTGATGAAGTTATAGGGTTCGCAAGGTCTCAGTTCGATGCGAACTACTAGTAATAAAATAATAAATTAACAATTTCAAATAATCACTTATATAATAATATTTGAGTTTTGAAGTCACGAAAGTCTTAGAATTACCTACCATGTTCATGTTCACCCGTGGCCATTCCCACGAGCAAAGTTTTGCAATATAATAATATGTTACAGGTTATATCATAGTCATAGTTTTCTTTTTTCTCTTATGTTTTGGCTCCACACGTTGTGTATTTAGCCAATGTCAAGTATTGAAATATTTCAAGTGAAGGTGCAACGTTTCACGCAGCGCGCGAAATTCAAATTTTCTTGCGTTTTTTGTCAATTACACCTTAATTACTCATCGTGGATTTATTGAAACCAATTTTGCGCCAATAAATAAGTTGTTTTAAGAAATTACGGGTAAAATGATCACCTAGATAACATTGGGTTAGCTACAAATTTCAATAAGCTGATTTTCATCTTGGTTTTTGTTTTAGTGAGAAATATATTTATACTAGCTTTCAACTTGAATTTTTTTAGTGTAATTATTACTTGTTAGTGTAATTTTTTTGATGCGACTTATTTATTGTCGCAAAAATAGTTTTCATGAACCTACGATGAGAATTTACGCTGTAATTGACAAAAAATGCAAGAAAATTTGAATTTCGCGCGCTGAGCGAAACGTTGCACCTGCAGTTCAGTAATTAGTAATTTACATATACTTTACGATATAGTCCACTGTGGGAACACAGTGAGCTCCTTTTGAGCCTAGACAATGTTGTAAAGAACGCGCTAATATCGGTTTTGAATGTTGAGATGAGTGACAGGTCGTGGTCGCAACCCTCCCTACCAGTGAGGCTTAGGGATACGCAAAATTTCCAGTGTAGCGCTACCTGCATTCTTGTCCTCCGTTCATGGTTCGTATAAATTAATAGAATAAATCCTTGCACCCTCTTTAGGCCATTCTGATGTAGTTGTAGCTCATTCAAGTGAGGCCACGAATGCCTGGAGGCTGGCTTGTCCAAATACCGATCTTCCCAGGACTTTGTCTTCGCAGAGAATGTGGGATCGGCCGCTCTGCGATCTAGTACGAAAATCTCTTTTAGATACGTGCCCTAGCATCGCAGATCGTGCTCGTATTCTTGCAGTCTCAGTCCGGGCTTTGGTTACAGGCTATGCCTTCTTTTAACACAGGTAGCCTTTTAGACCAGACTGCATTTCGTCTCGCCGTTAATTTACGTTTGGGTGCAAGCTGCTTTGAGGCCCATCGCTGCCAGTGTGGTACTGCAGTTGATCAGCTCGGTCACCACGGTCTCTCCTGCTCTAGAAGTGCTGGGCGAATTGGTCGGCACGCTAGCCTGAATGACATCATACGCCGGGCTTTTTCCACCGCCAATGTTGCAGCTATACTCGAACCGAGTGGCCTAGCGCGTGACAATGGTAAAAGACCTGACGGTATGACGCTTGTGCCCTGGAAGATGGGACGGCCCCTTGTGTGGGACGCAACTTGTGTTGACACAATGGCACCGTCACATCTTTCTGAAACACGGAGTAGGGCTGGCGCACGGCTCGTTCAGCGGAGCGGCACAAGCGGCGCAAATAAGCCAACCTCGGTAGTGGTTACATATTTTATTATTTTACATATATATTCTTTTAGTAAAGTAGTAGTTTTCTTCTTGTAATTATGTTGTTGTTACGTTTAAACCATTTTTTTCCATAAGATTATTATGTGTATTAAGTAATAATTTTATTACTACTATTATGTTATTTTTATTTCAATTTGCTATGTTATTGTTGACCGTGTACCCGCACTAGCCCGTATCGTACGTGACGTCACCTGCTGGTCCCAACAGAATACCAGCGCTGATTGTTCACAATCAGCATTATGCTGAGTTGGGATCGGGTTTGTGACAAAAATAGAGTAAATTCTTTATACTGTGTGTTTTAATTTTTTTTAATTTTTTACTTTGTATTTTTGTCACGAATAAAATTTTCTGTATTTCTGTATATTTGAGCCGTTTGGAGTAGAGACGTTGGGCCCTTAGGGACCGGGAGCTCATCTTATTTTCAAAAACTTAACAGAGCGCCTGGTTGACGCGACGCGTGACCAAAATGCTGGCGTTTATTTGGCTCAACGTATAAGCATTGCCATTCAGCGTGGTAATGCCGGCAGCATGCTGGGTTCGCTGCCAATTGGTAGTGGGCTTGAACATTTGGATTATCTATAGACCTTTAATGGTCTCTGGATAATTCAATTGTTATTTTTATGTAGTAGGCTAAGTAGTTTAGGTAGTTGTAGTTTGTATGTATTTTGCTTAGTTAATAAAGGCACTTGCCCGATAAAAAAAAAGTGAAGTAACATATTTCACAACTCAAATAAGTCTCACTCATAGTCTAAGTCAAGCAAAGTAAGTCAAGGTCAAATCCACGTCATGCCCCATTAAAGTGGTGGAAACTTTACTAGAGGTTTCTATGGAGTTTGAGAAACAAACACGAAGAGTCACGTTTCACAACATTTTACTATTCACCAACACTCGTGTACATTCACGAACACTTAATGGATAGAAATTCACTTGTTTTACTCATTAATACTCGAAATAACACAAATACAATGATACAATGATGCGACGTGACTTCTTCACGTCCCATAGTCAAAGTTATACTACGTCCACCGATATTTATATTTATTTACTGTCAGCAGCCGACACAAGTTGAATTGTTACCGTCGAAAGTATTATTATATCTGTAATGAGCGCGTTGCGACACGCTCGTGGTAGGGCTTTTTTTTTTTTTTTTTTTCGTGTAGAAATTCGCACGCATACCGCACTGCCACGGGGAGACAGTGCGGTTATGTGGGAATCCAACCCACTAAAACTCCACGGTGTCCCTGCTTTCGCACACGACCGCGAACCCGCCGCGGCCGTCCGTCTCCGGACCCTCCTCCGGGGCCGGGTGCAGCACCCTCCCCCCGTCGCGACACGCCAGGTCACATGGCGGCCGCAACGCCTTCCCGGGGACCAAGCCGGCCGATGGGCGCCAGACGACCCCGTGTCTGGACACCCGAGGTCCCCCTGCGACGGGTCAGTTGAGTGGCCCCGCCGCCTGCCACTTCGGTCGCAGAGGATAGGGAGAGCGGCGGTCCACCATACCGACACTCCTCATCCTCTGTGACCCCACCGCGTCCGCCAACGCTGACGGTGGCGACCCCGTCGAGGCCGCGGAAGTTAGGGAAAGTGGCAACGACACACCAACAGTCCTCTCCCGCCGCGGCCTCCAACCTTCAGCCAGCCTGCCTCCAGACATCAGTGTCGCCAGCACGACGCCACTGCAGCCCGCCTCAGTTGCGGTGCTGCCCATACAGCCCGCAACCTACTACCACTTCAACGTGGGCTTAGGTAGAAAGCCCAGAGAAGCGGCCCCGCCTCGGCTTCCTCTTAGATTCACCGTGGGTGAGCAGTCCACGGTTGCTAAGCCCCCCCGCAACGACAAGGCGGGAACCCACCAGGGGGGATCATCATAGAGGCCTAACCTAACCTAACCTAGGCTAGTTTTTGGGTTTTTCCGAAACATTTGTTTGGCTAGGTATTCGTAAATAATAATTATACAATACACAAATATTTATTTGTGGAGAAAAACACATTATGTACACATAAACAAATTAAGCATTAACTTGGTCAGCTCGGTCACGTAAGCCGTAGGGTTGATTGCTACGATCAACTCTACGAAGTGCTACGACACTGTAGCAAATTTTAATGTCGTTAACTAGTGGATGCTTCTATAAGATGCTGTTATAACAGTAACTAAACAATGCTCCACCTGATAGCACACCGCCGCTCACCACCGGGTGACACCGGCTCATTCTCACGTGACAGAATAAAAATACAGAACAGAAATCAGAAATATTTACTGGCTATAAATAACATTGAATATTCCAGGAAAGTCACTTTTACAAATTAAACTACGTTTAGAATTAAATTAGCAAACTTATAAATAATTTAAACAATTTAATAATATTATGACAGTTAGGATTAGTGATTTAATAATACTATGACAGACAGGTATTTATTATGTTTTACTCCGTTTGTTCATTACACAAAAATGAGGATTCCGAGAATTTCATTGAAATAATATTCACTTAATTTGTAAAATGTATTATTTTCAAAGAAATGCTTAAATATCGATAAAAGTTTAAATTTGCTATGATTTAGTTGAAACATGTTTTAATAATTTTAAACACATTAATTTATGAAAAGGGAGACATCGTTCCGCCACAAAGTCGCCCTATAAAACGAGTAGACAGTATCGGCACATCGTCGCCTCTTCTGTATAATTCAATGTCGCGCGTCCGCGAGATATCCGTTCCACGCCCAATGCATCTGCGCCGCATCGCATCTGTATATTCCAGGCTTTATGTTGTACTCGCGCGAATTTGAGAACGTTCAAGTCTCATGTCAGAAAACAAGGGAGACGTGTTTTTTGACAATTATCGTTCGTGTTTGAATATCTCCGCGTTTTTCCACGTAATTGTAGGAGAAACAACAATATTACGGCACTTACGTGTGAAGCAGGTATTTTTGCAAACAATCGCATTTTGTCAAAAATCGAAAGAAACGAAGCCGTCCCCGAGGCGAGTTCGACTAAGCATGTAAGCATCTGGCCTGTTTTAGACCAGATGAGTTCGCACCTGCCACGGCCCTTTGTTTTCTGATCTGAGATCTGTTTATTTACTCTGTTGAGTGGCGTACCGTCGTCATGTCGTCGCGTCGTTATGACCTCGTGTCGGCATGACGTCGAGTCGTGTCGCATTGTTGGTAGGCATCAAGTGCCTGAACCTTCTTCTGTTATCGTGGACGTAGAAACCAACGACATAGAGATTGGAAATATTTACGTGTGCGAGCTGTTGTCGGCAGAGCGGCGCCGGCGGCAAACTGCGCGTGCTGCTCGTGCTGCTCGTGCTGCTCGTGCTGCTCGTGCCGCTGAACCGTGAGTATACTCCTCTCTCCTCGGCGCTCGTCACGAGGGTAGCCTCGAGGAGCTTGCACTGAACAATACGCAGACAAAATCCCTTTTCCTGTCACCATTTTTTCTATGATAAATACTAATTATGAATTCATTTTGTAGTGCTTTAAATATCAAATAATAATAAAAAATAACCCTTGCGAAGGCAAACTCTTAGTTGTATGTAATATATTGTATTTGTAAATATTTATCATACTTAGAATATTCTGAGTATATACTACTTTTAAAACATCAGTTTCCTAAGTAATATAACTGGCAATAATGCCGTGCCTTTTCGTAAGTACTTTAAATCCGATGAACATCCTCCAAGAAGTATATTTCTTTTGCCGGTGAAAGGTTTTTTCTCGTTCTTAATAACATCTCGTCCATGTTCGGAGTTGGTCCCGCGACAATAGGGCTCCGGCCGCGCAGCGCTCGGTCAATACGGTGCGCCCAGACAATTACTGAGAGTGTTACTGATTCGTTTGATTTTACACGCTGCAATTGAACATAGTAAACATCTGTTTGTTGGAGTAAGCAAAGAACAAAATACCATATATTTTATCGTTTCAATCAAATGTTTCGGTTGATTGATTGTGAGTTTGTATTTGAAGTAGTGCCCCGGGGAATACAATTATATTATAAATATGGCGTACATGGTCAGGTGTTCCGGGAGATATTTTTACCATTGTACTGCCATTGGTAGGTATACATTAAATTGTTAATTGTTGTAACAAATTACATTGTTTTTAACTATGGCACTACCATGCAGAAATTAGTGCAACTACGGGGATTTTTTAAACCGTGGTTTATAGCAGTAGCGTCACGAGGGAACTACTGGCGCCTGCCTCGGGGCGCGAGAGGCCTACTCATCAATTATATTCCAACCAAACAAACTTAACTGAACATTTACATTGCCTGATAAGCTGTCTCGTTCGCATATTTTCAACATTATAATCTAAAAATGTCAGAGAGGAAATAAAAAAATAAATAAACGTTTTATATCTGTTTCATAGCAATGTTCATGACATGTCACTATTTTTTATTTTGGCGAAGGTCAAAAAAAAATATTTTTTTTTGAATTTTTTTTCTGTATTCTAAATTACTATTAAACATTGGCAATGGTATTTTTAAGATAATAAATGGTATTTAAAAAAAAAAAACTGTAATTTTTATACTAATAAAAATGTTGAAAAATTGAGAACGAGATAACCGAGTCAGGGGAGCCGGCCCTTAAGAAAAATAACTAAGAATCGGTCCGGCAAGTAGCGACTATCTCCGGCCAAATGCGGGAAGGAAAGTTAGAGTTAGTGTCCGCGCGGGCCGCGCCCGCTCCCCTCCGCCCTGGCGGCGCGGCGGCGACGAAAGTCGTATTGTTATTCCACTCACCGTCTTCTATCGTTTTACACACTAAATAGGTACCGTTTTTTATTTACTCTTATCATCGAATAAATAAATCCCAACTATTAGTAGTTAGTATAAATACTATTAGTATAAATGCGAAAAATCTCTCTGTCTGGATTTTTACGGATCGACCTAAATGCTTGCAACTTAAGGGTCTTACTATGAAAACTGACGTGGTTTTGACACATTGTGTTTTAATAAAACGGGAATACTCACGTTAAATTAAAGTTTTGAGTGTCACCGAGTGTTTGAGTCACCGAATGTGATCGAAATTATAGTCGGAATAACCGACTCAATGTAACGTGAGTATTCCCGTTATATTAAAACACAACTTAAGGATCGGAGACGGACGAATGATGTTTTTTTGTAGCTCCACGCGAATGAAATCGCGGGTAACAGCTAGTATAAATGAGACAGGCGGAAAGACAATACGCCCAGCAAGAAGGGGTTATAAAACTTCGATACCCTGTTTGTCCGTTTTCATAGTAACTTGTAATTAAAACTATGCTCTTGAAAATTATCCATAGGTTTCCTGGCCAGGTTCACTCCCGATGAATCTAACTTATCTTGAATTGTAATGCGAGTAGTGTGGACGGCCCACAAAAGCTTTCTTGTTGACCCGCTCTGTTCTACAAAAGGATACGTCAGCCAATCAAACTTTCTAGCATTCGTACGTTATGTTAGACACGATACGCCCGCGTAAATAATACAACCACCACGACCATCGTGCGATAGAGAACTGTAAGACACCTCTTTGTGTTCGATCTTGGCACCTACGACACGGATTGCCATTACTATCTTTGACAAAATTGTTACTTATGCCGTCCAGGCAGATAATTTTCGTTATATTTCACGTAACAGTACGAAGAGGGAACCTTTAATCTCTTGGTTGGCTTATTCGAGAACACAAAGACGAGTGATTGTGTGTGTGATAACAGAGGCGGAGAGTGAGGAGGCGCCGGCTCGTCTCGGGCCGTGGTTCGAGGCGGAGCCGCCGCCACTGGTGCTGTACGCGGCGGCGCGCGGCACGCGCGTGCGCTGCGCAGCGCGCGGCCGGCCGCCGCCCGCGCTGCTCTGGCAGCACGCCACTGGAGCGCCACTGCACCTCGATCCCCTGCTCAGGTACTCAACAATCAATCGTTATCTTTCCATTTATGATAGAGAGTGTTGATCGTTTTGTTGTTGTGAGCTTTAGTGGTAGGACTCTTTTGCGAAGTACCACACCTTTGTCTGTTATTCAACCGCACAGTAGTAGTGTGCAAACATTACTGTATTCCGGATTGAAGGGCAATGTTACCAAAAAAATTACTAGGCACACCGAGACAACTCATATCACAGGGTGACGAGCGCAGTGCATTGCCGTGTAGGGTTTGGAACTGTCGATGTTCAAAATTTTGGGTGACACTCTAATATGCAAATGACGTTTAATATCTGGTGAGTGACTTACTCGTTTCGTTATTCAGTAACAAAAAAAAAGATAATTATTAATAATGATAAAAATACATTACATGTTAAATCCCAGCTGCAAATGAGGACCGTTTGTAAGAGATCTTGCTGCCGGCGCTCTCCTAATGAACCCGATTCTTCATCACTTGAGAAGCAGAATTAACGAAAATGATACCTATAACAATCTGTCAGAACTCTCCGACTAAATGGAAGTGCAATGGCGTTGCGACGCGCCGTGCCGCGCCGTTCCGCGCCGTGCCGCACCGTGCCGTCTGTCTGTGTTTTTTTAACTTAGCTCGTCATAATTATTTAAAACTTAATTTTCAGGACATGGCCCTAATAACGTAATAATTGTAATAACTTTTATGACAGAAACGACGTCATAATCTCACGCACAAACGTGCTTACTCCAATAGTAGAAAAATCAACCAGGTTGATTTTTCCAACTGGGACAGTATGGGCTTATCCAAATCCTTATGAGATACGGGAAAGCTGTGTTTTGACCAATTACTCGTTTTGTTTGAAAACTATTTTGGTGTAGTTCCTGTTTTTGATCGAGTTTTCCGAAAAAAGTAAGTGTTTTTTTTTTTTAAATCCGTATCCGACTCTGTTTCATGTAATGTCGTTTCATTGTTTTGGATGAAGAAAAAAAAACGGAGCAGTAGAAGTTAGTCAAATTTAATAAACTAGTAACTAATGCCAGTTAAGCTATAACGGACTAATTATAACTACTAATTTGTTACAATTTAGACTTTTTGATTAGCTGATGTAATCGGTTGAACCGTCTTAGTTAAATAAATAAATAAAGAATAAATAAACTACTTCTACGGATCCGATTTTTCACTTCTGATACAATGAAAATGATCCTTACGTGAAACTGAGTCGAACCGCATTAAAAAAAGGTCAAAATAACTCATTTATCTACACGGGGAACTCACGCTTGACCAAAAGAATATTATGACAAAATGGTTTTTACAATAAAAAAAAACCTAATGGTTCCTAAGACAGTTTCCTTGTATCTCCTATGGTTTCGGATTTCTTCATACTGTCCCAGTTAAAAAAATATCAATCCGTATAGGCGAGCGTACAGCAACGGCACGCTGGAGGTGGTGCCTGTACCTGGGCCGGTCCCGCCTTCGCTGGTGGTGCGGTGCCGTGCGGCAAACGCGCACGGCGTGGCGGTGTCGCGTGACATCACGTTGCAACCGGTGGGCGAGGCGCATTGGGAGGCGGCGGCCAGCGCGGCGCCGGCGGCCGCGGGCGGCGTCGCGGCGCTGGCTTGCCGCGCCACGGCGCAGCAGGACCTCGTGCGGCCCACACTCTGGTACCGCGCTGACTCGCTCGTGCACCTCGCGCCGCCGCATCCCGGTGAGCATGCAACACAGATGAAGTGGCATGCAACTTCGTACCGTACGCTGTATCCCGCCACCGGGTCGCCGCCGGCTCGGTGACGTCACAGCACAGAAGAGAGAAGTATTATTATTTTTTCTCTTCTGTGCGTCACAGACAGTTGTAGTTGGATAGCCGCTGGTCACGGCCGCGCGTCATCGCACCGGTTTTACCGAACTTTCAGGAGTTTTTTTGTCATCTACAGTGTGTTGATTTCCAAACACTATACAGTTCATTACCGTCCCATTTTTTCCCGACTGCCCATGATGGAGAGTAATGTTTTTGAGGTGTTGTGAGATAAGTATGTTTGTGTGTTCCTTTTAGCTCCTGTAGCCAAAACGGCTTCAACAATTTTGACGAGTGAGGTATCGTTGGATTCTTCTTTACGTCCGGAGTGACATACGTAGGCTACATTTTGCTGTCAGAAAATTTTTTCTCTTCTAACATTACTCGTTTCCAAAATACTTATAGAATAGGATCCCAAGTTAGATAAATCGCCACACCGCCGCACGCCGACAAGTTATTTGTCGAGTACTCAGCCATTCATCCCAACAGTTACTGTACGAGCACCTACACTGTTCAACAGTTATACATACGGCACTATAATTAAAATACGAAATGGGTTGTTTGCGTTTAGTTTTCGTTTAGTTCGTGTTTTTCTTTTAAGTGAAGGAAGGTATTCGCGCCCTATGATGCCGTCTTTCTCAGACCAGGGGACAGGGCAGTCTACAGCAAGACACTAAACTCTTGAACAGCGCCCACTGATCGTAGTTCTTTGATGTAGGTTATATTTTTAGCCAGTTTATATTTTATATATTTGAAACGCTCGATGTGAGAGCGCGCTCTCTCTCTCTCGTACCGTTGACGGCTAGTTCTCGCATGTCGCCGCAGTCGTTTGCGCCTGGCGAGACTCTTGCGAGAATGGTGATGCTCGCTCCCCTTGCGGGCCCCGCCCGGTCTATATGGTTCGATTCTTCGAGTGATGTGGCCTGCCCATCGCCACTTCGCTTGCAAACTCCGAAAGCTATATCGGTGACTTTGGTTTTTTGGCGGATATCCTCGTTCCGGATTTTATCGCGCAAAGAAACTCCGAGCATCCATCGCCTCTCTCCATTGCCCGCTGTGTGACTCTGAGTTTCTCCAAAAGGCCAGCAGTAGTCAAGGACCAGGTCTCAGTTCCAAATGTCATCACTAGCAACACAAATTGGTCTTCAGTTCTAGTTCTCTTTTTTGTTTATTGATTACAATATTTTTATATTTCAATCCAAGAAGGTGGCATCTAGCTTTTTTTTTTTTTTTTTTTTTTTTTTTATTTATTGGTTTACCAACAGGATGAAACAATTAATCAACTAATAATAAACATGATAATACATTAGGACCTATGTAACACCCCAGTAACAGGTAAACTCTGCATGTTTTTAAATTTGGACATGAATACACTCGCTGGGATCACAATACAAACAATATGTGATCCTGTACTTATACAACACATCACGTAAGGGCTAGAGTAGCCCTTTTTTTAAACTTAGGGAGGGAATCCATAAAGAAGTCAATTCCGTGCTCTGACCAAAGCCAGTTAGCAGATCTCAACATTCTTGTTAACGGGCTGTATTCGCCCATTACAGTTCTACGTTTTTGAACGGAGAAGAACTTGTATTTAAGTTTGTGGAGGCGATGGCCAGGGCGCGGAATTAAAAATTTAATAGAGTTAAGAATCTCAGGGGTATGCATATAACCGTTTAGAATTTTGTACAGGGTAATAGCATCAGCTACACGACGTCTATCGGCCAGTCTTTGCAGTTTAAAATATTCCAGTCTGTCATCGTAGCAAGTAAGCTCACCTCTCTTGCCCAGAGATCTGGTCAAGAAACGCAAGAAGCGCTTTTGTATTCTTTCAATGTTTTTTCTGTGGCATTTATGGTGAGGGCTCCAAATACTAGGACAATATTCCAAGTGGCTGCGAACTAGAGACTTATAAAGTGTAATTTTGACTATGGGGTTCTTGAATTTCCTGCTATTACGCCAAATGAAACCCAAGGCTCTACTAGCCTTTTTTATTATAGCATTGTAATGAGGTTTAAAAGACAGATTTTTATCATAAATGACACCCAGATCCCTTATTACATCCACTTCCTCCAGTGTGGTTCCATTCAACACATACTTACTAGGAGTAATAATGCGTTTCTTAGTAATTTTAATGTGTTTGCATTTAGCTGTGTTAAGAGGCAGTCTGTTCAACTGGCACCACGAGTTAAGGTTATCAAGATCCTTCTGCATTTTCTGCGAATCACTAACATTGTCAATCTTTTGATAAATTTTCAAATCATCGGCAAATAGTGAAAACTTGACAAACTCGAAGATTCTAGAGAGATCATTTATGAAGGACAAAAAAAGTATCGGACCTGCATGAGAGCCCTGGGGGACTCCTGAAGGAACCAGAAACGCTTCAGATTCATGGCCGCATATTACGACTTTTTGATACCTATCAGTCAAATAGCTACGGAGCCAGTCCAACAAACGTCCACTCACGCCGAGTGCGGAAAGTTTGTCAATCAGGATTTCATGGTCCACTCTGTCGAATGCTTTACTTATATCAGTATATACAACATCGACCTGCTTACCTTGATCAACTAGGGTTGATAAGTGCTCGCTATATAATAGCAAGTTGGACAGAGTGGACTTTCCCTTTTGGAAACCATGTTGTTGATCAATTAATAGATGTTTAAGGTGGAACGATAGAATCGGACAAATCAAGCTTTCCATTACTTTTGCAAAACATGTTAAAATTGAAATCGGTCTATATTCTTTGATATTATTTAACTTCGAAGATTTTGGAATTGGGATGACATTTGCAATCTTCCATGCTGAAGGGAATACACCTGAAGACATTGACTTATTGTAAATCAAACTCAACGGAATGCATAATGAGTCAGCACATTTACTAATAAAGTATGGTGGGATGAGGTCAGGACCGGCACCCTTGGTAGGGTCAAGTCTCTTTAAGGCTTGTTGGACCGATGATTTAGTAAAAGTGACATGAGAAAGTATATTAGTACTTTGCTCCAAATTAACTGTATTGAAAGGGATACTGGATTTCGGCAAGTAAACAGAAGAAAAATGAATTTTGAACAGCTCGCATATTTCCTTGGGGGAAGAAGCAACTGTACCATCAAGGAACATTTTGTTTGGGAAGGAAGTCTTACATTTCTTTTTGTTTGTAACATATGACCAGAAAGATTTTACATTTTCACCCTGAAGTAATGACTTTTCAATTTTTTTTATAAACAAACTATAATCATGATTGATTGTACAGTGGCATCTTCGCCTCAGAAGCTCATAGGAAAGGGTATCTCTTGGGTTGTTATATTTCTTCACTTTACGCCTGAATTTCTCCTTTTCTTTAATTATCTTGATTAAGCTAGATGAGTACCATGACGGATAAGTTCCATTCATGAACCTTTTTTTAGGAACACACTCTTCAATAATGGTATCCAGTTTCCCTTTGAATACAGAAGTCATTTCATCCACATTAAGGGTATTATTGAGAACAGTTCCCCAGTCAATGCTGCCAATCCTGTCCTGAATTTCCACATAATCGCATTTATAAAAGTTAGGTTTAGTGAATGGCTTAGGTTTTAAGAATTTGGGAAGTTGACAATCTAGCGTTATAAGTAGTGGTGGATGGAATACGTCAATTTTAGATAAAGCAATGGTTTCATGAACCACCCTAATATGAGGGATATTAGATAAAATCAGATCTAGGACTCTGTCGTCTTTATAGGGTATAAGATTAAATTGTGTTAAGACGTTAAGGGACATAAATTCTATCAACAAGGCGGCCATAGTAGAGTAGTGAGCATTGTTAGGGATCGCCGGTGTGTAAATATTACTAGTATTATCAGGATCTAGAACCCATGAAATGTCAGGCAAGTTAAAGTCCCCAACCACTAACAGGTCTTTATTTGGAAAGTCAGAGATAGCGTTGTTAAGATCCAAAAGTAACGACTTAAGTTTTCCTATATTCGCAGGAGAAGGCAAATAAATAGCACATAAATAAAGATTCACAGTTTTAAAGTTTAGATTAACATTGACTGAGACCCATAGTACTTCACTGGTACAATCAATGAGTTGCACATAAGAGGAACTTATTCGTTTTGTCACCGCTATCAACACTCCACCACCTGACAACTTAAAGCTATTTTTATCATTGCGATCAGTTCTATACACAATATAATTATCATTCAAAACCTCGGAATCAAAGAAGCCCTCATCCAGCCACGTTTCAACCAATATAATAACGTCGTAATCACAGCTCAGACTGGCCAGATAGAGATCGCTAAGCTTACCCCTAATGCTTCTTACATTTTGATAGTAAAAACTTAATGAATTCATAAGGTAAATGAGATGTTTTAATAAACTACTTTTGCCGTGAGAAAAAGATTTTAAATTAATTAAATACAACAAATATGTAGGTACGTAAAAACGTACAGGAAAAAAGTAAAATTAAGTGAAATACAATGTAATGTAATGTAATGTACGGTACAAATTTTAAGCCATCCTCCCACGGAATGACTTAGGGAGAAGATACCCAATTATCTAACTCAGAACACACTCCATAGAAAACAAAATGAACAACATAAAAAGAAAAGAGAGGAAAAAAAGGTGGGAGCCTTTCTTTCCTTTCTCTTCTCTATGGCCTATGTGGCCTTAGTGGCACCCTCTACAGGTATCTCAACACACATTCCTCATTAACTGACAAAATAAAATTCAATTATCAACCCTTTGCAGATGATACAAGACCTATCGGAGTAAAATTACATTAGTCAGGATTGAATACTACAATATTGTCATGCACCGAACCCGAACAACATAACTCTAAGCACAGTGAAAGTGAAGGCATGTGAATGCCCTCACATGGACTGCGCTCAGAGCCACGTCGTTCGGGAAATTTCGGTTCGGTTTCGACTCAAAATATCAGAAAACTCAGGTGAACATATAAAAATCTAAGTGAGACACAACAAGGCTAGAGCCTAAGTAAGACACAATAACCAAAAAAAAAAAAAAAAAAACAAGTCTGGAAGGTGCCACAAACATCGTCCATATACAATTCTATAACATAGAAGACATTGAGTGAGCAAGTAACTAGCTAAGAGTTAAAAACTAGGCCTAATCTATTGACACAAGAGATTCACAATCTTTCACCCAAATTGCTGGAGATGTTTCGTTCTTACGCATGAAAATTCGACCATTTCTAATCCAGACAAACTTAATACCCTTATCCTTGGCTGCCATACGAGCCCTTGCATGCAGTTCTTTGTTTAAGGGCGATAGATGCTCCTGGACAAAGACGGCAGTTTTGATTTCGCTTGCAATGCCAATATGGGCGCTGTTAAGCTTGTCCTTCGGGTTTGACTTGTTAAACCTGATGTAAGAAGCGAGGAAGTTATCTCGGACGCGTTGTGATGGCAGTCTAGCTATAATGGACTTTGGTCTAGTAGACTGAGTATTAAGCTTGGCAACTCGCGAACAGTGGAGTATATCCTTATCTTCCAATGGACATGAAATAGTGCTTGCTATTTGTAGAATCATGTTGGCTAAGTTTTCTGAGCGATGCTCTGGAACGCATTGAATCTCAATATTGTTGTCTCTTGAATGTTGTTCAACCAAGTTAAGTTTCATTTGCAGGGATTTGACGTCCTGGTTAAGTCGCTTTTTGTCAGACTGCAGCTCTATAATCTCAACCTTTCTCTGCTCGACTAACTCCGTCAGCACGTCATGTTTAGCAGACATGAAAGTGACTGATTCACAATAATCATTTAACAAGTTCAACCTGGATTCAAACTTAGATTCAAACTTGCTGAGCTCATCTTGCAGGATCTTCTTGACAGATTCCTCGAGATTAAAATGAAGTTTTTTTAGTATCGTGTCCGTTAAGGCGTCGAACTGCAGGTCAGAAAGATGCACCTGGGGCCCGGCCTGACGCTCTTCCAACATAACACCCGTAGGCGACAGCGAATCGGTTGCTCTGTTCGCCGATAGCGAATGAATTGGGGTGTTAGAATTATCTGTACGCGGGCCTGTCTTGCACTCGGGGCACTTCCAATTAGATTTGCTGGCGCTTGAAAGCTTTTTGAAGTTTTCTTTCGTTATATTTACGCAGAGGTAATAAAAACTCTTGTGACACCGACAACAGGAGATTTTGTCAATGACATGTACACTTCCATGACAACCCTCGCAAGTATTCATGATCACGCAAGGTTGCCAGTCTGTATGTAAGAAGAGTGCTGAAAATTTGTACCAGCTGTTAAACTGATTTGTAGAACAAGAAAATGTAGCTGACTAAAACCATTCACTAGTGAATTTCACTTAATTATGTGTTGTTGGCTGTAGGTATGTAGTTGCCTGAATTGTAGCTGAGTAGAAATCGATCGAATGTCAAAGTCAGTTTTAATGTCAATCACTGAATTTATGACGTACAGAAAGTCGAATGACGGCTCAATTGCACAAGTGGGTAGGCCGAACCGAGATTATTCAGCAGAATGATTTCAATTTGGAATTTGTGATGAGTTTTATAGTTATACTGTGATAGCCTGGATGAAGATTATTATCTCACTCGCTAGCGTACAATATTGTCTTCATGTGACACACTTCTTGCACTATTCCGCACTTAATTACTGCGATAAGAGAAAATAAACCAAGAGCACTGTGTATTATGACCAAGTTTTTTTTTTTTTTTGCAACGCCGGCTGGCGCACTGCCCCGCCCCGTCGCGCACCATCCTAACTAATACTAGTAGTTCGCGCCGAACTGAGACCTCGCGACCCCTATAACTTCTCAACCCCTGAGCCGATTCAGCTCATATTCAAACTTACAAAATTTATATAAATGAACTACATGCCAACAAAATGCGAATGTAACTTTGTCTCTGTCTGGGTGTTTGTCGCGTTATCACGGCTAAACGGCTGAACGGATCGATCTGAATTTTTACCCGACTGCCCAAGGATGAGGGTAATGTGTTTGCATTATATATAGCTTAAGTATCGGAGACGGATATCAGCTACTTTTTTTTGTAGGTCCACGCCACAGATGAATAGTTAGTCCACGCGAAAAAAAGTCGCGGGTATAATCCCCGGCACGTAAGTTGAACAAAAATGGCTGACCTCTGCGCAGGTACAATAGTAGAGAAAAGTGTTACGTTGCGGTTTCCCGCGAAACGTAGAAGATAATCGCAACTTTTGAATCGATTGGTAATTTTGCATGTTTTAGGAAAATAAATAATAAATAATTGTTATAAATATTCAAAACTTTTAAAAGTGTAAATTAAAACTATATACTAAGTATAAAACTAACTACTAAACTATATATATGAGGTTTATCCACAGAGTCAGTACTACTCAAAATCACTATGGCTATCTTAATAAATACTACATAATAAGAATAAAATATTTTCGTGTTGTTTACAAAACTCCATGGTAGAGTCCTTAATAAGTCTCTACCACTTTACTGGGGCATGACGTGAACTAGACTGTGACTTTACTATATACGAAGACCATCCTTCTCTCTTGTCTCCTTAATGTTGGCTGTCGAGGCATTTTATTCACATATAAACACACTTGAAGTGAAAATGCCGTGTGCGACAGTACTCTCAGGCGCAAGGAGCGTGTGCGCGGGTGTCGGGGGACAAAAATTGACTAAGCGCATGCGCGCGGGCTTGGAGTCACCTTCCCCGCATCGCACCCCATACCGCACTTCAGTTAAGACCTATAAATGTGTTACTGCGCATTGTTCAACTTATGCGCCGCGCATTATAACAGCTAGTAATATACATTTGTGACGGCCACGAAATTACCTACAGTTTTATTTTTTCTGAAGCGATGTAACACATCTAATGCTCTAATTGGCACACGATGGCTTATAGTTTTATTGATATTGTGGTGGCTGTGGACACCACCACGATTTTGTGCATACCGATGCACCGCTCGCCTCAGCGCGCGGCAGGCAACTGACGTGCGTGCGCACACGCGAGTAGCGGTGACAGATGGGAGCGAAGAGCGACGTGATCCTACGCTGAGCATCGTATGAAGACTGACGCACGCGGCGACAGTTTCGTATGTTTATAGTTGCGAGAGAAAGAGGCGAGACATGCCGTCTCGTACATCAGCGAGTAGATGATTCGTCCGCCATCTATTGACCGCGGTCGGTAGATTGTACTTGATGTAAACTGTTATTTAGCAAAATAAATATCACTATGACATTGGATAGTATTCGACTTTTACTTTTACCCTCCTCTCAAGAGCCGCTACAATATTACCGCAGCGTAACTGGAACGTGCCCATTTAATAGAATCACTGGAATTATCGAGGAGAATAAATCGCGCAGAACTCGAAACGGAAAAACCTCTCTGAGGGTCTCGAACGCGCATAAATCTTTCGGTCGCCTTATTCTTACCGCTTCCGGACCGGCAAGGCAATATTTTACGTCGCGTCTGGATCCCGGCTCTTAATTAATACCGTCCGCTTCCCGAGATGTTTCATCTTATTAGCGGCAGAAAACAGGACGTGATGCGAGTCGACGGTGCGACATCACGGTCACGTTAAGTCTTAAATATTTAGTGTGCGGCCATGAGCATGTCAATATGACTACTTCAGACTCTCTTGACGCAACCAGTTCGGTCGACGCTCAGTGCGGCTCGGGCGAGGGACGACTCACCCAGAGTGGTCCCTGACGCAACTAGTTCGGTCAACGCACAGCGCGGCCGCAAGCGAAGGACGACTCAGCCAGAGTGGTCACTGACGCAACCAGTTCGGTCGACGCTCAGCTCGGCCGCGGGCGCAAGACGACTCAGCCAGAGTGGTCACTGACGCAACTAGTTCGGTCAACGCACAGCGCGGCCGCGGGCGAAGGACGACTCAGCCAGAGTGGTCACTGACGCAACCAGTTCGGTCGACGCTCAGCTCGGCCGCGGGCGCAAGACGACTCAGCCAGAGTGGTCACTGACGCAACTAGTTCGGTCAACGCACAGCGCGGCCGCGGGCGAAGGACGACTCAGCCAGAGTGGTCACTGACGCAACCAGTTCGGTCGACGCTCAGCTCGGCCGCGGGCGCAAGACGACTCAGCCAGAGTGGTCACTGACGCAACTAGTTCGGTCAACGCACAGCGCGGCCGCGGGCGAAGGACGACTCAGCCAGAGTGGTCACTGACGCAACCAGTTCGGTCGACGCTCAGCTCGGCCGCGGGCGCAAGACGACTCAGCCAGAGTGGTCACTGACGCAACTAGTTCGGTCAACGCACAGCGCGGCCGCGGGCGAAGGACGACTCAGCCAGAGTGGTCACTGACGCAACTAGTTCGGTCAACGCACAGCGCGGCCGCGGGCGAAGGACGACTCAGCCAGAGTGGTCACTGACGCAACTAGTTCGGTCAACGCCCAGCGCGGCAGCGGGCGAAGGACGACTCACCTAGAGTGGTCACTGACGCAACCAGTTCAGTCGACGCTCTACGCGGCGTGGGCGAGGAACGACTAAACAATTTTACTTGACAATTTATGACGTCGTGAAGGAATAAATATTATCTAAAGTAATATCTCATTTATTACTTCAATTATTACAGCGGGGGTACAGACAAGGAAGAGAGTCGCCGATTAATGGACCTGGATAAGGAGTTGTTATTATAGTATTATAACAATTTACATCAGGTCGCCAATAAATAGGTGGCGAATGTAAATTTGCTTTGCAAAGGTAGTCAACTTGCGTAATATCTTTAGTTTCCGTGAACCGATTTTAAGAAACCAAGTTTGTTTTAAAGCATGGGACACCACAGTGCTAACCACAGTTTACGAGTGCACGATCGACCGGATGCTAGTGTGCATTCAGAGCGGGAAGATCCCGATACTAGTAAACTAAGATAGTGTTAAACGTTGTAATTATGTTGTATAATAATCGAAAAATGATAGGTGATGTTTGTATGTGTAGAGTCGCGTTACGTCCAGGCCGGGCAGCTGCTGCTTATCCGCGACGTGTCGCCGGCGGACGCGGGTCCGTACTCCTGCGTGGCGCGGCACGACCTCACCGCGCTCTCCCGCCGCTCGCCGCCCGCGCACCTCGCGCTCACCGGTCAGCCGCACACACCACCGTAGTCGGCGCATTATTACGACGGACTTGTCATTGGCGAAAACTCTATATCTCTCTCTAACTCATGTAGAACTTCTCTCTCGTCTCTTGCGCTCTCGGTAGTCTCGCAGTTTTGAAAGGACCACTGACTATTCAGAGGACCGCCGACTATGAGAGTCCGTCGCGTCCGGTCGATAAAAAATATTACGTCATATTAAAGAATAAAGAAACAAATTATAATTTTATGTTGTAACAAACCGTCGATAGGTCGAGTTGAGAGTGCGTTGTGTTGCTGCAGAGGACGTCGCGGGCGGCGCGCCGCCGCGGCTGGCGAGCGCGCGCGCCGACCTCTCCGTGCCGGCCGGCGCCGACTTCTGCCTGCCGTGCGCCGCCCCCGGCCTGCCGCCGCCGCACTACACGTACACACTTACTTTAACATAATGTTGGATTTCACACGAAATTATCGCGAGCAAAGAACACCTAGCAGATTCTCGGCGCTTGAATAACGTTCACTTATCAAAAAATTATTACTGACAAGCTGTTACGGCGACTTCGTTCGCGTGGACATACAAAAAAAAGTAGCCATGTCTGTCTTCAACCCTTAAGTTATATTTATGCGAAAATTCAGGTCGATACGTTTAGCCGTGATAACGCGACAAACACCGAGACAGAGAGACAGATAGGCAGAGACAGAGTTACTTTCGCATTTATAATATTAGTTACATTGAGCTTCGATTGTAGCTCAATGATTAGTTATGACATAAGTCGTGTTAATGCAATCAAAGCGAAAAATGAAAGGCGCGATGCACGATGACGCAGTCACTGTATACTTTTTTACATTAGATTAAATGACCAAATATACAATAATCTAAAAACATCTTGTGTAAAATGAAACTCGCGGGTGATGAAACTACTGTCATAAAACTTGTGGTGTCTCCCGGCAGGTGGTACCGCGAGTGGAACGGGCGGCTGCAGCCGGTGGAGGGCGGCGGCGCCGCGGCCGGGGCTTGGCCGTGGGCGGACGGCGCGGCGCTGTGCGTGCGCGGCGCGGCGCGGGCGCACGCCGGCGTCTGGCTCTGCAAGGCGTATAACGCGTTCGGCGACGCCACCGCTCAACACCGCGTCACCGTACGCGACACGCTCACCGTCACCGTGGAGCCCACCCTCGTGGTCAGTCGCATCCGGCTTCACTCTCGAGGCGACGCTCTTCCGCTAACTGTGTTTGTGTTATGTGTGTACAGCGCGCGACGGCGGGAAGCACGGTGCAGTTTAACTGCTCGGCGTCGGATCCGAGCGCGTCGCTGTCGTGGCTGCACGACGGTACGCCGGCGCCGGCCGCGGGCGCCGAGCTGGTGGTGCGTGGCGCCGCGCGCCTCCACCGCGGCGTGTACCAGTGCGTGGCGCGCCGCCCGCCGGACTCGGCGCAGGCCGCCGCCGAACTGCAGCTGGGAGGTGGGGCCACACGACACGACGCGAACAATTTACCGAAATGTCCTCCTCCGAACGAGGACTGCCCGATTAAGCTGTCGGTTGATAGTCCCGCGATTGATTTTTATTTTGCTCAAAAACATCTCGTTTCGTTATTTTTCTTTTCGTTTTGTATTCTATTGACTTAATAATTGTATTCTTTTTACATTTTTTGTAAAGTTTTTGTAGGTAAACTTTATTAATTTTTCTAACATTTATTAAATAAGTTACGATTTCTATGAAAATATTTTGCATGTCAGAAATGACCGCATGTAATGGAACATTTCAAACTTCAACACCCTGGTTACCTGCCTTCTGGCAAATAAAAACTCATTTCATTATTACATATTTTATTTTATCTTCGCTGTTTAAGTGTTTTGCGGTTATTTACTAACTAGTTAAATTAGTAATCACAGGATATTTACTACGCTTTTGTATATTCTTGAGTTCGAGGAAAAAAAAAAGATGGAGTCGGAACAATTAATGAAACCGATTTTTAAAACTTGAGGAACGAAATTGGTTACTAGGTGTACGTTTGCATTTTCTCAAAATATACAGTGGTTTCTTCGAATTTCTTATTAAATTTACGAAGTTCGTGTTGAGTAGGATGTAGGTGGTTTCTTCGAATTTCTTATTAAATTTACGAATGTGACATGCGTAATATTTGCAACTTGCAATGGCGTTCGTTTGCATATGGTTTTAGGAGCCATGTTTCGAAGGAAAGTGAAGATCTGTCCATCCGGTTAGCGGTAATAACGTGACAAACATCCAGATAGAGAGAGACAAATTTACTTTCGCTTTTGGCATTATTTTTATTTTTTGTTATTAGGCTTTTTTAGATAAAGATGGAAAACTTTACTAACGGCTCCTTATTAATCAAATTGTATTTTGACGTGTTTGGTATCTGGAGAAAAGACTAAATAAGTGCATTCCAATTTTTATAACTTGTCCATAAAAATGTGTACAACAAATACAAAAAGTTGTGCAACAATTTGAGAAATATACTTGTACCTTATCTATATGTCAACGCGAGGGGTGTGCGCTGCATCACTCAGTGGTCGTCTATCCTCATCAGATTCTGACGTGGGTGGGTCGCCTCGAGCAATAACAACTCAGTAATGCACTGAGACAACGTTTATTGGGTACATTACTATTAGCACTCACGGGATATTTACCACGATTTTTACGATTGTACACATAATTACAACACAACAGTACAACTAAAACAGTTGAACTGTGGCGTCAGATGTGCACACAAGTTATCAATGAACTAACGTACAAATAAAGAAACATAGATACCAACGCCGTTTTGACCCCTTAGAATCTGGGATCATCGCTTTGCTCTGCTACACATGGATAATTACTTAACATCCACTTTACTAAACCACTCTATTGCCCAAGCAGGGGGTTATGGCAACCCCCCAAATGTTCAGCATCAGACGTGTTCTGGCTGATGATGATTCTCTATTGGCTCTAACCTAATGGCTTGCGACAACTTTCTCAATTGTTTCACCACCTTATTTATATTGAATACGGTCAACGGTATTGAAGATACATCGTCGTCAGCCTCGATTATCTCTTAGCAATTGTTTAGCCAGTGCCTCGTTTCTGGTCAAACGAGTAGATGGGGGTGAGAGAGCGCGCGTGGGAGGGGGCTGGAGGATATCGTTCTCGTGCAGCCGTGATATATCTGCGACCGGCGGAGGCCACATGTCTCTGTCGACCGGTGGCGGCGGTCTAGGCAGCTGTTTGTTTTCCGTGTTATTATATACAATAAAATTTAATATTTTATGAAACCAACAACACGTATTCCTCTGCCAAGTTTTTTCGAACTTTCTATCTGTTCTCTTTGCCTGATATTTCAGGTGCGGGATACTTACAAGAAAAGTAGCTGTCATAATTATGAGTTAGTTACTATTTGTATTTTTCTTTAGGCGTTTTATTGAACTGTGTGTTGCAGATTCTGCGCCCGAGTTGCTGTACACGTTCATCGAGCAGGCACTGCGCGCAGGCGGCAGCGTGTCACTGCGTTGCGCCGTGGCCGGCTCGCCACCGCCTCATTTCACCTGGCTGCTGGACGGTGCGCCGCTCGACCGCTACCGTGCGTCACACAGGTACTTACCGTCGTCAGGTCCGCGTCCCTGCGCCACTCCTATAACTGCGCATGTGCATGCCGCAGGTACTCTGTAAGCGAGGAGACGGTGCCAAGCGGCGAAGTGGTGTCGGTACTCAACATCACCGGCGTGACGGCGGTGGACGGCGGCCGATACACGTGTCGCGCGCACAACACGCTCGGCTCTGCGGACCACTCCGCCAGACTCAACATCTATGGTACGCCCGTCCCTCCGCGCACCCCACAACCCGCCTGCGTAACTCACCCCGCCCTGACCACTTGCCGTGTTGCAGGTCCGCCGTCCATCCGCGCGCTCGGCCCCGTGCGGGTCGTGGCAGGTGACAACGTCACCATCCACTGCCCCTACGCCGGATATCCGATCAGGTCCATAGAGGTGCATTTTGATAGGATGATTCTATCACTATCACTATTTTAAACAAAAATAATGTTTTATTTTAACTGTTTTTCGCTAAGACGCAGTGTCACAGTGCCACTTGCGATAACCTTGTAGTTTAGAGTGTTATTTGCTACTTAAGGCTACACAATTTTGTAGCCTACGCTGTATATTCAAGAAGGTCGTGCCATTTTTATGCAGAGCTCAAAGCGCACAGTGAAATTCAAATTATTTATTGACATTTTCATCCAAGTGCTAACGCTGCCAGCTTCATGGGGACGTTTGCTAGGGGGTCTGATCGTAAGTGACTGCCATTACTTTAGGTTTGGACACAGGAAATAATCGCTGGGAGCTAAGTCCGGAGAATATGGGGGGTTTGGTAGCAGTTCGTGTCTCAAATCGTTAAATTTCGCCATAGTGACTACGCAAGTATGGACCCTTGCATTGTCCTGGGGGAAGAGCAATCTTTTCTTGGCCAAATGCGGTCACTTTCCTTTAAAATCGTGGTCGAACCGGTCTAATGTGCTGGAATAAAACTCGCCATTGATCGCTTTACTCTTTTGGACGTAATCGATTATGCCACTTGCAAAAAAACTGTCGCCATAACTTTGTTGGTTGGCAGCACACTTTGGCCTTCTTCAGCGCCGAGTCGCCCTTTGAAAATCCACTGTTACGACTGCACATTGGTCTCTGGTGTATTGTGGTAGATCTATGTTTCGTCCACAGTTATTAAACAGGGCACAAAAAGTCATCTGGCTTACGATTAAACAACGCCAAACACACCTTTGAAGTAGTCACATGCATCCTTTTGTGGTAGATTGAGAACATGCGCGGCACCGTCTTGCGGGTGGCTTTCTCATACCCAAATGTTCTTTTAAAATTGAAATAACCATCCATGAGATATGCCCATGGTCTCTACGATCTTACGAACTTTCAATTTCCGGTCGGCTAACACCACATATTAATTGACCGAGCGAAGCGAAAGTCTCAGAGTTTGCTGGGACAAATCGGCATTTGTATGTATGTTTGTGTATATATTTGTCCGATGATAACTTGCGAACCGTTGATCTGATCTTTATGAAATTTTGTAGGCAAGTAGTTCATGACTATACACATTTATGCTTGTGCGACCACAACGAAATTCAATAAAACACTTTTTATCCACAGAATTCTCCTTAGGTATAATGTCTTTGATTTTATCATTGTAATCAATATATCTCGTTATATTTATCTAGCGTCTATTTAGTGTGTGTGGTGTTTGTTTGTTTTTTCGATGAAGAAATACGAACTTGAACACACAAAATTCGCTCTTCTCCGTTCTTTTTTTTCAAGGGCTGCCATAGATAACCAAAACGATGCAATGAATTTAAACTTTGACAGTAATCCGTTGATGGATGGTTGATGACCATACAATATTTACTTTTTTACAAGAGGCGGCGGATGCAAAAATTCACGGGTTTATTGACCCACCTACGTATAATACAGATCGCGCAACTGTATGACCCTGATCTGCGTGAAAGAGGTAATGCGGCCAACCGTGCCTTTTGCCGGAACCCAGGGATTATCTGGCATGAACAACATGCATAATAAGTTGTGCAGGTGTAGAGAGTCGACAGTCTAAGTCGAGCTTAGAGCAACACAGGCCTCCGGCCGTTCGAGCCGGTAGCGAGTGGCTCAATGAAGTCGAGAGTCAAAAGTCGAGTCGAGTCTAAGCACTTTGCTTGTCGGCTAGTCCAGCAGCCGGCTGAGGCCGGACAGAGTCGTTATAAAAAAATCGAAGGCTCGCCGTTATCCCGAGTGATACAGCTGGTCGACGGGGATGAGCCCTACACCGACATTCATGTTAGTGGCATCTGTCGCCTTTGGTTTAGACACAGAATTCTATTTAAGCGTTGTTGAAAATTTATAACATTATGTACAATTAGAAACTACTGTGAAGTCAGCTAACCACGCCCCCTTATGTTATAAGTTTTGAATTAGTTTCAGTATAGTTTCTCACACCTACAAATACAATTTTAATTTATATTTTTTTTTGTTTTTTAGTTTCAAAATTTATAACATTATGTATGTTATAAATTTTGAACAACGCGCGCTACGAATTCTATTTAAGAATGGCGCGACCTTTTTAAATCGGCAGCGTAGGCCGCAAAATAGGGAATAGTCTATAGGTGTTTGAGGAATCGCGGCTTCAGCTGACCGGTCGGGTAGTCGGCCGGTAGCAGCATTGCTTTGAGGTATTTGCCGATGGAATAGTACATCAATATATTTAATATGTTGACGTAACTACACTATTGTATTAGGTGCTATTCTGTAAAAATAGTTATGAATAAATACATATATTAGTAAATTACTGTCGCAGTCTCTAATGACTGTTTTGCTGGTAGCGATGATGATGGCCGAAAGCGCCGCATAGCGCAGGTTCGTGCCATCATCATAGTGTTTTACTCAAACAATACGAGTAATATATATATTTTTTTTTTTCGTGATTTCATTTCATTTCGTTTCATTTCATTTCATTTCATTACAACTATTTTTACAGGATAGCACCTAATACAATAGTGTAGTTATGTCAACATTTTAAATATATAAGAAATTAGTCCAGAATAATACATGCAATGTCAACTAAATTGTACAATTATTATTATTATTATTATATTAAATTATTATACAGTCAATATTACTTATTAAATAAAAATAAAACCTTAAAAATATTAAAATTTAAATTATTATAAAAAAATATTTAAATAAAACCAGCCGAGTAGGAATTGAAATTTCATTCAAATTCAAATTCAGATCCAACTCCAACTCCAAATCCTACTCCAGGTCCAGCTCCATCTCCATCTCCATCTCCCGCTCCCGCTCCAACCCCAATCCCGATCCAGATCCCGATCCCGATCCCGATCCCGATCCCGATCCCGATCCCGATCCCGATCCCGATCCCGATCCTGATCCCGATCCCGATCCCGATCCCGATCACGATCACGATCCCGATCCCGATCCCGATCCCGATCCTGATCCCGATCCCGATCCCGATCCCAATCCCAATCCCAATCCCAATCTCAACCCCAACCCCATTCCCAATCCCAATTCCAGTTGAAATTCAAACTCAGATATTAAATTTGTCGTTTTTCCATTACTTTTACATTACTATCAAAACTCGACAATTATGGATTTTCAAATGAAATTTCTGGTCGCTAAGACACGCCAGCAATGAAATTCTATACATTTTTGCGTGCGCCTATTCGAGTAGCGCGACCAGGCCGACTATGCTCAAAGAAGGTTGTCAAAACAATGACCACATTACGAGCCTTTAGGAGTATATCTTATAAACCTCATAACCGATCTAAGAGTAATATAATACAATAACCGATCATATTTCTGCGCCCTTCATTTCCATTAAAAAAACGGCCTGTCGTTATCTGGTTTGTTGTGTGTTTGAATTATGTTAGATAACAATCTGGGAATGTAAGTATGTATTGTGACGCAGCTCGATCTCATGGTGGCGGCGCGGCGCGAGCGTGGCGGTGGGTGGCGTGGGGCGCGTGGCGGCGCGCGGAGCGGCACTGCGGCTGGCGCCCGCGCTGCCGCCTGACGCCGGGCACTACGCGTGTGCCGTGGCAACACCGGACGGCCCCGCCGCCCGCCGAGATATCGAGATACAAGTGCGCAGTCAGTATTAATTCCACACAACTAAGCCGCTCATATAATGCTGTTCATTTTGTACAAAACAATAATCGCGATCTACTCCTAGATCCACCGAAAATATCACCCTTCATGTTCTCATCGGATCTGACGGAGGGTAGCTCCGCCCAAGTCCTGTGCGGGGTGTCGTCCGGCGACAAGCCGATGTATTTCTCGTGGCTGAAGGACGGGGCGCCGCTGCCGGCTAATCTTCAGGTGAGTCGACGAGGGTGGTGCGTGTGCGTACATCTATAATTCGGCGGTATGTGATGCCCAACTGTGTGTGCAGATAGAGGAGAAGAGCCTGAACGAGTTTTCGCTGCTGATGTTCTCGGAGCTGTCGGCGGCGCACAGCGGCGCGTACACGTGCCGCGTGGCCAACCACGCCGCTGCCGTCAACTACACGGCCGCACTCACCGTCAACGGTAACTATGCGCTCACATAGCACGCGCACAAGGAACGAGATTTAAAATCTGCTATCTATTGTAAACTCAATAATCTCACTAGGCACGCTTGTAAAAAGCAGTTAAGAAATTGGCTGTTAAACCAAAAATTAATTTGAGACTGAAGCTCTAATTCACAGCATTTATAAAGATTAGTTGATAGGGACATAGCTTTTGTGAAATTGTGTTAAAAATATTTGTTAAATTAAGAATTATAAGTTTATATTATTTTAGCTAACCCTGTAAAACCACTTTCGCTTGTTTCTGGTAGCATCGCACTCGAGCCCCAAGATACAGGCCTAGTGCTTAGTTTGGGGCTCACCGTTGAACCTGTATAATTAATTACGTAGTCCTGATTTTACATTTGTTAAGCACTTGCTCTTTGTACTGTACTTCTTTGGTAATAAAGTTATTCTTATTTTTATTCTTATCGGCTAACCCCCGAATACTGAAACGTTTGTTAACTTTGACAACAGATTAATTCTAATACTGCCTTTGTCTGGCACTAAACAAATGATAAAGGCAGCAATAGACTTAATCATCATAGTTAACAAACGTTTCAGTATTCGGGGGTAAGTGTGGCAACTGCTGAAGAATTTAAGACTAGTAGTTCTGCGAACACAAACTTTTTTGCACAACATCAATTCTACGATTTCATAGATTCCACAATAGCAATCCTACTAGATAAAGTTAAATTATAACAATACTTATTAAGTATACGTATAATAATTAATAACTAATTTATCTACATACTTATAATAACACTGTAACTATAGGATTGGACATTTTTTGAGGAGTATTTGGGAGTAACAGAACCCAAAAATATAGTTTTCAAAATTGTACTCTGTCTGTCTGTCTCTCTGTCTGACCGGGACATTGAGCATTGAGCCTCCGGTCTGGGCCGTTCGGGCCGGTAACGTGTTGCTCAATGGTCTGGGGTTAAAAAGCATTTCAGTTATAGAATACAGGGTTATAAGGAAAGGGTATGCTAAGCCGAAAAGGGCTCGTAGTAGGGGAATGTGGAGGGACACCGGATAGTTCAGAAAAAACATCGTCAGATAATCACAATGCTATATAATTTAAAAAATCAACATCTCTTATCAATTAATATATATTAGAGATTACTTTGGCGAAGAATCATTTGAGGGTAATCGTAATTATAGGAACTAGAACATATTTTTATAAAAATTTCAAATCCGAATTCACCCCTTACCTATGGGTTATAAACCAGATAGGCATTTTACATTAACGGGGTAAATACGGACGCTACTAAAATTATTAATTTATCTAATCGAATACTGTTATTATATTTAAAAAAATATAATTCAAGGCAGGAGCATCCATGCAGCTTTCGTAGGCCCATTTAAGACATGCTGTGATGCTTTGATACCAGTAATTAAGTGTGTCCTACTAGCATCACTTCCAGCTTCTCAGAGAAGGCGCATTTTTCAGTAACAGAGGTGTTCTCGAACACTTCATCGTTTGATTTTCCACTTCCGATTTTTTTTATGAGGTCTACAAATGAACTCTAGGGTGCACGATATGTAAAATATAACTAAAATATATTCCATTCTGCCTTCCATCACAGAATTTATTGCCATAAGCATATTTTTTTCGTATATCCGTGGCGTCGGTGGCATGATAAGACCCTGTAAAAAACATTTAAAAAAAAACAGTTAGGAATAAACTATATTCTACACACAGACGATTAAAAATCGATCGGGAGGAAACCGGATACCCGAATCCACCCCGTCCGATTGAACCCCACAGGTGCCAGGTTTGAAATATAATTTGCAAATATTTTACGTTAACTCTCACAGCTACAATTAATACAGTTTTAATAGCTTTAATATCCATGGCTTATTTAAAAAAAACCAACTTTGTATTAGTACATGGTCAAAACAAATGATAGTACGTCAAAAATTACAAAATATTAGATAACTTACCTATGTTTTCTTTTCGTATAGACGCAAGATCTGAGATGTTATTGTGTCCTCCATTTGCAACAACACTGAGCATGCGTCTGCGAATATTTTCTCACTGTCTAGAATGTGATATCGATACTCGGAATAGTTAAACAGCAACTATCTGCTTTGACCCGCTATCTGGTTTCCCCCCACATTCCCCTACTCATCATTATGAACAACTTTTACCATGGGGCCAACCTTGACATCGAGAAAAAAAAACAGCTGTTCCATATAAAAATGTCAATGACAATGAATGTCAATGACTTTTTTTCTCTCGATTTCAGGATTGGTCCCACAGTAAAAGTTGTTCATAATGATGAGTACTACGAGCCCCTTTCGGCTTAGCATACCCTTTCCTTATAACCCTGTATACTTAAGAGATAAAACTTTGTGTGAAAGTTCATTTTTACTTTGTATTTGAGAGCACCAAGTCCGAGCCTCAGTTCTGACCCCTGAACCCCCGAACGAAGTCTCGGGCATCAGCTATAAAACAAGTTTTTTTTCTTCTGAATATATATATGAAAATGTCTATAATTCGCTTTTCTAGTAGGTGTGTTTGATATGGTATGGTATGTATAATGGTACACGTAGGTCCATTATGTCCTCGCTACGAAGACGCCGTCACTGGCAGTAGGTTTACACATTGAAGTCGCGCGGTGTGCACAGTTGCGCCGGCGTGGGCGACGGAGCCGCTGGACGCGGCCGTGGTGCTGGGCGCGCCGCTGCTGCTGGAGTGCGCCGCCTCTGGACATCCCGCGCCGGCCACCACCTGGTACAGGACGATCGGTATACATGATACTCATTATTCAACACGAGCGTCTGCTGCGGCTTCGCCCGCGTTGTTCTAGAAAATATAATGGAGGTCTTAAGTAAGTCTTAAGTATAGGGTATGTTTTTGATTCCGGGCCGACCAGATTATTGGATGACGACCACGAAAAAGGAACGTCAGCTTTTTCCATATGCTGTTTGCAGCAAAGTGAACTTCAAAGAAAAATATTTTTTTCCGTATATTACCGGCCTTATTTATAAGGAGAATTCTGTGATTTTACCCTTTAAAAAGTCCGCCTCGCGGACTGCCGCGTCATGTCACTCACAAATGATACTTCCTTTTTTTTAACTCGCCCTCGCGGGCTATTTTCACAAGTGGCAGGTGGATACAGTGTAATACATTATATCTAAGAAAACAAATAATTAAATGAATTGAAATATTTAAAGTGACATAATTATATTGAATGTATGAGAGCTATATCAATCTATATCAATAAAAAGGTAAAAATAAAGAAGTAAGCCAGCCTATGTTTAATACTCACTAAATCCCCGCAAAAGAAAATTGAAAATGCATGGTATTTAAAGAAGTTTTGTGTCGCAGTAAATAAGTCAACATCCTTTGAATAACCGACATTGAAAGTGTTGCATACTCTAATAAAGTAAGAGTTTTGTCTGTAATAGGTGGCACAAGGATCCACATGAAGCATGATAGTTCCGTCCGGTAGGAATACGCGTAGGTATCTGAAATTTGATCATTGTCAGTAAATATATAGCGATAGCCTCCGTCGGCCCGCGAGGTGTTCTTATTATACTAGTGTTTAAATTTATTTGTATGAAGACTGTTTGGTTGTCCAACTAAAATAAAATTAATAAATCGCTACATTGAATTTTGTTAACATTGTAACTCCTCAACCTCATGGTTGAGGAGTTACAATGCTGTGTATATAATGTTACTTACCGTAAAAATCAATCTATACCGATGAAAGTTTGAGTGATCAATTGAACAGACGTTAAATACGGGTAGGTAATATTTAAAAAATAATAGATATTTGGTAAGTTTCTATTTCGCGAGACAAAACCATAAGATAAATGACATGCAATATAGTTACAAAAATCAATACGCGTAGTGAAATGAAGTAAATAGCAAATGCAATATTTTGAAAGAATACTATTATATTTGTTAATGACAGGTGGGTACGGCTTGCACACTGTAAACAAAACAAACTGGTTTGAATGTAGTGAAGGGAGAAGAAACTCGCTATAAAAACTAATAACAAACATGAGAAGTATGAGTCACTTGATTTTCAAAAGATCTTTGTATCGGAAGACTGCAATAATTCGTGAGGTGGCATTTTTTGTCGTCAGGATTTTACAGTTTTTTACCCATACGTATCTGTGGTAGTTGTCTCAGGCTGCTATTTTTTTTGAAACATCGCAAAACTTTGTTTTCTCTTGTTTCAATGACTTTTTCTGATTGTTACCAACACATTCATGTTCTTCAAAGTGTATTAAGTTTCCCGTGACTTATTTTATTTTATTTTAGTTGGACAACCAAACAGTCTTCATACAAATAAATTTAAACACTAGGATAATAAGAACACCCCGCGGGCCAACGGAGGCTATCGCTTATAGAACAAACATGGTGCTAGTGCAAAACTACCAAACTTAACTTTACAAAAAATAAAAAAAACAAACAATATGAAGGCGAGTGCCTGATTAAAGTAGTGTTGAGTTTGCGAGCGTAAATACACGTAAGCACACAACGGCTCTAAACGCGGTTCGTTCTATGGAGCACTTTAGGAATGAGCGCTAGGTCTGGAGCTAGGTCTTAACTAAGCTGTGTGTATACTTAACTTGATTTGACCAAGAAGCGCGACTGTTCTTGCATAGATAAGCTTTGGCCGTATGAATTCCGAGATGCATATAATATTGGCAGCTGACGGCGCCGGCCTGGGCACGGAGAATGAGCACTGGGAGGCAGTCGGCGGCGGGGGACGCGCGGCGGGGGACGCGTGGGGCGCGGCGGGGGGCGTGCGCGCGGCCAACGGCTCGCTGGCCGCCGCAGCCGCCGCGCGCGCGCACCAGGGTGTCTACCGCTGCGTCGCCGATAACGGCATCGGCCCGCCGCTCGTCAAGCACGTCAACGTCACCGTTCACGGTATTGCTTATCTCTGTGTTGGAGGCGTTTTACTATTCAGTCCTAAGCCGCACCATGCGAAAATTTATTTGACTCAAACACACGATACTCGTAGAGCCCGCAAATTTTGTGGAGAGCGGCGGCAACGTGTCGTGCGTGCGCGGGCGCAGCGCGGCGCTCACCTGCATCGCGCTCGGGGACGCACCGCTCTCCGTGCACTGGACGCACCGCGGTCGACGCCTCGACCTCGACTCCTACAGGTGAGCTAACCGCGACGTAAAACTATGTTATACCCACCTCGACCGAACATGAGATACTCGAAATCGAAATATCGCTTCGATATAGTACAAGGGCAATAATATAGGTAAGTGTCAATAAACAAGATGACAAAAGTCAGGAAGGTGCCAAAAGATAGAATATTTCTATGTTAAATTTATCAGTCTCGGTTACAGGTGGTCGGTGACGGAGACGCGCGCGAGTGGCGGGCTGCGCTCAACGCTGACGCTGCGCACGACGGAGCGCAGTGACGGCGGCGAGTATCGCTGCCACGCGCGCAACGAGCACGGCGCCGCTGATCTACCGCTGTACCTGGTTGTGCAAGAGCCGCCCGCGGCGCCGCACGCGCTGCGCCTCGCTGGCCTGGCCGGGCGCTGGGCGCGGCTCGCGTGGCGCGCACCGCCCGCCGCCGGCACGGACCTCGGCTACACGGCGCTCTGTACGCAGTTGCACTCGCTGCCCGGCACCGCCCCTACACACCTCGCACTAAACCTCACTCTGAACGCAGAAATCGACGCTAACGCTAACGACGGGTAACCGTTTTGTATTCGCTCATCATCGATTCCTTAAAGTCTTCAGTCGAGTTATCGAAATAACGAGAGATGCAGATAATTTTAGTTCTGTCAGGTTAGTCGAGTCGCTATCTTTACTCGACTAACCTGAACTTAGCACCATGCACCGATTTCTATTTGCCTAGATGTCATATGGGTATATAGAACAGAATCGATCGGAGTATACGTAACGTAGGTTGTCCGTCGGCGGCGAGGGCTCGGTGTCAGCTCGCATGAACGGCCTGCGGCCGGCGACTGCGTACTCGGTGCGGCTTGCGGCCTCCAACCACGTCGGACGCTCGCCCCACTCCGAGCCAATCACGTTCACCACCCTAGAGGAAGGTGACTACTTATTTTTGTTTCAGCTTTTGCTTTTGATCCTTTTACCCAGTTTAAAGACACTGAACATTAATTAATCCCAGCTCCTGCGGCATCACCGCTTAACGTACGAGTGAGGCCGATCAGCACGGGGGAGGTTCATATAACATGGTCGGTGAGTACTCTTTGTAACGATCGGAAATCGTCTATTTCAATTTAGTTCCAGTTACAGATATAGATAGATGTAGCAGCACGGCTGCGTTCCCAGGTACCACCGCAGGAGAGCTGGAACGGCGAGCTGCTTGGGTACGTGACGTCGTGGCGCGAACTCGGGTCGGCGGCTGGCGCGGGGCAGGACGGCGGGTGGCTCACGGCGCCCGGCGGCGCGAGCAGCGAGATGACGCTGGGCGGGTTGCGAGCCTCCGCGCGGTACGCGCTCACCGTGCGGGCTTACAACCGCGCCGGTGCCGGATCGGCCTCGCCGCTTTTCTACGTGACCACGGCCGACGGAGGTATTCTCCCACCTTACCTGATGCATCCGATTACGAATAATTTAATAATAAACACAATGAAAATATGTAATCGAGGGGTAGGTATTTAAAATGAAATGATGAAAACATACTATTCCAAAAAAATATTTTATCTTACCTCAAACCATTATTTGTTATACCACGCAGTACGGGGTTTTACCTAGTATGTCGACGACATCAAATCTAATAGATTTTGCGAGTGATATCACAGAAGCTTTTACTAATGGACTGTTCATGCCATCTACACTGATTTTTTCAAGGCGTTTGATGTAGTTAATCACAAATTGCTTATTAAAAAGATCGGTCATGCTGGAATTTTCGGTTCACTGCTGCGTTGGTGTAGGTTCTCCCTTCAACACCGTTCTCAATTCGTTATAGTTCGAGAATATAAGTCCCTTCTATGATTTGTACAGTCGGGAGTGGCTCAGGGCTCCCATCTTGGAACTCTGTTTTTCTTATTGTTTTTAAATTATTTATTTCGTCTACGCGACATCATTAAGTAACCATACCGTACGACTTATCCGTAAATAAAATATCTTAGAGTGTCTGAAGTAACAATTGCAACAAGTGTGATACATCATTGGGTAGCTATTTAATTATTCTTTATTATTATTTTATTGTTTGTCCCGTTCCGATTCGTTAAGGAATCGGCGAGATACATCTAAAAATACATTCCGTGTTTTAACATTTTTGTGCGCATTCATTATAAGCCTGACCTACGACCGCTTTGCCGTTGCATACAGCATAGTAATTGCAAAGTCCAAAGTGCATCGGTGCGTTGCGCCAGTTCAAGAAAATTGTGCCACAACAATGGATGCTAGATCTTATTTTGGCTGCAAAACTACAATTCCTAATAAGGAATATATGAACTGTGACGGCTGCAAGCAGAAATATGAGTTGCAGTGCGCAAATCTGTCACCTAAGCGTTTTAAGAAGATGTCGTTGGAGTATAAGCGCAACTGGAGATGTCCTGAGTGCAAGAGCAACGTGCCGAAACGGGATAACAGTAACACGCCAGTCCGTGCACTGCCGTCCGCTTCACAGCATCCAAAGGCGGAGGATGAGGCTGACATCGAACCCCCGTCGGATAGCTCAAGCGTGACTGCGCGCAGACATAATGTGAGTTCTCCTGAATACATCGCCGAGCATACGTTGCGAAGCATTTGGAAAAATGAAATGAGGCAGGAGATGGAAACTATGCTTGAAGCCACGATTAAGAGGACGGTGTCTAGCCATTTGAAGACTATTAATAGTCCATGTGCTGGATTTCAGGAATCTATTACCTTCGTCAGTACCCAACACGATGACCTTAAAAGGGAAATTATCGACTTAGAGAAACTACTTAGTAACTCTATCTCGGAGGTAAAAAGCCTTAAGACGGAAAGTAAAAATCTTAAGGATAAGCTTAGTCTATGTGAGACTCGCGTCAGTGTTCTGGTAGAGGAAAACTTAAAACAACAGCAATGGGCTAGATTGCAGAATTTTGAAATACTGTAGCCCCGGATGGAGTCCGACGTACAAAGTGCTTATAGACGAAATCGATTGGAAAGGCTATAAAAGAGATTTCTATATTTTACTCAAAAAAAATTGAAATAATCGCCCCCGGAGATCAGCCCCCAGCCGTCTCGAAAATAGAAAAACGTTTAAACGTTTCTCAAGCCCGTACAAATTATGGTCAGCACTCTTCTTTGTATCGCTCGTGTTCTACATACAATAGTATTTGTCAGGACGTAGACATATTTAACTTCTCTGTCTCTTCTTTTAAGAGACTTATTACTTTGTAGTAATAAAAAATATTATTTTAGTATTCAACAATTTTTAAGCATGCTGTGTTCACAACAAGATGGGCGCTTACGTTACACATGTCTTCAATCAGCCTTAACAGCATTTACACTATGTCTTCAATTTAAAATTTTCTCTCATGGACCCTTTGAGAGTTTCATAATTTCATTTTAAATACTTAGGCCTTATATACATATTTTCAGTGTGTATATCATATAGTTGGTATAGTTGGTTGTTAATATTTTTTATTTACTTTTAGTCGTGAGTTTATTTTAAAACGACAAATAAAGGGAGTAGCCTCACAATTCAAAAGCCAGGAATTTCAGTTTCTGTACAGCATTTAACATCCATCATACTTACACGCCTCCATATCACCCAGCTACAAACGGAGCCGCTGGGATATTTGTGGAAACATTTAAAGCAAATGTTACAAAGATTATGAAACACAGAAAGAAAAGATAGTGGCAAAACATTAAATTATGCTGTCAATACAGACTTCCTGCTTCCTGGCAGACTATCTAGAGACACTCCACATAAATGTACAGGAGTATCACCGGCTCGTCTGGTGTTGGGGAGAGATATTAGAAGCAGATTTTCTTTCCTGAAACCAAACCTAATGTTCCAAGATTTACTAATCATGCAAAATAAAATAAAGGTGTTACACAAAGGTCCCAAAAATGTAATGTTCAGTGTGGCCGTGGTGTGGGCCAAACGGTTATGGCTCGTGATTATAGAAAAAGTAGTAAACCATGGGCCGCAAGAACCATCATTGAAGAGTCCATTCCGGGGACTTACATAATACAACTTATATAATTCATGTGAATGG
The DNA here is from genome assembly GCA_947579745.1 of Apocheima hispidaria. Classification (NCBI taxonomy): domain Eukaryota; kingdom Metazoa; phylum Arthropoda; class Insecta; order Lepidoptera; family Geometridae; genus Apocheima; species Apocheima hispidaria. Next base: position 17,767,027 of record OX388145.1, read on the forward strand.
TGTAGGATGGAAAAGGCAAATTGTGAACCAAATGATTACCTGATAGTTATATCAAAATATGTAGATAACGTATGTATTATTATATTTATTTACCATATTATAATAGTCTTAATAAAAGTAATGTCACGAACAAAACAAAACACAAAAGTCAAATTATACCTAAAAATGTCCGTCAGGATCAGCCCCCCTACCAAACGTCCCCATCAAACTGGCAGCGTTACCGCGCTGGATGGCCAGGGAGATGTGCTGGGCAAGAAAATGGCCCGAACGAGGATCCCGCCCCCTCTCCCTCAAGCGACGCCCTAGGTCGGCCACGAACTTCTTGGCGTCGGAGCCCCACGATCCCGCCGTCTCGACGGCAAACGGCACGAACTCGTACGTTGATTCAAGGCTTGCGTATTTGAGACGTTTGCCTTTGGCGGTCGCCTCCGCTCCTGCGCCAGCCGCCTGCCGGGTAGCGGCGAGGTGGCAGGTAGCGAAAGTGCTCACACACGTGGCATCCCAAATTAGGCACCGCCCCCTATGCCAAGAAATCAACGTGAGCCCGTCAGGACGTTTGCCATCAAACCGCGACAGACCAGAAGGCTCCAGCACACATGGCACGTCCGTTTCGACCAGGGCTCGCCTGATAATTTCATTAATCGCGTGATGCCGAGGTCTCCGCCCTGCGCACTTAATGCAGCTTAAGCCATGATGGCTATTTGCATCGACCCTTGCACCACACACGCAGACGTGAGGGTTGCATACTGCACACCCGAGCCGAAGGCCCACAGCCACCCGAAGGGAGTCATCGTCAAGGAGCGTGCCCATATGAGGAGATGGCAAGGCATGCATCCAAGCACCCGACTCCGACTTAGCGGCGGCATGAAGTCTTTCTGAAGCTGTGATAATATCTTTTTGGATGTGATATCGTCCCACCCCCTTTGCAGCCCTGGTTTATCTGGAGGGTCAACGCCCGGACAAAGAGTTGACCACACACTAATGGCTTCCTCAGCGTATGGGATGCGGATCATGTCACCATTGCCGGAGACGATGTGAGTAACGAGCTCCGCAACTCCATACGAAGAAGACAAGAAAGCGATGGGGCCAGACTCATGCAATCGACGCACACCCAGACCACCATGACGAACGGGCAAGCTTGCCTGGCACCACTGCATCTCATTGATGTTGAAGGTCTCTTCCAGGATACGCTTCAGTGTGTCGTCAAAACGTTGCACTTCATCAGGGTACTTCCAGGTCGGAGCCGTTCTAACAACGTATGTTAATTTTGGCATCGCGAAGCAGCTCCTGAGAAGTGTCAACGAGACGTGCGCCGGAAGGTGTTTGAAGTGGTTTGCGAGTGATGCCAGGATATGTGTCTTGGATAGCACGCTATCAGACACGCCCTCGGAGAAGATGGGGGCACCCAGAAGGCTTAACGCCTCTCGATCCACGATTCTCAGCCCGGGAATTAAAGCCGTGAATGTGGCCACCGATTTCACAGCAACTGGACTACACGCGAAAAATTCGCATTTAGCAGTATTGACCTCCAAGCCCAGCTCTTTAAGGGCCGGGAAAAGTGCCCTGACGTCTTTTTCTACTGTTACTGGGCATCCGCCTATGGTGCCATCATCTAAATACCATACATTAAGCGGGGCCTCCAGGGACGTGATTGCTTTGTGGATTGCCATGCTGAAAATGAGCGGCCCCAGAGGGTCCCCTTGCTGTGCCCCTACTTGAGACAGGATACATTCGTCTTTGTACAATAGGTTACTTGGTGACAAGTAGCATTGGCTTAGAAATGGAAAAATAGACGGAGTCAGTTCACGAGCTTCCGCCAGCATTGTACTCCTGTCAATACTGTTAAATGCGTTGCGGACGTCTAGCTTTAACAGCACGTCGTCGTCATTCTTGGGCATTTAGGTAATAAAAACAATTTAAACAATTCGATTATTATATGTCTAGTTGTTTCTACTGTTTGTTGTGTTTATGTTTGTAGGTAATATATGTATATATATATGTATATATTTAATAAAATTGAACTACTCACGTAAATGTGTCAAAACCACGGCAGTTTCCATAGAAATATATACATAGCAATTTGTACAATGTCCGGCGGGTTCACTAAATAAAACACACTGTATATCGTAGAAAGAATGCAACTTTAATGATTTAATTAATAAAATGTTTGGGTTTAGACAAATTATTAACTTTAAATTTTTTATTTTTTTTTAAACAATTCATTGTTTCGTCAGTGCCGGAAATGCCCCCGTCCTCGGTGACTTGCGAGGGTGTGACTCCGAGGACGCTCAGAGTGCGGTGGTCGCCGCTGCCGACTCACAGTCACGCGTTGCGTGGCTACGACGTTCACTACGCTCCCCTGGACTTATCACCTTGTGAGTAAATCGATCGAAGCGAGAGCAAGTGCGTGCGAGTGACGAACTCGATAACAGAGTCGTATATGTCTCGACAGCGTGGGGTGAGCCAGCGGAGAGCGGCAGGTCGCGCGCGGGCGCGGCTGGCGAGGCGACGCTGCAGGGGCTCGCGCCAAACGTGAACTACTCGGTGTGGGTGAGCGCGCGCGCCGACGCCGGCCTCGGCCCGCCCTCGGTGCCCGCCCACTGCGCCACGCCGGAGGACGGTACGTGAAGCACGTGTGCCTTTGCCACGCGTGGCGAGTATCACGACTCACGGCCATGTGTGCATGTGTGCAGTGCCAGGATCAGCGCGGGCGGTGCGCGCGCTGGCGGCGTCCGCGGACGCGGTTCGCGTCACGTGGCTGGCTCCCGCAAGTCGCGCCGCGACTCTCACTCACTACACACTGTACACGCGTGAGCTCGGCAAGTATGCGCTCTCGTACTCGTCTGTTGCTGTAAATATGCGCTTCGGTAGCCGTCGTGACAATATATTACCATCTGTGTAAGGGCCGGCGGCGAGTGGTCGCAACGCGTGGAAGCCGCGGCGGACGAGGAGGAGATATGGCGTGAGGTGCGCGGCCTGCGGCCCGCTGCCTACGAGGCCTGGGTACGGGCCGCGGCCGCACGCGGGTCCGGCCCGCCCTCGCCGCCAGTCACCGCGGCGCCCGCGCATACAGGTATATACCCGACCCGCGGCGCCTACTGAGTGTTCCCATGTTGAGTAGGATAAATAAATCCCATAGATCTGTGTATGTGACCAAACGTAAGAAATTACTTGATAATAAGTAAGGTAGCTGATCCCCAACACGTGAAACGTGAATCTAATACAAGGAAGCCACTCGACTTAAAGGAACTTACTTATTCGGTTTGTTTTACAAGTGAGTATGACGGGCGCGTGTCATGTCGTGTACAGTGTCGGCGCGCATCTCGTCGCTGAGCCGCGTGGTGGTGGCGGCGCTTGGCGCGCGCGTGCGGCTTCCATGCGCGGCGGTGGGCGCACCACCTCTGCGCCGGCGCTGGGCGCCGGCGCCGCTGCCGACCGCCCACTCCCTCACCGACACCGGGGATCTTATAATACACGGTCGGTCTCATATGCACCGCGTTTCTAAAAAAAACTGACAACTATACTCTATACTGACTTTGACCTAAAAGTAATAACGGATCATTTAACTAGAAAAGATCTAATTTGAGGAAATATATTCAAAATTTTGTTAATGCATCGTTACCGTTTTATATCGAGTGACATGAACGTTTCGATCAGAGGTATCGACGTCGAGCGGCGGGAACTACACGTGCAGCGTGCGCAACGCGGGTGGCTCGGACGCGGCGGTGTTCACGCTGGTGGTGGTGGGTCCGCCGGCCGCGCCCGCCGCGCCGCGCCTCGTGCGCGCCGAGCCGGCCGCGCTACACCTCGCCTGGGACGCGCCCTCCGACGGCGGCGCGCCTGTGCTCGGTGAGCTCCGCGGCCGATACCTAGCCGCTTGCTGTCATAGTGTCGAAATGTAGCTCTCTTTCCGCGCAGGATACACGGTGACGTGGACGCGCGAAGAGCCCGGCGCGAAGGAGACCGCGGAGGCCATGCGCGTGCCGGCGCACGACGTGGCACTCACGCTGGCGCGGCTGGCGTGCGGCGCGCGCTACCGCGTCACGCTGCAGGCGCACAACGCCGTCGGGGCTTCGCCGCACTCGCCACCTCTCACCGCGCGTACTAGGGGCGATAGTGAGTATTATACTACTAATCATAGAAACGACTGTTATTGTTAAAAAAAAAACTCCGATTACAAAATTCGGGCACTTCCCGCTCGGTAACACATTTTTCGTTAAAACTGTTGACGATCGGGAAAAAAGTTCCAAGTGTGAACGAACGGGAAAATAAATAGTAGCGTTCGTCAACACTATGAACAAACGAAACTTTTTGGCCCGATTGTCAACAGTGTGGACGAAGGGTTGTTACCAAGCGGGAAGTAACCCAAAATAAAACAAAAATTGTGTGTTTATTATGTTTTATGGAATTATTTTTTACTTGTATTTTTTTGTTTTGTTTTTGTGACAAATAAATAACTGTCTATTGTCTATTGTCAAAATTCGACCTCTTCACACTCCGGTTATAATAAGCGAAGCGAACGAAGCCTTTGCTGAAACTGGCAAAATCTGCTTACATCTGTCCATAATTATGTTGATACTCGTACAGTACTTGGTATACAGATTCTAGAACTTTATAGACTGAAACCGTGACAGCCATAGATCCTTAAAACCTCTTGAACGATTTTGCTCATAGGTACCTATTCGAAATTCTTTTTTAGAATTGAGTGCCGAATGTTTCTGCCAAAATATTATCAAAATCGGCCGGTGAATAGCGAGCAGCAAACTTCCTCCCTATTTGGAGGAAATATTTTTTTGTTTTGATTTTGGACTCAAAAAAACTTACTCTCTTTCTTGGGCAGTCGGGTAAAAACTGTGCTCCCATTTAGTCCGCATTGTTACTACGGGTGTATTAGGGAACGGTTTGTAACGTGCGTAGAGGCAGCGGCGGCGGCGGGTAAAGAGTTCGTGTGGGCGAACAGCTCCGCGTTGCGCCTGAACCTCCTGGCGTGGCGCGTGCGCTGCCCCGTGGTCGCGTGGAGCGTGGCGCTGCGGGCGGCGGGCGGCGGCGAATGGCGCGACCTGCTCGCCGACGGCGAGAGCGCCGCAGCCGGCGGCCTGCGCGCCGCCGCCTGGTACGAGGTGCGCGTGGTGGCGCGCTCGCCCGCCGGAGACACCGCTGCGCTCTACCGCGCACCCACGCGCGCGCTCTCCGGAGGTCGGTACCCTCGTCCTCTGGAAAACATCGCTGGAGGTAACACGACGCTACCGCTCACTCGAAACTGATCTGAATGCAGAGAAGATAGGGGACGCCGTGGAGGTGGTGGCGGAAGCACGGAGCGGCGGTGCCGCGGATGCAGCCGGTGGAGGTGGAGGCGCGGGGAGTTCGGGCGGCGCGTGGCGCGCGGGGGCCGGAGCCGCACTACTGGGCTGCGGCGCGGCGGCGGTGCTCGCGGTGCTGGGCGGCACGGCGCTGGTGCGGCGCGGCCCCGGCGCCTGCCTGCGCCGCGAGTGCGAGCCGCGCCGCGCTTGCGATCCACTCCCGCACACGCAACTCTACACCACGGAGCCGAGCAAGCGGAATGGGAAAACTATGTTGCCGGCAGTCGGTGAGCTCGAGCGACGCGGTGCCGCTCGTCACGAGACGCGATGGCTCGACTGATACGCGCGGTGTGTTGCAGGCGAGCCGGAGATCAGCCCGTACGCAACGTTTAGTATGTCGGAGGGAGGCGGCGGCGGGAGCGGGGCGGGCTGCGCACTGCACCTGCGCACGTTCGGGCGCGCGGAGCCGGAGCTCGCCGCGGCGCCGCCGCCGCCCCGACCCAACCTGCTCGCACACCACGGTCAGTACCGCCACCGTCACCGTTATTTCAATTCCATATGTATCAAAATCATATTTAAAACTAGTAGTTCGCCTCGAACTGAGACCTCGCGATGTTTTGTTTTAAAGTGTCTACAGACGAAACGATTTGGTCGGTTCCAACCGCCAACCATAGACAATTTGTCTATAGTCCAACCAAATTGGACCGTAGCAGTTTGTCGGCATCTCATCAAACATAATTATTATTAGTACAAGTCGGTCGTTCCGCGCGGCCGATTTGGTCGGTTCCAATCAAATCTGCACGTATGGGCGGCGGTCGGCCGCAATGTTGCTAATGCTACCGGAAAAATCGGTATTCAATCGATTTTTTACCGATCGGAATGTTTGTAAGGGATCGACATGCATTTGAGGTGGGCATTCTCCAGTCATAGACAAATAAAATAAATATATTGTGTTGCTTGAATTCAGTTACGAATTTCTATGTAGAAAGGAATGTATTATTTGTTGCTATCTCTTTTAATTACTAAGCGTTTTTCACTCGGTTGTCTGTGTTTTACGAAATTGTTTTAAATAATCCATAATCTTTATACCGGTTTCAATATTGTACTGAGCAATAAAGATCTGGAATTATACGGGGTAACTTTTTAAGTCCTGCTTAAATTTTTATCACGTAATCAGTATCGTTAATAGAACATATTTATCCAACACCATTTACCACCATATGTACAGTAATTACCTACCTACTTCTTGCTGTAGCGAGCGAGAAGAAGTGATGTAGGTACCTACACGTATCGTAGGTGTTCGTAGCACAATCACGAATAAAGTGACTTTGACTACATCTCTGTACATTTATTTGAATTTATTTCGGTAATTTTTACCAAGGTGGGTAAAACCAAAAACTACTTATTCTTTATTTTTCAACAATCTTCAAGTATGCAAAATTTGCGCACTAATTAAAAAGCTACCCTTTTTTTGTCTACGAAACATTTTTGGAGAAGGATTTAAACAAAAAACTTTCTGCAGTCCAAAAAACTATGACTTGGCCTGAATTTATTATTAGCTTTTGAATATGTATTTGTATTTATTTTTTAAAGAAAATAAATAAATATACTGTTTTTTTTTTTAAACGAATTTTCAAGTAATTTGTACCTAATTCTTTTTGTTGCGCTTGGCAACACTGATCGACCTTCACGACACCCCACTACCTAAGTACCTACTTATAATAGGTTCAATAAACTTTCGCCACAGAATAGATATTAGCACAATTCAACGGAGAAAAATTATAACTTACGGAGCAATTCTATACGTGAGTTTTGGCAGGAAAGTGAAGAAATCATGTCGCATCATTTTATTATTTTCCAAAACTTGTGTTATTTCGAGTGTTAATGTGTAAAAACGGTGAGTGTTCGTGACTATGCACGACTGTTGTTGAATGGTATAATATCGTGAAACGTGAATTTTCGTGTTGTTTCCAAAACTCTATAGAAGGCTTTAGTAAAGTTTTCACCACTTTAGTGGGGCATGACTTGGACTTGACCGTGACTTGTTTTGCTCGACTGTGATTATGACTTGTTTGATATTATTTAGCAAAACCTTAAATATATAAGTACACTTGACACTGGCAAATGCATAAGAAGTGCGACGCCAAAATCCTCTAAGGAGGAAAGAGAAAAAAAAATACTATAGGTTACTTGCTCGAAAAGTAGCAGCTGATTGGATTTGAATGCAATATATGTGGCATTTATATCACATTACAAGACTTATTGTCTCGAATTGTAGGTAAGTAGGTAAATATCAACGTAGGAAACGATATGATTGTTAGGTGCATGAAATGTATGAAAAGTTCTCCCACATTCTCCTTTTTTATTTTATTTTTCTTGTGGTGGCATTATCGTCGTCGTTATGGCTAATGCAATTTTTGCGCGCTTCGATAATACAGGAGGCATGACGTGTGCACGTGTCGCTTTCTACGAAACAAGTGAAGCTACTGGCGGTCGGCGCAAATCGGGAGCAACTTGGTTGTCGCCGATTTGGTTGCCGCCGATTTGGTCGGTGCCGAACAAATCGTTCCATATGTAGACACCCTTACAAGCTTTTATTTCACTTACATGCATAATGTACCTACACTGTTCATAATGTATAGGTATACCTAGCATATCGTATGTTGTTCTCCCAAATCAAAACTTGTAATAATTGACTGTTCGACCACTTTAAACGGTTTCGATCGACGTTTTAACAAAGCATATAACAGATAGGTAGCATGGTTCCTTTGATACACTGATAGTAAATGATTATGATAACACTGAGCTATTGCCGATTCTGATGATTGATGCATGATTCTGATGCTGATAATATAAATAATACAACATAATTCATGGTCACAAAGCTCTAATATACCTACCTAGGTGGTATACCTACCATACTCCAGCTGGAAAAGCTGCAAAAAGATACTCAGATACCTACATAAGTTCGTTTACGGACATTACTCCTTTAAATACCCCATAATTTTTTGCCTCGGTCGTCTGGGCTACAATTCTTTGAAAGTCAGACGAGAGAGTCAGGATTATGCACATCATAGTTAGCTGCTGCTTAGCTTACTATAATGTGCATAGCCCTGCGCGGAGATATTGACGCACCACATCTGCACGAAAGGTGTCTAAAATCTCTGTGTCCGACAACTATAATATTGTCGCTGTAGGTATCACAAGCTGTTCGCCGAGCCTAGGGCATGAATACCGGTATCCCGGTATAGCGTAATACCGGTATTACGAACAGGTATTACAATACCGGTATTGAGCTTTTCAATACCGGGATACCGGTATTGGGTTAAAAGTACATGATATGACGGCATAATCATCTAAAGCGTATGTTAATCACCTCATTACGCTCTAGGACGCGCTTGCTACTCGGTACTTCTCTTTTACAGTATACCAGATTAGTAGATACGTCGCTTCTGTTTGTTGTTCAAAGGCATTGGCAACATAGAGCACGTGCACACACTCCGCCCGATTATACAGAAGACTGACGAGCATAATCAGCTAATATGTCTGGCATGTGAACTATGAAAAATCTTTCGATTCAATCGGGGCTGCGACCACGAACTGAAATACGCAATGTTGGTGGACCGAGACATTTTGAAAGTCGCGGGTGACCGGTGGATGCAAGTGGAAAATTGTTGTTCAGTGAGGTCTAAGAGTGTGGCACTTTAAGAGGCAGCTTTTGTTCAGCAATGGACTCCTTCTGGTTGATTATAATGATGATGGAAGTCAATATGTTTGTATTTTGTTAATTTTCAGTGTTCTTAAAGAAATTTGATAAATATGGCAACTAATATCAAGTAAAGCTTACAAAGTTTACAAAAACCACCAATACCGGTACTAATATCGGTATTCCGGTATTGAGGTCTAATACCAGACCCAATACCGGTATCGAAAATCGATCCGGTATTACATGCCCTAGCCGAGCCCCGTTGTCGTACATAGCTCACTCCGATTCACCTATTCCGCGCACTCTCGCCGCTCTCAACGTCGCGTTTGGCGACGGGTGGACCGATTTAATGTTGGCGCCCTTGATGTATTGTGAAAGAAACCTATGACTGGATACTTTTAATTAATCCAGTTTTAGTTTTAGTCGCTTGACCGTAAGTTTATCATTAAAAAGACAATTTTCCGATGCCGGTTAGGTCCATTTAGGCGCCCCAGTGGAACGCTCCGCTGGCCATGGCCGTGTCCGTTGCCACTATATTGTCTCGAACGAACTGCCGAGTAACGGCTCCAAGTATGCAATTATAAAACGACGAAAATACAAAATTCTACGTGAACATTTTTACGCAGCGTTTTCGAAAGAGGCTTTTACTAAATTAAAGGCCAAGTAGGCGGAAAGAGCCCTCGCGCGGCGGCGTAGCCCTCGCCCCGGGTGGATAAATGCTTCTTCTGTTTATGGCAACCTATATTTTTTACGTATTAAATCGTCTTTTACAGAAGTAAATACTGTGTTTTGCGAACATGAGAGTGAAAATACAATATTCAATTTGTCTGCTTTAGCCGTCGCATACCTAATCATTATAACAAACCGACTGCCCTATAAAAGGGCAATTATGTGTTTCGAGGGTATGTTCATTTGTTCCGAGACCTCGACGAGCCTAACAGTCTTTAGAGATTATCGTTAACAGACTTTGGAGTTTTTGATAATCATAATCTCTTTTTCAGATATTAATCCCTGCCCTTACCAATATGATAAGATAATATATCAAATATATCAACCTCAATTCTGCGATATCTTAGTTTTATTGTTATTTTGTTATTTATATTGACATTATATATTTTTTATATACTTATTTATTTGTGAGGACATTGTCTTAAAATACAATGTCGCCCATCGGCAAGTGACCGCCCGAAAGGGGGTTATAGTACTCATCACTATGAACAACTTTTACTATGGGACCAACCCTGAAATCGAGAAAAAAAACTGCTGTTTCATACATGTTTTCGAGTGACATTGTCATTTTTCTATGGAATTACGACAAATTGTTGATATGGCTCAGAGGAGCTACTGACGTGTTTGAAGTGACCTTTATCATATTTGTGATTAGTTCGTCATATCCAGCTGCATTAGTATTCTTTAGAGATATGATAATTTTATAAATATCAAATTAATCTACGGGAGTCAAGTAAATTGTATTAGGATTATTGGGATTGTCATATGGGTAATTGCCATTATAAGCACCGAGGGCGTCGTCATCACGATTAGTTACAATAATAAAAAACTTATTCCATAATCAACCTGAATTATTGCATAGATACGAGTGACAGGCTACTTCATATGCTACTTTTTGTTCCGGGGAAATTAAAAGTTCCCGAGGTATTTCCGCGCAGGTGAAACTTATTAGCTGCGCCCTTCTGTATCAAAGGTACCTAGTAAGTTTATATTTTTTCCTCAAATCATCATAACATCTACATTTTATAAACTGCTCTACATGAATTTTATTACACATTTTTTTATGACACTATGTTGTTATTGTGGTACAGAGTACGGGCGCGGGCGTTCGAGCGACTCGGAGTCGAGCGGCTCGCCGTGCGCCGCGTGCGCTGCCGACCAGTATCGCGTGCCGGCGCCCGCGCCCGCGCCGCACTGTCCAGGTACGTACATCTACGCGCCCTGCTCGACTCGGTATGACAGGAGCCATGTCGTGGTGCCTTTGGAAAGTAAGTAAGGAAAAACAATAAGTACAATGAAATATAAACCGAAACTTAAACAATTTTGTATGTATTTTTTCTTGGCATATTTATAGCATAGATAAAACTTATAGTATTGAAGTTAATGTAATAAAATAAAAAGTTTGTTCTATGAAGTCTTATTATGTTCGGCCACAGGATGGAATAGTGACAAATACATTAATATGGTCGAAAAACTGCAAAGGAAGTTTTTACGGTGGCTGTATCACAGGCGATACGGGTATTATGTCGGATGCCCCTTTCTGTATCCCAGCGATTTCGTCGTTGGGATGCTAGACTACAACACCCTGGAGGTGAGACGAGCACTTTTCCTGATATGATACGTGTGGCGCATTTCAAAGGGCCGTTTGAGTGTCCCATCAGTGCTTGAATGAAATTGAGTTTGGTTGTACCGACTAAATATTTAGCAGCTCGTCAGCACAATTTATTTCGGGTGCCCTGGTGCAGGACGGAGTACGGCAGGCTGGCGCCGGTGCCGAGAGCACTGAGTACGCTCAATGCCTTACTGGCCAGGAACTGGGATCTTGACTTGTTTAATTGTACGGAGGCAAAGGTTCGCAGAATGACAATAGATTTTTATGACACCATTAAGATGCTAGTGATGAAACCAGTGAAATAAGTTTGTAAAATAAATTTTGTGTTAGTATGTTACTTTTTATAAATTATTTTTTGTTTGTTGTATTATTGTTTTAAATTAGTTTTTTAACCTTAGATTATGGTCCATGGGTGGGCGAATTGGGGTAACCTGTAATGTGTAATGCCCACCCAATGGAAAAGAATTGATAAATAAATAAATAAAGTGGCCTTAATGTTGGCAGTATTGCCGCGCTGGCAGTGCTTAGTTTTTGCCAAAAATAGGCAGTAGTATTCTGGTGATTGTAGGCCTCCACCAAACTGATGAACTGATTCTATTCATATTTGATAGACACGTTGCCGATGGAGTCGAGTACCGAAGATACTTCGTACAGCACCGGCGCCGGCGGCTACGGCTCGCGGCAGTGCGCCGGCGCCGACCGCCTCGCCGTGCGCGGCGCGAGGCAGGAGGAGCGCGGCTCGCGGCAGGCGCAGCGCAGCGCGAGACATGCGGAGCGCGGCGAGCGGCTGGCGGAGCGCGGCGCGAGGCAGGCCGAGCGCGGCAAGCGACGGAGGGACCACGAAAGGCATGCCTCGGGACCTACTCTCAGGTATTTAGTATATGCCATGTTTCATTATCCACTAAATAGTTGTGTACTACTCGTACTTGGCATAAAAACAACACTTTCCCCGTAGCAAGTGGCTAACTAACTATCTCAAGTCTCAAGTCTGTACTTCTGTAATAAATGTTTTTGTAGGAAGACGTGGTTACAGCGTTCGATATTAATCGAACATACAAATTTAATATAATATAATATAAGTTGCGAATTCAGTGTAACTGAAAATAATTCAGAAGAAAAAAAGAAATAAAAAGATAAATAGTTGTAGTTACGCATTGAGCGAAGTATTTTACGTTCGTACTGAATTGATGATAACACTGTTTAGACTTTCGTGGATCTTTACTACATTACTATTAGTACTCACGGGATATTGACTACGAGTTCCCGATATTTCGTACGAAATTTAGGAGCAGACAAACCGATCTACCCTCTTTCTCAGTCTTTTGCTACGGGTACCGCTGGTTGCAAGTCCCGACAATACAGCATATTTTAGTTTCACTACGAATGGTATTTTGATCAACCTACGTTTTTGCCCTATAAGTTGTGACGGATAAAATATTCCATCAACACTATATACACTCCACATAAGTCCCAAAGTCTGCGTTCCCCTAAAGACAAAATTCTTTTTGAGCACCCCGGGGTGTACAAAATCAATTGCAGTTGCGGAAGTTCGTATATATACCTATAGGGCAAACGAAGCGAACCGTCACGTGCCGCATTAAAGAGCACATTAAAGCAGTGAAGAATAATGAAAGACAGAAATCTGCTGTAACTGAACATCTGCTGGACGCGGGCCCTAACTACTGGATAGAATTTCACAACCCGCAAATCCTGTCTACAAAGAGCCTCTAATTAAATCTCGATATTCCGAAATTTAAATCGAGGTGATGGATTTCAACTCGCCAGCGTGGAATCCAGTATTATGTGGCCTGATAAGTAAAAGTTCGCGTCCAAAATGTGATCAAAATAGCATACATAGTGATACTGTGAGCGTGTACTGTCGGGACTTGCAATCGAGTTTAGTACCAGTTGTAGTAGTAGTACCCGTAGCAAAAGACTGAAAAAGTGGGTAGATAAAATAAACTTTTTATCATCCACCCGCATCTTCAGTCTACCCGCGAACATGGTGCATGCAACTGTGCGGAAATCTCGGGAACTCAACTAAGATAAAAATCGTGGTAAATATCCCGTGATTGGTTTTGTTCTATATCTAAACTTTGTTTTGCTTATAACAAAATGTATAAGTATATCCAACAATAAATTTATTTTCTCAGAAATAGGTTCAATAATCATAGCAAAATGTAAATTGAAATGGATGTTTCTTTGTCCAATAAAGCCACCGTTTCTAAGAAGAACGATGATAAATACAGCCGGAGAGTTAGTTTCGGTAATAATTTTTATTTTATAGAAAAGCCCCAAATGAATAGTATGCCGCAGTGACTGGAACAAAAGACTCTCGTATGCCGTCTTGAAGTTGAGCAGTGCAACTTTAGTTAAATGTGATTTGCCTTTAGCAATAGCTAGATATGCGATCGGTTGTTCCATGCACTACGAAGTTTTATCCCATTTGCCAACTTCCAAGGCATGGCTTCGAAGCTTCCTACTACCTGATAGCATACTCGTACCATAATTAATTAGCGGTGCATGACTAGGCGCCTGCGTAGTTGCATGGCGTCGTGCCCCGATACACTCCCTACTACCGAGTGGTAGGGTCTGAGTCCATGAAGAGGAGTGATGTGTGCATGTTGGCTGCAGGCATTCCTAAAGGCGTGAATTGCCTTCCCTTTACTCAGAACCACTCTGTATGCTGCAGATACGAGTTCGCAGGCGAGGAGGCGGCGCCGGCGCCCGAGACGCAACACCGCCGAGTATGAGTCTCGCCAGCGCCCGACACGCGACACCGCCACCCATGAGTGCTGCCGGCACCCGAGACACAACACCGCCGCGTATGAGTCACGCCGGCACCCCCACCTATGAGTGCCACCGGCGCCCGAGATGCGACAAAGCCGCCTATGAATGTCACCGACGACCTAAACGTGACACCGCCCCTTTAGGTGGCATGTGGACTTCGCTTCTGTTCACAAACTGTACATAAACTGTGTTCTAATACGTGTAGTTTTTTAAGCGAATCCGAAATATATGTCCTTGTCTGAATTACAAGAATTAAATTTTACACCGTTTTTAATTCTTAACCGTCTACGGCTACTACTTTAGCCTTACTTATAGTTTTGATGTATTTACTACGAGATGGAAAAGATGCAAACGCTACTGTAGCCGGCAGATAAGCAGTCAATAAAGCTACAGACGCAGGATTCAACCCGCGCAGCGTTTTCACTCTCAGGGCACGAAATATGTTAAATAAGTAATATATGTTGCGGTGTCGCTTCCTTAGAATATATTTACCTAACTGCAAGGCGTAAGAACAGGAAACAGTTAAACCAGTATACCTATGATGGAAGACCGGTGGTGGGGCAGGAGTCGGCTACAGCGTTTGCTGATTACTTCAGATCTGTATTCCTCAGCGATGTCCCATCGCTTGATGCAGAGGCAGCGGCACATAGTTTCGTCAGCACTGGAGACGCTCTGCTCTTCACTTTGGTTTTGGTTACTATAGTACTATATTTAATGTTCGCCGTGATAGTCATCTTCCTGATGCTCTACCTTCTACCTTCTTTTGTAGTAAAAGATTATTCATTTGCACTAGATATGCCACTTTTACACCAGCCTGTTTGGACTCTCGCTCAGCACATCTTGCTATCCTGCTATGTGGAAGCTATCCAAAGTTACCTCCGTGCCTAAGACTCGTTCTTCAACAGATGCTACAACACAATACAGACTCATAGCTGTCTCAGCTGTCTTCAGCAAAGTATTTAAGCCGATTGTTAACTACCATCTTACTCGATAAATTGAAACCAGTTAAGACAATTCGCAACATTGTTTCCGTGCAGCTCGGTCAACAGCTACAACTACTATATCGCAATTTGATAATTTTGTTTTAAAGGATTTGTAGTTCAAATAATTTAGTTTTAGTGGCGTTGCCCCAAATTTTTATTAAGTATAGCAGATGCGGTTTCACGAGTGAATTGTAAATGGTGTAACGTAATCAACGTGGAACACACCGGACAATGTTACGTAGATACCCAATTCGTGATGAGAGTTTAGTTTTAATATGTTCTATGTGTGTGTTCCATGCGAGATGCTATCCAAATGTAACTCTAGGTATTTTTCACTTTTTTTCTCTTGTAGAGCTACATTATTTATTTCATCTAGTACATAGTAGGCCATCTAGTTTGTTTTATAAGAAACGAATTTTGTTCTCTGTTCTTTGCAACCCCGTGACTGATTCAGCTCATATTCGAACTTAAAAATTATATTGAAATGAACTACTTGCCTACAAAATTTCATGAAGATCGGATCAACGGTTCGCAAGTTATCATCGGACAAATATACACACAAACATACATACAAATGCCGATTTGTCCCAGTAAACTCTGAGACCTTCGCTTCACTCGGTCAATTAACTGTATGTTTGTGTCTTTTTAACAGATATAGCGACGTTTACCGAAGCGCAATCCGTCGGTGGTGAACCGTCCCGTATCACCGTGTCGTCGTGTCGTCCTTTCTATAAATATACTAAAATCCCTAATCTGGCGGAATCGATCCCGGTCCGGCTCGCGGAGATGAGGGTCCAACGAAAGGGTCAAAAAGTACCTATCTATACGCGGAGCAGCCCGTCTGCCGCTATACATCTACAATATGCATGACAATTAGAGCAGCTACAAAAATTACATTTGAAATGAACCTCGGCGATTTAAATGTTACTCTTCGTTACACCTTATTTACCTAATTAGGACGAGTAACACGTGCGGTGACGGGGGTCGCGGGAGGCCGCTAATGGCACGAGGAAATCTGCTCGTCGAGTATCCGAATCTGCTAACAGCCAACAAAGAATAACCAACATACTCATTATGAATATGAACTCATATGAATTAATAAAATACTACGACGAGGGTTCCGACAGATTTTAAGGATTCTGCTCGACTGACCGACCCCTCCTGAGTCAAGATTTTTTTTTAACATGAGCACAATTTGATTTACTCGATTGAAATTTACAGTGTCTCAACTACAGAAGAGATATTTTTTTTACTGTCTTTTTAAACACTGAACTAATTTTGCGCCAATAAATATTCCTTGATAAATATCAAGGAATATCCTCCGTGTATCAAGGAATTGATAAAAACTTCCTGTGCAGTTCAACCATATTAATGTATTTGTCCTCACAGGGATTCCAGATTATAGCATTACTCTCCATTTTGCTCCGGACAAATGCATTGTAGAGGGCCTTTATAGCCGGAATGCTATCAAGATGACGAGCCTGACGCATCACAAATCCCAGGGTCCTAAACGCCTGAGTACAGGTCTTCTGTATGTGCAAAGTAAAAGTTAAGTTAAAAGTTAAGTCATCGCTCAAATGAACCCCAAGATCCCTAACTGTGTTTTTTCTTGGTACAATAAAGTCCCCGAGATTGTAATTCCTTTTTATGGGGGTTTTAGACTTTGTGAAAGTAACTACTGAGCATTTATTCACATTGAAGAAAAGCTTATTGCGTTCACTCTAACGGAGCACACTGTCTATGTCCCTCTGACAAAGTAAGCGGTCGCTGTCGTCACAAATCCTCATGAACAGTTTTAGGTCATCTGCAAATAACAAACAACAGGCTTTGCTGACGGTCTCCGGCAAGTCATTTACCATCAGCAAAAACTCTAATGGACCTAAGTTAATGTCTTGACTCACTCCTGAGTTCGTGTAGTACGACTCCGAAACATGACCTTTATATTGTACATATTGTCGACGATTCCTTAAGTACTCCCTGAAAAAATTAAGCAAGTGCGGTGTGAATGCTACTTTAGAAAATTTTCGCAAAAGTACGTCATTTTCCACGGTGTCAAAAGTTTTACGGAAATCAAAATATGCGGCGTTTACTTGTACACCAGAATCTACTGGTAATAATAATAATCTAAATCTAATCTCTAATCTACTAATCTACTGCCATATTACAAGCTTGGGATCAGATAACCGTGTGTGCAAAAATGTCCCAGACCACACCGCCCAAGATTAAAATGTTCGGTAAAAAAAAGATACTTTCTTAGTCATGTTTTGATACAAGTACTTACCACCGCTACGAATTTTGGGGAAAAAAAACATTAATTACGTTGTTCAGTATTAAGTACCACAACATCTTCCAAATTATTCAAATCACTGGTTGTTAAGAAAATTTACCTGCATATCTCACGTTTACTAAAAAGCAATCAACACGGCTTCTTACCTCGTAGATCCACGTCAACAAACTTAATTAATTATGTTACTGACATTAATGAAGATATTAGATATTAGATAAGGGTGAAGAGGTTCATGCTGTATATACCGATTTCAGTAAAGCCTTTGACTTGGTGGATCACGATTTGTTGCTGGCCAAGTTGCAGAAATTAGGCATTCACGGTACTCTGTTGCGATGGTTGAGCTCCTATCTGCATAACCGTTCACAGTTGGTGGTAGTAAAAGGTTTTAGGTCTGTGGAATCGGAGGTACCACCAGGTGTGCCTCAAGGATCCCATGTAGGTCCAATACTTTTTGTTGGCTTCATAAATGATTTGCCCGGATTATTGACCTCCAAGGTTAAAATGTTTGCTGATGACTTAAAGATCTACAAAACTATTAGTGGACCTAAAGATGTCGAGGATCTACAGGCCGACATTGATACGATCAGTAAATAGTGCATTCACAACAACATGTCACTTAACGCCTCTAAATATTGTTTCATCAGGTTCTCACGCAAACGCTCGCCTTTTCCGGTACTATATCAAATCAACAATGTGCCACTGTCCGAGGTCACATCGATTTGTGATCTAGGTGTTATTATAGACAGTAAACTCTGTTTTCATGACCATTTCGACTACGTGATCAAAAAATCTATGAGAATTGGTGGTTTTGTCTTCAGGCATTCTAAAGTATTTCATAACTCTGACCTTTCTATTGAACTCTTCGTCAGTCTGGTTCGCAGAGTTCTGGAATATTGCAGTGTTGTATGGAATCCGGTATATCAGGTGCATGCTGATCGGTTCGAAAGAGTACAATCTAAGTTTCTTTATCATATCACGTATATGGACAACTTGTGCAAGTCCCTTCGACGTTACTCTTCTCGTTGTAAGCATTACAAAATAATGTCTCTCAAGAAGCGTAGAAAAGTGGCAGATATCACCATGCTCTTTAAAATTTTGCATGGATTGGTTGATTGCCCAGAGCTGTTACACAAAATTGGGCTAAGAGTACCGCGCCCTGGCACCTGCGTGATGTTAAATAAGTACACCTATGCCTTTCCCTGGTGTAGAACCAACATATTGAAGCACTCTCCGATTTACCGCATGTGTAATCTGTATGAAGATATAAGAGATGATATTGTTGTCTAGTTCGTTGACCTCAATTAAATCAGTTCTCTATAAAGCAATAGTTTAATTTTTAAGTTACTTTTAATGACTTTGTTTTTCGCAGCATTGGTTGTTTATATATATATATATATACCAAAAATAAATAATATATATATATATATATATATATTTTATTTATGGCTACATCTAGAATGGCTACATCTAGAAGAACGGATGTGCTCGTAAGTTAATCGGAAAATAGTTAATTATAATGTTATCAGTGTCTGTTCAGTTTTGTAGCCTAATAAAAAATAAAAAAAATTGCTGTAGGCAGTTATGAAGGACCAGTCCTGTTCCAGAAACGTTTTTTTTTTTTTTTATATTTTATTAATTCATTGCAGGATAGTCTGCACGTTTGTACTGGCATTTTAACATAACACGAGGCTTGATAATAGGAACTAACAAATCAGCAGCAGCCGTTGCCAATGCAGGGTGATACGAATCCTCTTTTTCTATGGGGAGTTCTAATTTCTGAATTTTAGTGGAATGGAGAAAATATTAAGCCTAGTGTTAATACTAATTATTATGGCAGAAATTATATTGCGAAAGACCGTATGGTAATCCAAATAAATTCGAGATCCCCTTCTCACCCCATTCTGGCCGCAATCGAGCGGGCAACCCCGAATAACATAGTAGCATGACACCTCCGCCAAGGATATGCGATCATTACGAAAAACTTTAAATGCATCATCGCACAATTCAGCATCAAAGACTCCAACATGAAGCTAAGTTTCAGTCGAGTGACCGCAGTTATATCAGACTGTGACAGCAATACATTTTCAGAAAATATATTTAGATATATAGATAGAAACTCTTTATTGTGTACACCAAAAATAAAAAGAACACACGTACAGAACTATCTTATATTTAGTTTTAGTAATAAATATAAATAATATTTGATTATTTCGGCGAGTTCTGTTACGTTCTGTGAGTGATAGAGGTTCCGCCGAGACCGTGACCGCGTCAGTGGCGCATGCGTAGAGCAGCCCGCTACTTGGTTTGTCGCAGCACCGCATAGAACGTGTACGAAGATTTTAATATCTGGAACAAAACCGATGATATTTTTATCTATATCTATACCTAAAAAAAAACTGTAACGTGGGGATTACTGTAAGTACATTGAAGATATTTTTGAAAATATATTTTAGGAGTATTTGGGAGCAACAGAACCCAAAAATATAGTTATTATTAATTTTTGGATGTCTGTCTGTCCGAAATAAACTTAAAAACTAAGGTACGGATTAAATTGGAATTTTTTAAAATATGTTCTTTGGATTTCGGCGCTTAACATAGGCTTTGTTTCATCAAAATCGGTGCAGGAATATGGAAGTTATGACGCAATTTAGGAAAATATGAGCTACATTACTATTAGTACTCACGGGATATTTACGACGGTTATCACAACAAAAATAATAACCGTGGTAAATATCCCGTCAGTACTAATAGTAATGTAGTAAACCACCACGAAAGTCTAAAACAGTATCTATTACAAGTTGAACATATTGCACATGTAGAATTAAGAGACGGGTTGACATGTGGTTTTCTAAAAAATGGTTTGTGATGTCCTATATATTTTCTAACAAACATCATTAAAATCGGTTCACGGAAACTGGAGATATTACTCAATAGTTAAGAACGAATATTGAAGAACTTATCTTAAAACGTTTAGTATCTTTCTAAAGCAAATTTACTTCGGTTCGCCAACAGATGGCGACACGAGTCTTCTGAATCGCGGTGACGAATTTATCCATGATTTAGGAATGTAAGTGTCCCAGTTCTGAACCCTAAATCCACGTACGAAGTCGCGGGCATCGGCTACTACATAATGATAATATATCGAACTTACTTATTACAAAATCAAGAAAGAATTATTATGAATATAAGTATCGTGGTTATCGTTACTTATGAGATCGACCTTACACATTTAGCACCATCAAAATGAATCTAAGCGGTCGTACCTTGATAAAAGTGTCGAGTGAGAGCGGAACAACGAGCCCGGCGGCCGGGCGTAGCGGGCGGCGCGCACGCTCCATCACCACGAGCAGCGCGCGCCGGAACCGCGGCGGCGTGCTCACCCACCTCATGCTGTACACCGCCTGCGCCACCAGCGAGCTCTGCAACACACGCACGTATACAGCGCGCATCGGCCACAGCGGGCGCGACGGGCCGGCCGGCGAACGCGAGCTCACCTCCACTGTGACCTCGTTCCCGTAGTAGCAGTAGAGGAAGAGCTCGGTGAGAATGCAGCAGATAAAGAGCGTCATCGATGCGAACTCGACGCTCACCACGTCCAGCTGCAAGCGAACACACCGCGTCAGTTCACCGCCGACGGTCGGACTCCGGACCGGACTCCGGAGTACTCACGCTCACGATTTTGTACGCAGCCATACACAGGATCCAGCCGCCGATGCCGAACTGCACCAGAATAGCCGAATCAAAAATATCTTGCAACATTTTTGTGGTTCTGGAAACAAACGGTAAATTTAAATCACAAGTTTAGTTCTGTGCTGAGTCCCACCGACGACTGTATCGCCCCGCGAGTGTGACCCGAGGACCTGGGAGAACCTGGTCGTAAATAAAATATACTGACCGCGTGAGCGAAGCGAACGAAAGGTTGCCAGTTTAAACTGGAAAAATTTGGTTTCATCTGTTGGTACTCGCGTCAGGTCGTATTTTTCAAACAATCTTGACGAAACTTGATATATATAGTTTTTTTTTGTCTTCGGTGATCTTTGAGTGGTATTTCTTCCAAAAAGGGGGGAAATGTCCGGATAAATTCGTTCTTGATAATGTCCGTACTCGTATACGTATACAGGTCGTATTTTTCAATTAGTCTTGACGAAACTTGATTTTGTTAGTCGTTGGCATATTTCCCCCAAAATAGGGGAAGTTTGCAATAGGGCTGCGGCGCCATTTACCGGCTGATTTTAATAATATTCAGCATTTCATATTTCGATATTCTTGTTAAGAATTG
Organism: Apocheima hispidaria; assembly: GCA_947579745.1. Taxonomy (NCBI): domain Eukaryota; kingdom Metazoa; phylum Arthropoda; class Insecta; order Lepidoptera; family Geometridae; genus Apocheima; species Apocheima hispidaria. Next base: position 17,788,713 of record OX388145.1, read on the forward strand.
AGTACCGAAAGTGTATGCCACTGACGTCTTTAATGTTACTACTAGGCTTTAGGACTGGATGGCTTCTCAAAGCCACTATAGGCCACTAGCAAAATAAAAAAGTTATTGTGGGAAAAAATATTTTACAAGGCAAGCTTTTATAAAATCCGTTATTGGTACTGCACGTTGATCAAAATGAGTCCAAACTTCATCAATCTACTATTCGATCTTGAGTAGTCCCGTTTTCCACATTCCGTATCCGTCATCAGATCAGCTCGCTGTCATAATATTGTTTTATCATCGGAACTTGACAAGCATACAAAATTTTAACTCAAATGAACTAGGGGAATTGAATTGGGGGAACTGGTCTAAAATTGAGTTGCAAGATTTGACCTTTTGACTTTTACGTACATACATACAAACATTCCAAGGTAAATAAAAGCTTATAAAATAAGTACATTTATTCTAATAAACTTTTACGGCATGTCAAATAAACTGCCATAATAGTTCAAGTCAATAGTTCAAACAAAATATCAAAATCCGTGTCAGTGAAGGTGTCGGGGTGCACTGAGATGGCGGCGCGCGGCACGGATCGGTACGGATCAGTGACGTGAAACGCGCCACAGAACGACCGCGATCCGCATGGAACAAATCATGCAAACGAGTTTTGGCGGGAACGTGAAGAAGTCATGTCGCGTCATTCTATTATTTTCCAAAATTTGTGTTAGGTATATCGAGTTTTAATGTATAAAAATGGTGGATTTTTATCCATAAAGTGTTCGTGAATAATGTTGTGCAACGTGAGTCTTCGTGTTGTTTCCAAAACTACATAGAAACCTCTAGTAAAGTCTCCACCACTTTACTGGGGCATGACCTGGACTTGACCGTGACTTACTTTGCTCGACTTAGACTATGACTGAGACTTATTTAAAAAGGAAAAGGAAAAGACACTTGAAATATTACAATACTTGACACTGGCTAGATACACCAACGTGTGGAGCCAAAACATAAAAGAAAAAAAAAATATGCAACCGACCGTGCCTATCTGCCAGAACCCAGCCACGTCCGGCACGAACAACACGCACGACATCACGATCGTGCAGGTGTAGAGAGACTGACCCTCGAAGCACTTGCAGATAGTGAGCTGGTCCTGCAACCTTCTCACGTCTAGCGAGCGACTTTCCTATAGAAGTAGTGAAGCTGATGGTGATAGAGTGGTCGTTGTGTGTATTACTGGCAGATCTGGCTGTAGTGTGCGAGGCACTCCAGGAACAACCGGTAGAGCGCCCGCTCGTACCGCGCGCCGCCAGCGCCATCTGCCGCCGCCAGCGCGCGCGCTCTCTCCGGCAAGTCTTCAAAATTCATTCTACAACATCATTGCGACCACTTTATTACTCATAATATTATTAACAAATGCATGCTCGCCACACTAACGGCCACGTCGAGACATACGACGAGCCGGCAGCGTTTATATTTAAGACAAAAACATTACCAGTTTTTATTTAGGTTTAATATTTACCTTAGGTTAGGTTAGGTTAGGTTAGGTTAGGTTAGGTTAGGTTAGGTTAGGTTAGGTTAGGTTAGGTTAGGTTAGGTTAGGTTAGGTTAGGTTAGGTTAGGTTAGGTTAGGTTAGGTTAGGTTAGGTTAGGTTAGGTTAGGTTCCCCCCCAGTGGGTTCCCGCCTTGTCGCGGCGGGGGGGCTCAGTAACCGTGGATTCGGCACCCACGGTGAAGCAAAGTGGAACCCGAGGTGGGGCCGCTTCTTCCGGGCTGTGCTTCCCGGGCCCAGTCGAAGCGGCCGGTAGGTTGCGGTGGGGTACTACATCGCAACTGAGGCGGGCTGCAGTGTGGGGGTTCGCACTGCAGCTGAGGGAGACGGGGCCGCCACCGTTGAATGGCGGCGCGGTGGGGTCGCAGGGGAAGAGGAGTGTCGGTATTACGGTGCGCCGCTCTCCCTATCCTCTGCGACCGTGAGTTGGGGAGGCTTTTCGCCTCCCCGGAGGGGGTAGGCTCGCCCGGCGCCCCGGACAGTCCGGGTAGCGGCGGTGCGAGCCTTGGCGGCCTTGAGTGGCTGCGGGGCTTGGCCGGCGTCCCAGCCTTATGCTGGGTAGCGGTGGCGCAAGTCGGGGCCCTCTCACCCAACTCTCCTTGGAGAGTAGTGCTGTAGGGCCCGGGGGCCTTCTCCGCACGCCCCAGAGCTTTTATCTGGAGCGCGCGTAGAAGGCGGTCCGGACGATGTCCGGACGGAGGGGGTAGGCTCGTCCGGCGCCCTGGACATTCCGGGTAGCGGCGGTGCGAGCCTTGGCGGCCTTGAGTGGCCGCGGGACTCGGTCGGCGTCCCAGCCTTATGCTGGGTAGCGGCGACGCGAGTCGGGGGGTCTGGGGGGCGGATGTGGGTGACATCCGTCCTTCTAGTCACAGCCGTGACAGACCCCCAGGGGTGGACGACGCGCCCGGTGTTCCGGCGCGTCGTACCAGGGGAGGGAAGGGGGTCTTCCCGAGGCGGGTCCGCCCAGGGGCGGACAGGTGGCGGGAGGGGGTTGCGGTGCATACTCTGCATGGTCCCGCGGCCCCCGTCCGACTTGCCGCAGCGGTGGAACACCTTTGGGTTTTAGTCGGTATTAGCGTCACTGCCGAGGCCGTGGCGCTTGAGTCCGACATACCCCGCTCGTGTCCCCACACGGCGGGGATGCGTAAATGCATTTCCCAAAGTAAAAAAAAAAAAAAAAAAAAAAAAAAAAAAAAAAAAAAAAAAAAAAAGGTTAGGTTAGGTTAGGTTAGGTTAGGTTAGGTTAGGTTAGGTTAGGTTAGGTTAGGTTAGGTTCGCACTGCAGCTGAGGGATACGGGGCCGCCACCGTTGAATGGCGGTGCGGTGGGGTCGCAGGGGAAGAGGAGTGCCGGTATTACGGTGCGCCGCTCTCCCTATCCTCTGCGACCGTGAGTTGGGGAGGCTTTACGCCTCCCCGGAGGGGGTAGGCTCGCCCGGCGCCCCGGACAGTCCGGGTAGCGGCGGTGCGAGCCTTGGCGGCCTTGAGTGGCTGCGGGGCTTGGCCGGCGTCCCGGCCTTATGCTGGGTAGCGGCGGCGCAAGTCGGGGCCCTCTCACCCACCTCTCCTTTGAGAGCAGGTGCTGTAGGGCCCGGTGGCCTTCTCCGCGCGCCCCAGAGCTTTTATCTGGAGCGCGTGTAGAAGGCGGTCCGGACGAGGTCCGGACGGAGGGGGTAGGCTCGCCCGGCGCCCTGGACAGTCCGGGTAGCGGCGGTGCGAGCCTTTGGCGGCCTTGAGTGGCCGCGGGGCTCGGTCGGCGTCCCAGCCTTATGCTGGGTAGCGGCGACGCGAGTCGGGGGGTCTGGGGGGCGGATGTGGGTGACATCCGTCCTTCTAGTCACAGCCGTGACAGACCCTCAGGGGTGGACGACGCGCCCGGTGTTCCGGCGCGTCGTACCAGGGGAGGGAAGGGGGTCTTCCCGAGGCGGGTCCGCCCAGGGGCGGACAGGTGGCGGGAGGGGGTTGCGGTGCATACTCTGCATGGTCCCGCGGCCCCCGTCCGACTTGCCGCAGCGGTGGAACACCTTTGGGTTTTAGTCGGTATTAGCGTCACTGCCGAGGCCGTGGCGCTTGAGTCCGACATACCCCGCTCGTGTCCCCACACGGCGGGGATGCGTAAATGCATTTCCCAAAGTAAAAAAAAAAAAAAAAAAAAAAAAAAAAAAAAAAAAAAAAAAAAAAAAAAAAAAAAAAAAAAAGGTTAGGTTAGGTTCCCCCCCAATGGGTTCCCGCCTTGTCGCGGCGGGGGGGCTCAGTAGCCGTGGATTCGGCACCCACGGTGAAGCAAAGAGGAACCCGAGGTGGGGCCGCTTCTTCCGGGCTGTGCTTCCCGGGCCCAGTCGAAGCGGCCGGTAGGTTGGGGTGCTGTATGGGCAGCATCGCAACTGAGGCGGGCTGCAGTGTGGGGGTCGCACTGCAGCTGAGGGTTAGGGGCCGCGGCGGAAGAGGACTGTCGGTGTTTCGTTGCCGCTTTCCCTGTCTTCCGCGGCCTCGACGGGGTCGCCACCGTTCGATGGCGGACGCGGTGGGGTCGCAGGGGAAGAGGAGTGCCGGTATTACGGTGCGCCGTCCTCCCTATCCTCTGCGACCGTGAGTTGGGGAGGCTTTACGCCTCCCCGGAGGGGGTAGGCTCGCCCGGCGCCCCGGACAGTCCGGGTAGCGGCGGTGCGAGCCTTGGCGGCCTTGAGTGGCTGCGGGGCTTGGCCGGCGTCCCAGCCTTATGCTGGGTAGCGGCGGCGCAAGTCGGGGCCCTCTCACCCACCTCTCCTTTGAGAGCAGGTGCTGTAGGGCCCGGTGGCCTTCTCCACGCGCCCCAGAGCTTTTATCTGGAGTGCGTGTAGAAGGCGGTCCGGACGTGGTCCGGACGGAGGGGGTAGGCTCGCCCGGCGCCCTGGACATTCCGGGTAGCGGCGGTGCGAGTCTTTGGCGGCCTTGAGTGGCTGCGGGGCTCGGTCGGCGTCCCAGCCTTATGCTGGGTAGCGGCGACGCGAGTCGGGGGGTCTGGGGGGCGGATGTGGGGACATCCGTCCTTCTAGTCACAGCCGTGACAGACCCCCAGGGGTGGACGACGCGCCCGGTGTTCCGGCGCGTCGTACCAAAAGGGGAAGGGGGATCTTCCCGAGGCGGGTCCGCCCAGGGGCGGACAGGCGGCGGGAGGGGGTTGCGGTGCATACTCTGCATGGTCCCGCGGCCCCCGTCCGACTTGCCGCAGCGGTGGAACACCTTTGGGTTTTAGTCGGTATTAGCGTCACTGCCGAGGCCGTGGCGCTTGAGTCCGACATACCCCGCTCGTGTCCCCACACGGCGGGGATGCGTAAATGCATTTCCCAAAGTAAAAAAAAAAAAAAAAAAGGTTAGGTTAGGTTAGGTTCCCCCCAGTGGGTTCCCGCCTTGTCGCGGCGGGGGGGCTCAGTAGCCGTGGTCTTCCCCACCCACGGTGAAGCCAAGAGGAACCCGAGGTGGGGCCGCTTCTTCCGGGCGCTGTGCCTCCCGGGCCCAGTCGAAGCGGCCGGTAGGTTGCGGTGGGGTCCGCGCCGCAACTGAGGTGGGCTGCAGTGTGGGGGTCGCACTGCAGCTGAGGGATACGGGGCCGCCACCGTTGAATGGCGGTGCGGTGGGGTCGCAGGGGAAGAGGAGTGTCGGTATTACGGTGCGCCGCTCTCCCTATCCTCTGCGACCGTGAGTTGGGGAGGCTTTACGCCTCCCCGGAGGGGGTAGGCTCGCCCGGCGCCCCGGACAGTCCGGGTAGCGGCGGTGCGAGCCTTGGCGGCCTTGAGTGGCTGCGGGGCTTGGCCGGCGTCCCAGCCTTATGCTGGGTAGCGGCGGCGCAAGTCGGGGCCCTCGCACCCATCTCTCCTTGGAGAGTAGTGCTGCAGGGCCCGGGGCCTTCTCCGCCTGCCCCAGAGCTTTTATCTGGAGCGCGCGTAGAAGGCGGTCCGGACGATGTCCGGACGGAGGGGGTAGGCTCGCCCGGCGCCCTGGACAGTCCGGGTAGCGGCGGTGCGAGCCTTTGGCGGCCTTGAGTGGCCGCGGGGCTCGGTCGGCGTCCCAGCCTTATGCTGGGTAGCGGCGACGCGAGTCGGGGGGTCTGGGGGGCGGATGTGGGTGACATCCGTCCTTCTAGTCACAGCCGTGACAGACCCCCAGGGGTGGACGACGCGCCCGGTGTTCCGGCGCGTCGTACCAGGGGAGGGAAGGGGGTCTTCCCGAGGCGGGTCCGCCCAGGGGCGGACAGGTGGCGGGAGGGGGTTGCGGTGCATACTCTGCATGGTCCCGCGGCCCCCGTCCGACTTGCCGCAGCGGTGGAACACCTTTGGGTTTTAGTCGGTATTAGCGTCACTGCCGAGGCCGTGGCGCTTGAGTCCGACATACCCCGCTCGTGTCCCCACACGGCGGGGATGCGTAAATGCATTTCCCAAAGTAAAAAAAAAAAAAAAAAAAAAAAAAAAAAAAAGGTTAGGTTAGGTTAGGTTAGGTTAGGTTAGGTTAGGTTAGGTTAGGTTAGGTTAGGTTAGGTTAGGTTAGGTTAGGTTAGGTTAGGTTAGGTTGTCGCGGCGGGGGGGCTCAGTAACCGTGGATTCGGCACCCACGGTGAAGCAAAGAGGAACCCGAGGTGGGGCCGCTTCTTCCGGGCTGTGCTTCCCGGGCCCAGTCGAAGCGGCCGGTAGGTTGCGGTGGGGTTGGCGCCGCAACTGAGGTGGGCTGCAGTGTGGGGGTTCGCACTGCAGCTGAGGGATACGGGGCCGCCACCGTTGAATGGCGGTGCGGTGGGGTCGCAGGGGAAGAGGAGTGCCGGTATTACGGTGCGCCGCTCTCCCTATCCTCTGCGACCGTGAGTTGGGGAGGCTTTACGCCTCCCCGGAGGGGGTAGGCTCGCCCGGCGCCCCGGACAGTCCGGGTAGCGGCGGTGCGAGCCTTGGCGGCCTTGAGTGGCTGCGGGGCTTGGCCGGCGTCCCAGCCTTATGCTGGGTAGCGGCGGCGCAAGTCGGGGCCCTCTCACCCAACTCTCCTTGGAGAGTAGTGCTGTAGGGCCCGGGGGCCTTCTCCGCACGCCCCAGAGCTTTTATCTGGAGCGCGCGTAGAAGGCGGTCCGGACGATGTCCGGACGGAGGGGGTAGGCTCGTCCGGCGCCCTGGACATTCCGGGTAGCGGCGGTGCGAGCCTTGGCGGCCTTGAGTGGCCGCGGGACTCGGTCGGCGTCCCAGCCTTATGCTGGGTAGCGGCGACGCGAGTCGGGGGGTCTGGGGGGCGGATGTGGTGGACATCCGTCCCTTTAGTCACAGTCGTGACAGACCCCCAGGGGTGGACGACGCGCCCGGTGTTCCGGCGCGTCGTACCAAGGGGGGGAAGGGGGTACTTCCCCGAGGCGGGTCCGCCCAGGGGCGGGCAGGCGGCGGGAGGGGGTTGCGGTGCATACTCTGCATGGTCCCGCGGCCCCCGTCCGACGTGCTGCAGCGGTGGAACACCTTTGGGTTTTAGTCGGTATTAGCGTCACTGCCGAGGCCGTGGCGCTTGAGTCCGACATACCCCGCTCGTGTCCCCACACGGCGGGGATGCGTAAATGCATTTCCCAAAGTAAAAAAAAAAAAAAAAAAAAAAAGGTTAGGTTAGGTTAGGTTAGGTTAGGTTAGGTTCCCCCCAGTGGGTTCCCGCCTTGTCGCGGCGGGGGGGCTCAGTAGCCGTGGTCTTCCCCACCCACGGTGAAGCCAAGAGGAACCCGAGGTGGGGCCGCTTCTTCCGGGCGCTGTGCCTCCCAGGCCCAGTCGAAGCGGCCGGTAGGTTGCGGTGGGATCGGCGCCGCAACTGAGGTGGGCTGCAGTGTGGGGGTTCGCACTGCAGCTGAGGGATACGGGGCCGCCACCGTTGAATGGCGGTGCGGTGGGGTCGCAGGGGAAGAGGAGTGCCGGTATTACGGTGCGCCGCTCTCCCTATCCTCTGCGACCGTGAGTTGGGGAGGCTTTACGCCTCCCCGGAGGGGGTAGGCTCGCCCGGCGCCCCGGACAGTCCGGGTAGCGGTGGTGCGAGCCTTGGCGGCCTTGAGTGGCTGCGGGGCTTGGCCGGCGTCCCAGCCTTATGCTGGGTAGCGGCGGCGCAAGTCGGGGCCCTCGCACCCAACTCTCCTTGGAGAGTAGTGTTGTAGGGCCCGGGGGCCTTCTCCGCACGCCCCAGAGCTTTTATCTGGAGCGCGCGTAGAAGGCGGTCCGGACGATGTCCGGACGGAGGGGGTAGGCTCGTCCGGCGCCCTGGACATTCCGGGTAGCGGCGGTGCGAGCCTTGGCGGCCTTGAGTGGCCGCGGGACTCGGTCGGCGTCCCAGCCTTATGCTGGGTAGCGGCGACGCGAGTCGGGGGGTCTGGGGGGCGGATGTGGTGGACATCCGTCCCTTTAGTCACAGTCGTGACAGACCCCCAGGGGTGGACGACGCGCCCGGTGTTCCGGCGCGTCGTACCAAGGGGAGGGAAGGGGGTGCTTCCCGAGGAGGGTCCGCCCAGGGGCGGGCAGACGGCGGGATGGGGCTGCGGTGCATACTCTGCATGGTCCCGTGGCCCCGTCCGACGTGCTGTCGCGGTGGAACACCTTTGGGTTTTAGTCGGTATTAGCGCCATTGCTGCGGCCGTGGCGCTCGAGTCCGACATACCCCGCTCGTGTCCCCACACGGCGGGGATGCGTAAATGCATTTCCCAAAGTAAAAAAAAAAAAAAAAAAAAAAAGGTTAGGTTAGGTTAGGTTAGGTTAGGTTAGGTTAGGTTAGGTTAGGTTAGGTTAGGTTAGGTTAGGTTAGGTTAGGTTAGGTTAGGTTAGGTTAGGTTAGGTTAGGTTAGGTTAGGTTAGGTTCCCCCCCAGTGGGTTCCCGCCTTGTCGCGGCGGGGGGGCTCAGTAACCGTGGATTCGGCACCCACGGTGAAGCAAAGTGGAACCCGAGGTGGGGCCGCTTCTTCTGGGCTGTGCTTCCCGGGCCCAGTCGAAGCGGCCGGTAGGTTGCGGTGGGGTTGGCGCCGCAACTGAGGTGGGCTGCAGTGTGGGGGTTCGCACTGCAGCTGAGGGATACGGGGCCGCCACCGTTGAATGGCGGTGCGGTGGGGTCGCAGGGGAAGAGGAGTGCCGGTATTACGGTGCGCCGCTCTCCCTATCCTCTGCGACCGTGAGATGGGGAGGCTTTACGCCTCCCCGGAGGGGGTAGGCTCGCCCGGCGCCCCGGACAGTCCGGGTAGCGGCGGTGCGAGCCTTGGCGGCCTTGAGTGGCTGCGGGGCTTGGCCGGCGTCCCAGCCTTATGCTGGGTAGCGGCGGCGCAAGTCGGGGCCCTCTCACCCACCTCTCCTTTGAGAGCAGGTGCTGTAGGGCCCGGTGGCCTTCTCCGCGCGCCCCAGAGCTTTTATCTGGAGCGCGTGTAGAAGGCGGTCCGGACGAGGTCCGGACGGAGGGGGTAGGCTCGCCCGGCGCCCTGGACAGTCCGGGTAGCGGCGGTGCGAGTCTTGGCGGCCTTGAGTGGCCGCGGGGCTCGGTCGGCGTCCCAGTCTTATACTGGGTAGCGGCGACGCGAGTCGGGGGGTCTGGGGGGCGGATGTGGGGACATCCGTCCTTCTTGTCACAGTCGTGACAGACCCCCAGGGGTGGACGACGCGCCCGGTGTTCCGGCGCGTCGTACCAAAGGGGGGAAGGGGGTTCTTCCCGAGGCGGGTCCGCCCAGGGGCGGACAGGCGGCGGGAGGGGGTTGCGGTGCATACTCTGCATGGTCCCGCGGCCCCCGTCCGACTTGCCGCAGCGGTGGAACACCTTTGGGTTTTAGTCGGTATTAGCGCCACTGCTGAGGCCGTGGCGCTTGAGTCCGACATACCCCGCTCGTGTCCCCACACGGCGGGGATGCGTAAATGCATTTCCCAAAGTAAAAAAATAAAAAAAAAAAAAAAAAAAAAGGTTAGGTTAGGTTAGGTTAGGTTAGGTTAGGTTAGGTTAGGTTAGGTTAGGTTAGGTTAGGTTAGGTTAGGTTAGGTTAGGTTAGGTTAGGTTAGGTTAGGTTCCCCCCCAATGGGTTCCCGCCTTGTCGCGGCGGGGGGGCTCAGTAACCGTGGATTCGGCACCCACGGTGAAGCCAAGAGGAACCCGAGGTGGGGCCGCTTCTTCCGGGCTGTGGATCCCGGGCCCAGTCGAAGCGGCCGGTAGGTTGCGGTGGGGTTGGCGCCGCAACTGAGGTGGGCTGCAGTGTGGGGGTTCGCACTGCAGCTGAGGGATACGGGGCCGCCACCGTTGAATGGCGGTGCGGTGGGGTCGCAGGGGAAGAGGAGTGTCGGTATTACGGTGCGCCGCTCTCCCTATCCTCTGCGACCGTGAGTTGGGGAGGCTTTACGCCTCCCCGGAGGGGGTAGGCTCGCCCGGCGCCCCGGACAGTCCGGGTAGCGGCGGTGCGAGCCTTGGCGGCCTTGAGTGGCTGCGGGGCTTGGCCGGCGTCCCGGCCTTATGCTGGGTAGCGGCGGCGCAAGTCGGGGCCCTCGCACCCATCTCTCCTTGGAGAGTAGTGTTGTAGGGCCCGGGGGCCTTCTCCGCACGCCCCAGAGCTTTTATCTGGAGCGCGCGTAGAAGGCGGTCCGGACGATGTCCGGACGGAGGGGGTAGGCTCGTCCGGCGCCCTGGACATTCCGGGTAGCGGCGGTGCGAGCCTTGGCGGCCTTGAGTGGCCGCGGGACTCGGTCGGCGTCCCAGCCTTATGCTGGGTAGCGGCGACGCGAGTCGGGGGGTCTGGGGGGCGGATGTGGTGGACATCCGCCCCTTTAGTCACAGTCGTGACAGACCCCCAGGGGTGGACGACGCGCCCGGTGTTCCGGCGCGTCGTACCAAGGGGAGGGAAGGGGGTCTTCCCGAGGCGGGTCCGCCCATGGGGCGGGCAGGTGGCGGGAGGGGGTTGCGGTGCATACTCTGCATGGTCCCGCGGCCCCCGTCCGACTTGCCGCAGCGGTGGAACACCTTTGGGTTTTAGTCGGTATTAGCGCCATTGCTGAGGCCGTGGCGCTCGAGTCCGACATACCCCGCTCGTGTCCCCACACGGCGGGGATGCGTAAATGCATTTCCCAAAGTAAAAAAAAAAAAAAAAAAAAAAAAAAAAAAAAAAAAAAAAAAAAAAAAAAAAAAAAAAAAAAAAAAAAAAAAAAAAGGTTAGGTTAGGTTAGGTTAGGTTAGGTTAGGTTAGGTTAGGTTAGGTTAGGTTAGGTTAGGTTCCCCCCCAGTGGGTTCCCGCCTTGTCGCGGCGGGGGGGCTCAGTAGCCGTGGATTCGGCACCCACGGTGAAGCCAAGAGGAACCCGAGGTGGGGCCGCTTCTTCCGGGCTGTGCTTCCCGGGCCCAGTCGAAGCGGCCGGTAGGTTGCGGTGGGGTTGGCGCCGCAACTGAGGTGGGCTGCAGTGTGGGGGTTCGCACTGCAGCTGAGGGATACGGGGCCGCCACCGTTGAATGGCGGTGCGGTGGGGTCGCAGGGGAAGAGGAGTGCCGGTATTACGGTGCGCCGCTCTCCCTATCCTCTGCGACCGTGAGTTGGGGAGGCTTTACGCCTCCCCGGAGGGGGTAGGCTCGCCCGGCGCCCCGGACAGTCCGGGTAGCGGCGGTGCGAGCCTTGGCGGCCTTGAGTGGCTGCGGGGCTTGGCCGGCGTCCCAGCCTTATGCTGGGTAGCGGCGGCGCAAGTCGGGGCCCTCGCACCCATCTCTCCTTGGAGAGTAGTGCTGCAGGGCCCGGGGCCTTCTCCGCACGCCCCAGAGCTTTTATCTGGAGCGCGCGTAGAAGGCGGTCCGGACGAGGTCCGGACGGAGGGGGTAGGCTCGCCCGGCGCCCTGGACAGTCCGGGTAGCGGCGGTGCGAGTCTTTGGCAGCCTTGAGTGGCTGCGGGGCTCGGTCGGCGTCCCAGTCTTATACTGGGTAGCGGCGACGCGAGTCGGAGGGTCTGGGGGGCGGATGTGGTGGACATCCGTCCTCTTAGTCACATTGTGACAGACCCTCAGGGGTGGACGACGCGCCCGGTGTTCCGGCGCGTCGTACCAAGGGGAGGGAAGGGGGTGCTTCCCGAGGCGGGTCCGCCCAGGGGCGGGCAGGCGGCGGGAGGGGGTTGCGGTGCATACTCTGCATGGTCCCGCGGCCCCCGTCCGACGTGCTGCAGAGGTGGAACACCTTTGGGTTTTAGTCGGTATTAGCGCCACTACTGCGGTCGTGGCGCTGGAGTCCGACATACCCCGCTCGTGTCCCCACACGGCGGGGATGCGTAAATGCATTTCCCAAAGTAAAAAAAAAAAAAAAAAAAAAAAAGGTTAGGTTAGGTTAGGTTAGGTTAGGTTAGGTTCCCCCCCAGTGGGTCCCGCCTTGTCGTGGCGGGGGGGCTAAGTACCTGCGGCAAGATAGCTGCGGGGAAACTAAGAGGACCCGAGGAGGAGGCTCGACCGGCGCCCTGGAGAGTCCGGGAAGCGGCGGTGCGAGCCGGGGGCGGCCTTGAGTGGCCGCGGGGCTCGGTCGGCGTCCCAGTCATATACTGGGTCGCGGCGACGCGAGTCGGGGGGGCCTTCTCCGCACGCCCCAGAGCTTTTATCTGGGGCTGGCGTAGAAGGCAGTCCGGACGGGGTGTCTGGACGTGTGGGGTCGTCTGCGGACGGCGTTTGGGGAGGCTTTAGGCCTTCCGGAGGGGGTAGGCTCACCCGGCGCCCTGGACAGTCCGGGTAGCGGTGGGTGAGTCTTGGCGGCCTTGAGTGGCTGCGGGGCTTGGCCGGCGTCTCAGCCTTATGCTGAGTAGCGGCGGCGCAAGTCGGGGACGTGCTCGGCGTGCACTTACACTGCCGTCGAGTGGGCCGGGGGAGTAATCTTCTGGCCAGCGTCCTTGGGGGGAGGTGCGCTCTTCCTCCATCCGGTTCCGCACTGCCATCGCAAAGACCCCCGTTCGCGCTAAGGGTGGTACGTGGTGGTATGTGTTAGGGCCGAAGGGGACTTGCCTTTATTGGCCGGTCCCAGAGCAGGCAAGCTCGAAATAAAAAACCCGGGAGAACACCCGTAAAAACCTATGGATACCTGGGGCCCTCCATAGTATGTACCCTTGCTCCCGGAATGGGCGTCACCCGGGAGTGGACGTTTATATCGACCCTACTCGTGGGATTTATTATGGATAAACGTACAAATAAAAAAACTTATGACGAAGGGCGGGGGCTCAGCCCCGAAAACGCGGAGGATTCCGACTCCTCATGTAGGAGCATGGTTTCGGTGACCAGTATGTCACCCGAGAGAAGAAGCCCGAGGTTTTGGCTTAAACGAGCCAGATCTCAAGAAACGCTGAGCGGGGCTAGTGGCCCTGGCTCCGAGGAAGACGCTGACGCTCCGGCAACAAAGAAAACGCCGACAGCGCCTACAGCGCGACGAGGCAGAGGCCGACCGCCTACCACAGGCGAGTACGTCGGCCTCGCCCAGGCCAAGGCGGCTTTGGTCGCCGCCCAGAGGCAGGAGCTGGAGCTGCAGGCAGAGCAGGAGGTCGGGGAGTTGGCCCTGACGCTGCGCTCCAGCAAGTCGGCGGAGCAACTGCCCGAGCCGATATCGGAGGGGTCGGAGGAGCTTGCCTCCGACCTTTCCAAGAAGGTGATGGCCTCCGTGGCCGTTATAAACACGGTGGCCACCAAATCGGGCAACCTTAAGGGCACTTTTCAGCGCCACCTTAAGGAGGCGGCCCAGACGGTGGAACAAGCGATGGCAGTCCTGCAGAAGAGGTCCTCAACAGAGGAGACCCGGAAACTGCAGGCTGCCAACGCACGCCTACGCGAGGAAGTAGCGGAGCTCCGTAAGGAGATGACGGAGCTCCGGAAGGAAATGAGAGAGGCGCGAACCTCCACTCCTCCGCAGGCCTCGGGTTCGGTGACCCGGAACGAGCCTCGCTCGGCGGAGGAGCTGGAGCGGGCAATTCTGCGGCAGGTAGGCGGGATGCTCAGTGCCCGATTTGAGGCACTGGAGGAACGCCTCCTGCCGGAGAAACGCATCCGCCCTCCACTGGCCGCGGACCGTCGAAAAGATGCGGCTCCCGCCCCTGCGCCGACTCCTGCGCAGGCCCCGACGCCCAAGCCCAGTAAGGGCAAGGGCAAGGGCAAGGGGAAGCCCTCGGCCCCGGCCGAAAGCCCACAAGCCGCTGCCGTTCCTGCCCCTCCGCCGCCGCCTCTCACTGAGGCTTGGTCGGAGGTCGCAAGGAGGTCGACCGCCAGACCTAAGGTCCAGCAGCCGCGGCCCGCAAAGGCTGCAACGACGGAGACGGCTAGGCCCAAGACAGGCAACCAGGCCCCGGCAAAGAAAAGGCCAAAGAAAGTCAGGATCCGCCCCCAGCGAACGGCAGCGGTGGTGATCACGCTGCTGCCGGGGGCGGCGGACAAGGGCCTGGATTATTCCAGGATCTTGGGCGAGGCCAGGTCCAAGATGGACCTCAGCGGCTTCCCGCCGCTGAAGATGAGAGCGGCGGCGACCGGGGGCCGCATCATCGAGGTGTCGGGCACAGAGAGGTCGGAGAAAGCCGACTCTCTGGCCTCAAAACTGCGGGAGGTGTTCCAGGGTGCCGAAGGGGAAATCCGGGTGTCCAGGCCGGTCACCACCGCTGATCTGCGGGTGAGCGGCCTGGACGACTCGGTCAGCGCCCAGGAGCTGACCGAGTGCCTCGCCAGGGCCGGAGGCTGTACCGCTCCGGACCTGAAGGTTGGGGAGGTTCGAAAGGGGGCGGCGGGCATGGGCACTGCCTTCGTGCGGTGCCCTGCAGTGGCCGCCAGAAAGATTGTGGCGGCCGGCAACCGGCTGTTGGTGGGGTGGGTTGCGGCGCGGGTTGAGGTCCTGGAGGCCCGACCCCGCCGCTGCTTCCGGTGCCTCGCACTGGGCCATGTCAGGGCCCAGTGCAAGGCTGAGGTGGACCGCAGCGGGGAATGTTACCGCTGCGGTCAATCTGGCCACAAGGCCAGCGGCTGCTCCGCCGCTCCCCACTGCACCTTGTGCGCAGCCGCGGGGAAGCCGGCGGACCACCTCTCCGGGGGCAAGGCCTGCGCCAAGCCCCCGTCCAAGATAGAGGCCCGGAAGAAGAAGGCTGCGACCAAGGACAGGTCGCAGCCGACTCGCCCCACTCCGGAGCAGGCGGCTGCCATGGAGGAAAGTTAGGATGTCGGCCCTAACTTTCCTCCAGGCGAATCTCAACCACTCTGCCAGGGCTCAGGACCTCCTCCTCCAGAGCCTGGCAGAGCGGTTGATCAAGGTGGCCGTGATCGCCGAGCCATACCGGATCCCGCCCAGGACTGACTGGGTCGGAGATCTGGATGGTTTGGCGGCGATCACCACACAGTCGCCTGCTCAATCCCCTCCTCTCGAGGATGTGGTGAGGGGTAGGGGATACGTCGCGGCCCGGATCGGGGGGACGGTGGTTGTGGGGGTGTATTTCTCCCCCAACAGGGTCCTCGCCGAGTTCGAGAGTTTTCTCGGCGAAGTGGGGACCCTGGTCGGCCAGAACCGTCCCCGATCCGTCATCGTCCTCGGAGACCTCAACGCGAAATCCACCGCGTGGGGGTCTTCGAGGACCGATGCCAGGGGCGAGGCCGTCGACGAGTGGCTGGTGGAGGTGGGGCTGTGCGTGGTCAACCGGGGGTCGGAGGACACGTGCGTGCGACGCTCGGGTGGATCGGTCATCGACGTGACCCTCGCCACCCCCGAGCTTGCAGCACGTGTCCGGGACTGGGAGGTGCTGGTGGACGAGGAGACGCTCTCCGATCACCGGTATATCCGGTTCAGCGTCTCCTCGTCGTCGGTAGGACGGGCCCCTCGGTTGCCACCGGCGGCTGGCCGGCGCTGGGCACTAACCCGTCTGGACACTGACTTGCTGCGGGAAGCAGCAATTGTCCAGACGTGGTGTGCCCCCCCCTCGGGGGAAATAGACTTGGACGCCGTAGCAGATGGACTGTGTGAGGCCATGGCATGCGTGTGCGACGCCGCTATGCCGCGCGCAAGGCCTCCACAGTCCAAGCGCCAAGTCTATTGGTGGGGCGAGGGGGTCGCAGAGATCCGGCGCCAGTGCCTGGCAGCGCGCCGCTGTTACCAGCGGCACCGCCGGAGGAGGGTGCAAGACGCGGAGGAGCTGGACCGCCTCTACACCACCTACAGAGAGGTGTGTAAAGCCCTCCGCGTCGAGATCAGCCAGGCCAAGGCGCGGGCCTGGACTGAGCTGCTGGAGTCGCTGGAGAGGGACCCATGGGGGCGGCCCTACAAATGGGCCCGCCAGAAGCTGCGACCCTGGGCCCCTCCAGTGACCAGCGCCCTTGAGCCGGCGGTCCTACAAAGGGTGGTCGAGGGACTGTTCCCCGGTAGTCCGGGGACCGAGTTCGTCCCTCCCGCCCTACCGGCGCCAGCCGCGGAGGAGGAGGAGGAGGAAGCCCCTGAGGTGTCACAGGGCGAGCTGGGGGCGGCCGTCCTCAGGATGAGGGCCCGGAACACGGCACCGGGGCCCGATGGGATCCCCGGTCGCGCGTGGGCCCTCGTCCAAGAGGAATTAGGGGGGCGGTTGAGGACCCTTTTTAGCCGCTGCCTGCGGGAAGGGAAGTTCCCCAGGCGGTGGAAATCGGGTCGGCTCGTCCTGCTCAGGAAGGAGGGGCGCCCCGCAGATCAACCGGCGGGGTACCGCCCCATAGTGCTGCTTGACGAGGCGGGCAAGCTCCTGGAACGAGTGGTGAATGCCCGCCTCGTCAACCACCTCGAGGATATCGGCCCGAACTTGGCCGACACCCAGTTCGGGTTTCGGAGGGGTCGCTCGACGATCGACGCCATAGCGCACGTCCGCGACCTCTCCGACGAGGCGTGCTCCAGTGGCGGGGTGTTGTTGGCGGTGTCCCTTGACATCGCCAACGCGTTCAACACCCTGCCCTGGAGCGTAATATTGGGGGCACTGGGGTGGCACAAGGTACCCCAGTACCTCCGACGCCTCGTGGGGGACTACCTCTCGGATCGGGAGGTAGTCTACCCCACAAAGGAGGGAGAGGGCCGGAGCCCCATGACCCGCGGCGTTCCACAGGGGTCCGTACTGGGCCCCACCCTGTGGAACGTCGGGTATGACTGGGTCTTGAGGGGCGCTAACCTTCGTGGCGTCAGCGTCGTTTGTTACGCTGACGACACGTTGGTTACCGCGAGGGGGCAGACGTATAGAGATGCGTCTGTCCTGGCCACCGCCGCGGTCGCTGCGGTGGTGGCCCGGATCCGGCGGTTGGGCCTGGAGGTGGCGCTCCATAAATCCGAGGCCATCTGTTTCCACGGGCCTCGGAGGGCGCCACCTGCAGGCTCAAAGATAGTGGTGGGCGGAACCTCCATTGCTGTCGGCGCGACGCTGAAGTATCTCGGCGTCGTGCTCGACAGCAGATGGAGGTTCGGGGCCCACTTCGAGGGGTTGACCCCGAGGGTCGTTGGGACGGCGGCTGCGCTAAGCCGCCTCCTACCGAACCTCGGAGGGGGAGGGGGGACCTGCCGCCGCCTGTATATGGCGGTGGTCAGGTCAATGGCCCTCTACGGGGCCCCGATATGGGCCGGGGCAGTGGGTCCGAGGGAGATCGCCCGGCTCCACAAGGCCCAGAGGACTATGGCGGTGAGAGTGTGTCGGGGGTACCGCACACTCTCCCACGAGGTGGCCTGTGCCCTGGCCGGCTCCCTCCCGTGGGACCTTGAGGCCGAGGTCCTCTCCTCCGTGTACTGGCGGAGGGCGCGGGCACGCGTGGAGGACCTACGGCCTGCCCCACGGGAGGTCGAGCAGTGGCGGAAGAGGGCGAGAGCAGCCGCCCTCGAGTCCTGGAGCCGGCGGATCGCCGAAGACAGGACGAGGGGAGCCGGGGCTGTCCGGCTCCTCGAGGCGATCCGTCCCGTGCTCAGGGATTGGGTGCACCGCGGCCACGGGAGTCTCACCTTCCGGTTGACACAGGTACTCTCGGGGCACGGTTGCTTCGGGAGATACCTGTGTCGCGTTGCCCGGAGGGAAGAGACTCCGGACTGCCACCAGTGCGGCTGCGCCGAGGAGACGGCGCAGCACGTGCTGGAGGTGTGCCCGGGGGCGGCGGATCCGCGGCTGTTCTTGGCCGCGGAAATGGGTGGGGACCTCTCGTTGCCGAACATCCTGGCAAGGATGGTCGCCGACGAGAGGTCCTGGGAGGCGATGGCCTCTTTCTGCGAGGAGGTGATGTCGCAGAGGGAGGCCGAGGAGCGGGAGAGGGAGGTCGATCCCCTCGCTCACCCGCTCCGAAGAGGGCGGAGACGGAGGCGTGCAAGCAGAGCTCGCACGCCGTCTCCGCTGGGAGGGTCTGGGGTGGCGGATGTGGGGACATCCGCCACCCCTTCTTAGTCACTTAATGTGACAGACCCTCCAGGTGGTCGACGCGCCCGGTGTTCCGGCGCGTCGTCACGAGGTGGGAAGGGGTCAGTTTAACGACCCCTTCCCGAGGCGAGTCCGCCCAGGGGCGGACAAACGGCGGGATGGGGCTGCGGTGCATACTCTGCATGGTCCCGCGGCCCCGTCCGACCTGCCGTCGCCGAAGGAACACCTTGGGGTTTTAGTTGGTATTAGCGCCACCGCTGCGGCCGTGGCGCTCGAGTCCAACATACCCCGCTCTTGTCCCCACTCGAGCGGGGATGCGTAAAAGCATTTCCCCAAGTAAAAAAAAAAAAAAAAAAAAAAAAAAAAAAAAAAAAAGGTTAGGTTAGGTTAGGTTAGGTTAGGTTAGGTTAGGTTAGGTTAGGTTAGGTTAGGTTAGGTTAGGTTAGGTTAGGTTAGGTTAGGTTCCCCCCCAGTGGGTTCCCGCCTTGTCGCGGCGGGGGGGCTCAGTAGCCGTGGTCTTCCCCACCCACGGTGAAGCCAAGAGGAACCCGAGGTGGGGCCGCTTCTTCCGGGCGCTGTGCCTCCCAGGCCCAGTCGAAGCGGCCGGTAGGTTGCGGTGGGGTCCGCGCCGCAACTGAGGTGGGCTGCAGTGTGGGGGTCGCACTGCAGCTGAGGGATACGGGGCCGCCACCGTTGAATGGCGGCGCGGTGGGGTCGCAGGGGAAGAGGAGTGTCGGTATTACGGTGCGCCGCTCTCCCTATCCTCTGCGACCGTGAGTTGGGGAGGCTTTACGCCTCCCCGGAGGGGGTAGGCTCGCCCGGCGCCCCGGACAGTCCGGGTAGCGGCGGTGCGAGCCTTGGCGGCCTTGAGTGGCTGCGGGGCTTGGCCGGCGTCCCAGCCTTATGCTGGGTAGCGGCGGCGCAAGTCGGGGCCCTCGCACCCAACTCTCCTTGGAGAGTAGTGTTGTAGGGCCCGGGGGCCTTCTCCGCACGCCCCAGAGCTTTTATCTGGAGCGCGCGTAGAAGGCGGTCCGGACGATGTCCGGACGGAGGGGGTAGGCTCGTCCGGCGCCCTGGACATTCCGGGTAGCGGCGGTGCGAGCCTTGGCGGCCTTGAGTGGCCGCGGGACTCGGTCGGCGTCCCGGCCTTATGCTGGGTAGCGGCGACGCGAGTCGGGGGGTCTGGGGGGCGGATGTGGTGGACATCCGTCCCTTTAGTCACAGTCGTGACAGACCCCCAGGGGTGGACGACGCGCCCGGTGTTCCGGCGCGTCGTACCAAGGGGAGGGAAGGGGGTGCTTCCCGAGGCGGGTCCGCCCAGGGGCGGGCAGGCGGCGGGAGGGGGTTGCGGTGCATACTCTGCATGGTCCCGCGGCCCCCGTCCGACGTGCTGCAGCGGTGGAACACCTTTGGGTTTTAGTCGGTATTAGCGCCATTGCTGAGGCCGTGGCGCTCGAGTCCGACATACCCCGCTCGTGTCCCCACACGGCGGGGATGCGTAAATGCATTTCCCAAAGTAAAAAAAAAAAAAAAAAAAAAAAAAGGTTAGGTTAGGTTAGGTTAGGTTAGGTTAGGTTAGGTTAGGTTAGGTTAGGTTAGGTTAGGTTAGGTTAGGTTAGGTTAGGTTAGGTTAGGTTAGGTTAGGTTAGGTTAGGTTAGGTTAGGTTAGGTTAGGTTAGGTTAGGTTAGGTTAGGTTAGGTTAGGTTAGGTTAGGTTAGGTTAGGTTAGGTTAGGTTAGGTTAGGTTAGGTTAGGTTAGGTTAGGTTAGGTTAGGTTAGGTTAGGTTAGGTTAGGTTAGGTTAGGTTAGGTTAGGTTAGGTTAGGTTAGGTTAGGTTTTTTTTTTTTTTTTTTTTTTTTTTTTCCCTGTCCGGGCGCTTATCGGCCCGGCCCGCGAGCTGTTGTTTCCCTAACATTATCAGGGGTATGGGGAGCATGATTCACTTTATTAACTGGTTTTAATGTATTCTTACTACTATTACAGTTTTTTATTGCAATAGTTGGTTAGATATATATTAGTATATATCGGCAACTATTTTTATGCATCCTTATTTCTATTTTTTATCTTATTTACTATATTTTTACAGAACTCCAGTAGTTTAGATCTATTTTCTTTGTTTAACATTATTCCACTAATGGTTTCTTTCGTTACATTTGCATTTATCTGCTGTTCCACCTCAAATCTTTCTCTACCAAATACAGGGCATTCCGTCAAGACGTGTGTGGCTGTTTCTTCCTTCCCTGGTTCACAAATGCACGATGGGTCCTCCCTGAGCTTAAAACGGTGTAAGTACGCGGAGAACCCACCGTGCCCTGTCAATGCTTGTGTGAGATCGCCTGTCATTTCTATTTCTTTCACAATTTTATACGCTATAGTTATATCCGGCAGAAACATTTTTGTTACGGCAGCGGTCTCTCCAGAGCTATATCTCCGGTTCCATTCGTCAAGGGTTTCCATACGGATTTTCCTCTTAACGAATGAAACCGGATACTTATCGTAATGCGGCCGTACTTTTGAGTTTTTCGCTGCGTCTTTTGCCAATTTATCCGCCCTCTCGTTCCCCTCGAGTCCCGCGTGTGCCTTTATCCAAAAGAATTGGATCTGCTTCTTACGACTATGGCACTCTAGTAAATTTTGTCTAATTTCGACTGCGAGGGGGTGGAGACAGCGGGTATTTGCAATGGTCTCCAGCGACGATCTCGAGTCTGAGAATATACCGATGACTTCTTCACTGCTTTTGAGAGCCTCATCCATTGCCTTACATATTGCAAGCAATTCTGCCTGGTAGACCGAGCAGTATGACGGCAGCTTCAATTTTAGGCATTTTGTTTCGGCAGCATTGCTCCAAAGAGACAATGCTGCTCCCACATTGCCATCAATTTTGCTGCCGTCTGTAAATATTTGTACTGCTTGCGTTGTATGAATATCCACTTGTTGCCGGTCTTCCAGGCATATGAATTGCATGCCTCTATGGGTTGCTGGATGAGGCGTGTCAGAAAATGCGGTTTTTCGCTCGATCTCCCTATCTCCTAGTCCCGGCTGCGGTACCCCTCTCCTCGCCTCATACAGAGCGGCTGCTTCTTGTATTCTGAGATCGAGGGGCAGTATCCCAGCCAGTGCTAGTGCCGAGTTAAGGGAGACCGTGCGATAGGCTTTGCACAATTTCTGTGCAAATCCTCTCTGAACCGCATTTAGTCGTTTTTGTATTCCTCGCTTTTTCGTCGCCGGAGCCCAGACGCTAGCTGCGTAAGTGACTATTGGTTCGACCACTGCCGTATATATTGCGCGTATGACTTCTGGATGCAATCCCCAACTAATCTTGGCTGCTCTGGATAGTTGCTTATACAAGTTTAGTGCCTTTGTGCATATATATCCGGCATGCGTGTTGAAGGTAAGCTTGTTATCTATCCAGAGCCCCAGTATTTTAATTTCGTTTGACATCGCTATGTCTACCCCGCCCATGCTCAAGATTGGTGTATCGTATTTCAACTTCCTGGTCATCACCATCGCGCTTGTTTTGTGTGGTGCGAATTTCAATTTATTACGTATACCCCAATCATGAACATAGTCGAGGGCGACATTAGCTTGCCTTTGGATTTCGAGCGCGCTATCCCCTTCGAATGCAAGGACTACGTCATCGGCGAAGGCTTGACAATACACACCTTGACGTTGGAGGCCATGCAACAGTGGGTCAAGGAGGAGATTCCACAGAATCGGTCCTCCTATTGACCCCTGTACGCAGCCTTTGGTGGTTGCCATTTCTACCTCTTCTCCGGCGTATTTGACTCCGACGCTTCTGCCATCCAAGTAGCTGTCAATGACTCGTCTAAGATTTATTGGGCATTCTTCTTCCGCTAGTCTCACCCGTATGGCTGGCCACCATGCGCTGTCGAAGGCCCCCTCTATGTCCAGAGATACTATTGTAACGAGCTTTTTATCTGCTATTTTTGTGCGTATATGCTTCGTTAGGACATAGAGGGAGTCTTCGGTACTTCGCTGTGGCATAAAGCCATACTGGTGAGGATTTAGCCTGGGTACTATGTGCCATTTTATTCGAGTCATTAACAGTTTTTCCAGAATCTTTCCCAGCACTGGCAATAGTCCTATTGGTCTGTGCGATTTTGGTTCCGTGTAACTTCCCTTTCCGGGCTTCCGCAGAATCACTACGGTTGCCCTCTTCCAAACGGACGGGAAGTAACCCAGTTCCAAGCACTTATTTGCCAGTGCTAGGAAAGCGTCCGGAGCCCGGTATATGGCTTCTTTGCAGATATCTGCAGTTAAGCCATCTGAGCCTGGTGCCTTCTTAGGGTTGAAGCTATCGACAGTTTGTCTTAGCTCTTCGTGTGTGAATGGGGGGTCATGTGTGTCATCATGACCCTGTACATTTACTGCGTCGGCTTTAGCCCTGACGCGCTCGTGTTCGGGGATGTCATCACTTTTCCTGTCCTCCGGATAAAATGTTTCTGCCAGGAGCCTTGTCGAGTCCTTGGGACTGAGAGTTTTTCCATTTTTGGTTAGGGGTATATCCTCACTACGCTTTGTTGTTTTGCCTATAACACGATATATCCCTTCCCAAACTGTTTCCCTGTCTTGTTTCCGGCAAAACTCCTTCCAACTATCTATTTGTGCCTTTTTTGCTGCCTTTTCATATTGTTCTTTTATTTTCAGGTACTCCGCGACTACCTTTTCCCTACGGTCCGGTGCTGCACAGCGGATCCTGCGTTTCCTGTTTGCAGTCTCCTTTTTCAACTTGCCGAGCTCTTCTGACCACCAAGGTAATTTTATTTTATTATTTATTTTAATTTTTGGTATGCATTTTTCACTTGTTACTTTTATTGTATCTATGTATCTATTTATTGTATTCTCTAAGTTCTGTTTATTTTTAATTTTATTTATTTCTATATTTAATATTTTATTTTCAATTAGTAATTGGTCCAATTCACTTTTAAATTGTCCCCAATTTGCCTTTTTTGTATTATATATTCTAGTAGTTCTGTTTATATTTAATCCTTTTACTCTTTTTAAGTTTATTTTAAAAGTTATCGCGTTGTGGTCAGAGCTCGTCATACCTTCATCTATCCTCCAATCCTCCACCAGGTCCATCAGGTCCACTGTGCACGCAGTTATGTCCACGAAGCTACTGTATACTTTGCCGCCTCTTATGGCAAAAAAGGTTGGTATTCTGTTGTCATTTAATACCTGCAATTGCATTTCATCGAGGGCTCCAGCCACATCTTCTCCTCTCTGATTCACAACTGGACTGCCCCACCACGGGCTTTTTGCGTTGGCGTCACCCCCTATTATCATTTTCTGTCCGAAGCTCTGCTCAATTCTATTCAGGTGCTCCAAGTATGGCTCTACTGGGTGCGGGTCGGGCTCAAAGTAGAAGGACACCGCGAGAACTTCCCATGCGCTGGTCCTGATCTTCACCACGACAATATTGGGTGTGGTGTGATCAGGGCACTGGACAACATCCAATTTGTCATCAAGTACAGCTATTGCTGCCTTGACCGGTCCATCGTCCAGCTTCGCATTTTGGAAAATTCTCGCCCCCCTATAGTTTTTGACCCTTCCCACAGCCCCGATGTATGGTTCTTGGAGCAGTGCTACCGATATGTTCCTCTTGGCTGCCTCCATCATCAACTCGTTTGTGGCTAGCTCCATTCTACGCAGGTTGGCTTGCACGACCATGTAGGGCATCACTTCGGTTTGATCTGGGGTGACTCCCGTGACCACCTTAGCAATACGCTACAGAGGCCCGTGCCAAGGCATCCCACTTCCTTCGCACGGGACACTCTGCGCTAAACGCATTGTGGTCTGCTCTATCTTGTTTCGCCCGGAGGCAGTTGCAGCAAGTCGGCGTTGTGCCCGCAAGCCAATCCGCACACTCACTTTTCATGTGGGGGCCTCCACAATGGCTGCACTTTGCCAGCGTCTCTTTACAGAGCCGCCGGCCATGCCCGTATCCGAGGCAGAGCGAGCACTGTACGAGTGGTGATTGATCTGACACTCGTATGCGCTGCAGATCAATGTGCACTGCCTCGGCTCGGGTTAAGCGCTGCCACAAAGTTGGGGAGACCCTAATCACAATGCTACAGGTGTGCGGGTTCCTTGCCCGCTTTTTGTAGGCAATGGTAACTCTGTCTTCGCTTTCATCAATATCGTGAAATATTGCCTTATTTTGGCTTCTGAGTACCTCTACTATATCTTCTTCAGCATTGTGCTGCAACACATCTTTTAAAATGATTAGGGGATCTTTATTT
This sequence comes from Apocheima hispidaria, assembly GCA_947579745.1. Classification (NCBI taxonomy): domain Eukaryota; kingdom Metazoa; phylum Arthropoda; class Insecta; order Lepidoptera; family Geometridae; genus Apocheima; species Apocheima hispidaria. The sequence goes on from OX388145.1 coordinate 17,812,821, forward strand.
TTAATGTCCTCAACATTTAATTCTTCTGTCTCTTTTAATCTCTCTTTAATTTTGTTTCTTTCTTCCTCTGTTTTACACCCCAGGATAACTTTCCGGTCTTTGGCTTTCCGGATCCTGTCCACCTGTACTCCCCCATCTTTTGCATTTACTGCTTTTCGGATTCGGTTTAGGATTTCATCCCCCGTTTCCGTAGCATCTTTGGCGGTTATGAGCACAGAGTGGAGTGCAGTATGTTCCGGTAGCCTGGCGCGGGCAGGTGCTGCCGCGGCGCTCGCGTACGTCTTCCTTTCGGCTTGATTTTGCAGGGCGGACACTCCTTTTTCAGTGGCTTCCACAGTCTGTCGAATCTGAGTCACCTCATTTAGGATTTTCTCTATGTTCTTGGCTTGTGTTCTGTCCATTCCTCCAGTGTATGTCTTCTTTCCTATAGTTTCTTTTAATTTTTCTATTTCTTCACTGTTTTTCTCCAGTAATTCTATATGCCTTTGGATGGTTCTTTCTGATATCTGACTTTCTATGTTGCGTTCTGTCACGGGTTCTCTGTTCCTATCCTGCTCAGTATTCTTTATCGATAGTTTTATGCCCTTTGCCATGTGACCTTCCTTGATAAGTTTATACAAACTATCCAAGGAGTCGGTTACCACTATTTTAATATCTTTCCTCAGGTTGTTTGTATAGGACAGGAACAGTTTGGCCTTGACCACGCATGCTTTTGCCTCCGCTAGTCTGTCCGAGCTCTTCACACTTGCTGTTTTGGGCGAGCTACCTGAGACTTCTGTCGAATGTCGTCGCACTGCGCTTGGTTTTGGTCTTGACAGAGCTGCCGTCTTCTCAGTGTGTTTAGGGGGTGTAACGCTGGGGCGGGAATCCGGTTTTCCGGATTCCCATTCCCCTATGCTCCTTCTGACATTTTTAGTAGAGGTTTCTGCATTGTCTAAGACGGTTCCTGCCGTCTGCGATGCAGTTTTATGCTCTTCATCCAAGGTTTTTGTCGATTTGACGGGTGTCCTATACATGCTAGCCATTTAGAAAGCCGTCTGTAATTTAAACTTATTTAAGATATTACCTAATTCCAAAAGGAAATGTATAACTTATAACTTAATATATAGTAATTTTAATTGGTCAATAAACCTTAGAAGGAGTCTTGCTCGGTCAAATAATTTTAACACTAATAAATTAAAGCAAAGTAAATTATCTAAGCGCCTGTCAAATAATTAATTTATTTAGCGCCTGACAGAATTATTATCGTGTCACTTTTTTATTATTTAGGTCTAATTTTCTTTTTTCTTTTTCAGATGCAGCGGTGTGAACCAGGGATGGTGTTCTTCACGGCGGTCAGCTTAAGGTAAGTATTTCTACTTTGTCACTTTTCCTACCCTTAACTCTCTTTTCTGTTACAGGTGCAGCGGTGTGAACCGGTGATAGTGTTCTTCAAGAAGTCAATTTGAGTCAAAGTCAAAGTAGGTGAAAGGACAATTTTCTAATCGGAGTTGGCGTGTATATTGCGCCAATTTCGTCGAAAAGCCCCAGTATTTGGTGAGTATTATATACACACAAATTGTCTTAAATTATTAATATAATTATACTGATATAATTTGTATAAGGTCAGAAGGATCTCGGTCACAGCAGTACAAATTATCAGTATAGGAGTCTTACTATCTAACACAATCTTTAAAATAACAACCGGAAAGTTTTCGGAAGTCGTTATAAGGGGGTGGGGGTATGTCCGTGAGGGGGGGATTGCTACTGATGGCAAGAGGAACACTTGCTCTTTTCTACAATTTTTCAAAAAAAAAAAAATTTTGGGGAGGGGGGGGTTTGGTAAGGGGGGGTATTGCTTTGGCAGGGGGGGACACTCTGGAACACTTTCTACAACTTTTGAAATTTTTTGGGGGGGGAGGGTTAGTGAGGGGGGGGGGGTCAGACAGCAGGCCAGGTCTTGTGCTTACAGAATATCTGATCAGAATTCGTTTGCGACGCTTCGTTCCTGAGTTATTTTCGATTTAATTCTTAAACTTTACAAATTTTTAAAAAATTGGGGTTGGGGGGGATGTTTTTTGAAAGGGATATATACTAGTGTCCGGGTCGAACTTTGTAAATTGGACTACGTCCAATTTACAAATTTTTTGTCAAAATTGACCTCAGACGCACCGTTTCCGAGATACTCGACGGTTTACTAGGATTTTCCGAGAATTTTCCGGTATTTTGCGCTTTATTATTTTTAAGGGCGTCCTTTGTACAAAAATAGCCGAGATTGGGCTTATCAGACGCGTCTTCCTATAGCCTACACACTGGTGTTGTTATTTATTTTAATTTATGTCTACTTACTTTACAAATTTAAAAGAACTAAATTTTTCAAAATTATTATTTATTTCCTAAAATTTTAGAATTAAAAATCCAAATTGTTTTTTCCTAGTCTATTTATAACACCACTAAATTTTGTGTGTTTAAATTTTTTGTTATTTTTAACCTCAATTTCCGGTTACGTAATTTCAAACCCAATTTGGGGTCTTTAGGGGTAGGTTTTATTGCCGAGTTTTTGGGTTTGACTTTCTCGTCTGCCAGAAAAAATGAGGCCCACGAAGTCGGATTTTTGATTTGACCTTTATGTCCAGAGTTATAGACCTTCAAAAACTCGGTTTTTTAGCCTCCACCTAGCTTTCTAGTAAGTCTAGTTCCTGTATATCTAATAGTCTTAAATTTCTAAATGAACTATCGTTGGATAGCCAGTGAAGCTAGCTATCCTTGCCTGAATTTACCTGGTTCAAAAAGCTTGAAGAAATAGGTGTATCAGGTCGTCAGACTCTTGAGACCTAACTTAGACTATAATTTAAGCTAAAAGTTAGCACTAGTTGTATCTCCTAAACCAGGGCTTCAAAAAATATACAAAAAATTTACTAATATTTTAAACAAACTTATCTCTCTCGAGCCAAATTTTGGACGTGGTAGGGGTTGTTTTCACCCCTACTTATTTATATTTTTATTTATTATAGCCTAATTTAAGAAGTTAAAAATCTGCAATTTTGTATAAAACTAGGGATAAATATATATTATTTTTTAATGAAATAAATTCTTTAGGTAGAAGATCTGGTTTAGAAGATATGACGTCACAAAAAACACTTAACTTTCGAATGTCTGTAACTTCGGTCCCGGGGGTCCAATCTGGAAGCAGAAAGCAGCTCCTGGCTCCTCTCGACGTTCTGCTCCCTGGTGTCCAGTCAGATCCTGTGGGATGACCCGGGATCGGGGTCCTCGTGGCACGTGGTTTCCGGGTTTTATAGTCCTATCCCGGCGAGTTCAACCGGGAAAAATCCGGGACTCAACCAGGATTTAGTCCTCTTCAGCGCGCTTCTAACCACACTTCCAGAAAAGTGTGTCGTCGGTTAAAATCGTTCAGCGTTTCAGCTCAAACGTCAGAAGTCGGAGTAATTTGAGGTTGTTTTCCACCTTTTGCACTACAAATCGGTCAAAACTTTTCCGATTTGGAAAATTTTTGGGCACACACACTCGTCTTGTCAAGACGCAAATTTTGACGTATCACTTGTCACAATTGGTGCACAAAAACCGGTCACTTTAAATTTTTCCGTATTAAAATTAAATGTAAAATTCACGGAGCGAAATTCCGGTCAAAAGCCAAGTGCTCTCGAGTTGAGAGGCGGACTGTGACTGGGTTAGGTTAGGTTAGGTTAGGTTAGGTTAGGTTAGGTTAGGTTCCCCCCCGTCCCCCCCAATGGGTTCCCGCCTTGTCGCGGCGGGGGGGCTCAGTAGCCGTGGATTCGGCACCCACGGTGAAGCAAAGAGGAACCCGAGGTGGGGCCGCTTCTTCCGGGCTGTGCTTCCCGGGCCCAGTCGAAGCGGCCGGTAGGTTGCGGTGGGGTTGGCGCCGCAACTGAGGTGGGCTGCAGTGTGGGGGTTCGCACTGCAGCTGAGGGATACGGGGCCGCCACCGTTGAATGGCGGTGCGGTGGGGTCGCAGGGGAAGAGGAGTGCCGGTATTACGGTGCGCCGCTCTCCCTATCCTCTGCGACCGTGAGTTGGGGAGGCTTTACGCCTCCCCGGAGGGGGTAGGCTCGCCCGGCGCCCCGGACAGTCCGGGTAGCGGCGGTGCGAGCCTTGGCGGCCTTGAGTGGCTGCGGGGCTTGGCCGGCGTCCCAGCCTTATGCTGGGTAGCGGCGGCGCAAGTCGGGGCCCTCTCACCCAACTCTCCTTGGAGAGTAGTGCTGTAGGGCCCGGGGGCCTTCTCCGCACGCCCCAGAGCTTTTATCTGGAGCGCGCGTAGAAGGCGGTCCGGACGATGTCCGGACGGAGGGGGTAGGCTCGTCCGGCGCCCTGGACATTCCGGGTAGCGGCGGTGCGAGCCTTGGCGGCCTTGAGTGGCCGCGGGACTCGGTCGGCGTCCCAGCCTTATGCTGGGTAGCGGCGACGCGAGTCGGGGGGTCTGGGGGGCGGATGTGGTGGACATCCGTCCCTTTAGTCACAGTCGTGACAGACCCCCAGGGGTGGACGACGCGCCCGGTGTTCCGGCGCGTCGTACCAAGGGGGGGAAGGGGGTGCTTCCCCGAGGCGGGTCCGCCCAGGGGCGGGCAGGCGGCGGGAGGGGGTTGCGGTGCATACTCTGCATGGTCCCGCGGCCCCCGTCCGACGTGCTGCAGCGGTGGAACACCTTTGGGTTTTAGTCGGTATTAGCGTCACTGCCGAGGCCGTGGCGCTTGAGTCCGACATACCCCGCTCGTGTCCCCACACGGCGGGGATGCGTAAATGCATTTCCCAAAGTAAAAAAAAAAAAAAAAAAAAAAAAGGTTCCCCCCCGTGGGTTCCCGCCTTGTCGTGGCGGGGGGGCTTAGTAGCCGTGGCCTGGTCACCCACGGCGAAGCTAAGCGGAACCCGAGGTGGGGCCGCTTCTTCCGGGCTGTGCCTCCCAGGCCCTGTCGAAGCGGCCGGTAGGTTGGGGTGCTGTATGGGCAGCATCGCAACTGAGGCGGGCTGCAGTGTGGGGGTCGCACTGCAGCTGAGGGTTAGGGGCCGCGGCGGAAGAGGACTGTCGGTGTTTCGTTGCCGCTTTCCCTGTCTTCCGCGGCCTCGACGGGGTCGCCACCGTTCGATGGCGGACGCGGTGGGGTCGCAGGGGAAGAGGAGTGCCGGTATTACGGTGCGCCGTCCTCCCTATCCTCTGCGACCGTGTGTTGGGGAGGCTTTACGCCTCCCGGAGGGGGTAGGCTCGCCCGGCGCCCCGGACAGTCCGGGTAGCGGCGGTGCGAGCCTTGGCGGCCTTGAGTGGCTGCGGGGCTTGGCCGGCGTCCCAGCCTTATGCTGGGTAGCGGCGGCGCAAGTCGGGGCCCTCTCACCCACCTCTCCTTTGAGAGCAGGTGCTGTAGGGCCCGGTGGCCTTCTCCGCGCGCCCCAGAGCTTTTATCTGGAGTGCGTGTAGAAGGCGGTCCGGACTTGGTCCGGACGGAGGGGGTAGGCTCGTCCGGCGCCCTGGACATTCCGGGTAGCGGCGGTGCGAGCCTTTGGCGGCCTTGAGTGGCCGCGGGGCTCGGTCGGCGTCCCAGCCTTATGCTGGGTAGCGGCGACGCGAGTCGGGGGGTCTGGGGGGCGGATGTGGGGACATCCGTCCTTCTCGTCACAGTCGTGACAGACCCCCAGGGGTGGACGACGCGCCCGGTGTTCCGGCGCGTCGTACCAAAAGGGGAAGGGGGATCTTCCCGAGGCGGGTCCGCCCAGGGGCGGACAGGCGGCGGGAGGGGGTTGCGGTGCATACTCTGCATGGTCCCGCGGCCCCCGTCCGACTTGCCGCAGCGGTGGAACACCTTTGGGTTTTAGTCGGTATTAGCGCCATTGCTGAGGCTGTGGCGCTCGAGTCCGACATACCCCGCTCGTGTCCCCACACGGCGGGGATGCGTAAATGCATTTCCCAAAGTAAAAAAAAAAAAAAAAAAAAAAGGTTAGGTTAGGTTAGGTTAGGTTCCCCCCCAATGGGTTCCCGCCTTGTCGCGGCGGGGGGGCTCAGTAACCGTGGATTCGGCACCCACGGTGAAGCAAAGAGGAACCCGAGGTGGGGCCGCTTCTTCCGGGCTGTGCTTCCCGGGCCCAGTCGAAGCGGCCGGTAGGTTGCGGTGGGGTTGGCGCCGCAACTGAGGTGGGCTGCAGTGTGGGGGTTCGCACTGCAGCTGAGGGATACGGGGCCGCCACCGTTGAATGGCGGTGCGGTGGGGTCGCAGGGGAAGAGGAGTGCCGGTATTACGGTGCGCCGCTCTCCCTATCCTCTGCGACCGTGAGTTGGGGAGGCTTTACGCCTCCCCGGAGGGGGTAGGCTCGCCCGGCGCCCCGGACAGTCCGGGTAGCGGCGGTGCGAGCCTTGGCGGCCTTGAGTGGCTGCGGGGCTTGGCCGGCGTTCCAGCCTTATGCTGGGTAGCGGCGGCGCAAGTCGGGGCCCTCTCACCCACCTCTCCTTTGAGAGCAGGTGCTGTAGGGCCCGGTGGCCTTCTCCGCGCGCCCCAGAGCTTTTATCTGGAGCGCGTGTAGAAGGCGGTCCGGACGAGGTCCGGACGGAGGGGGTAGGCTCGCCCGGCGCCCTGGACAGTCCGGGTAGCGGCGGTGCGAGTCTTGGCGGCCTTGAGTGGCCGCGGGGCTCGGTCGGCGTCCCAGTCTTATACTGGGTAGCGGCGACGCGAGTCGGGGGGTCTGGGGGGCGGATGTGGGGACATCCGTCCTTCTAGTCACAGTCGTGACAGACCCCCAGGGGTGGACGACGCGCCCGGTGTTCCGGCGCGTCGTACCAAGGGGGGGGGAAGGGGGTGCTTCCCCGAGGCGGGTCCGCCCAGGGGCGGGCAGGCGGCGGGAGGGGGTTGCGGTGCATACTCTGCATGGTCCCGCGGCCCCCGTCCGACGTGCTGCAGCGGTGGAACACCTTTGGGTTTTAGTCGGTATTAGCGCCACTGCTGAGGCCGTGGCGCTCGAGTCCGACATACCCCGCTCGTGTCCCCACACGGCGGGGATGCGTAAATGCATTTCCCAAAGTAAAAAAAAAAAAAAAAAAAAAAAAAAAAAGGTTAGGTTAGGTTCCCCCCCAATGGGTTCCCGCCTTGTCGCGGCGGGGGGGCTCAGTAGCCGTGGTTTTCCCCACCCACGGTGAAGCAAAGTGGAACCCGAGGAGGGGCCGCTTCTTCTAGGGCTTCGCCACGGGCCCTGTCGAAGCGGCCGGTAGGTTGCGGTGGGATCTGGGCCGCAACTGAGGTGGGCTGCAGTGTGGGGGTCGCACTGCAGCTGAGGGAGACGGGGCCGTCACCGTTTGATGGCGGCGCGGTGGGGTCGCAGGGGAAGAGGAGTGTCGGTATTACGGTGCGCCGCTCTCCCTATCCTCTGCGACCGTGTGTTGGGGAGGCTTCACGCCTCCCGGAGGGGGTAGGCTCGCCCGGCGCCCCGGACAGTCCGGGTAGCGGCGGTGCGAGCCTTGGCGGCCTTGAGTGGCTGCGGGGCTTGGCCGGCGTCCCAGCCTTATGCTGGGTAGCGGCGGCGCAAGTCGGGGCCCTCTCACCCACCTCTCCTTTGAGAGCAGGTGCTGTAGGGCCCGGTGGCCTTCTCCACGCGCCCCAGAGCTTTTATCTGGAGTGCGTGTAGAAGGCGGTCCGGACGTGGTCCGGACGGAGGGGGTAGGCTCGCCCGGCGCCCTGGACATTCCGGGTAGCGGCGGTGCGAGCCTTTGGCAGCCTTGAGTGGCTGCGGGGCTCGGTCGGCGTCCCGGCCTTATGCTGGGTAGCGGCGACGCGAGTCGGAGGGTCTGGGGGGCGGATGTGGTGGACATCCGTCCTCTTAGTCACATTGTGACAGACCCTCAGGGGTGGACGACGCGCCCGGTGTTCCGGCGCGTCGTACCAAGGGGAGGGGAAGGGGGTGCTTCCCGAGGCGGGTCCGCCCAGGGGCGGGCAGGCGGCGGGAGGGGGTTGCGGTGCATACTCTGCATGGTCCCGCGGCCCCCGTCCGACGTGCTGCAGAGGTGGAACACCTTTGGGTTTTAGTCGGTATTAGCGTCACTGCCGAGGCCGTGGCGCTTGAGTCCGACATACCCCGCTCGTGTCCCCACACGGCGGGGATGCGTAAATGCATTTCCCAAAGTAAAAAAAAAAAAAAAAAAAAAAAAAAAGGTTAGGTTAGGTTCCCCCCCGTCCCCCCCAGTGGGTTCCCGCCTTGTCGCGGCGGGGGGGCTCAGTAACCGTGGATTCGGCACCCACGGTGAAGCAAAGAGGAACCCGAGGTGGGGCCGCTTCTTCCGGGCTGTACTTCCCGGGCCCAGTCGAAGCGGCCGGCAGGTTGCGGTGGGGTTGGCGCCGCAACTGAGGTGGGCTGCAGTGTGGGGGTTCGCACTGCAGCTGAGGGATACGGGGCCGCCACCGTTGAATGGCGGTGCGGTGGGGTCGCAGGGGAAGAGGAGTGCCGGTATTACGGTGCGCCGCTCTCCCTATCCTCTGCGACCGTGAGTTGGGGAGGCTTTACGCCTCCCCGGAGGGGGTAGGCTCGCCCGGCGCCCCGGACAGTCCGGGTAGCGGCGGTGCGAGCCTTGGCGGCCTTGAGTGGCTGCGGGGCTTGGCCGGCGTCCCAGCCTTATGCTGGGTAGCGGCGGCGCAAGTCGGGGCCCTCTCACCCAACTCTCCTTGGAGAGTAGTGCTGTAGGGCCCGGGGGCCTTCTCCGCACGCCCCAGAGCTTTTATCTGGAGCGCGCGTAGAAGGCGGTCCGGACGATGTCCGGACGGAGGGGGTAGGCTCGTCCGGCGCCCTGGACATTCCGGGTAGCGGCGGTGCGAGCCTTGGCGGCCTTGAGTGGCCGCGGGGCTCGGTCGGCGTCCCAGCCTTATGCTGGGTAGCGGCGACGCGAGTCGGGGGGTCTGGGGGGCGGATGTGGTGGACATCCGTCCCTTTAGTCACAGTCGTGACAGACCCCCAGGGGTGGACGACGCGCCCGGTGTTCCGGCGCGTCGTACCAAGGGGGGAAGGGGGTGCTTCCCCGAGGCGGGTCCGCCCAGGGGCGGGCAGGCGGCGGGAGGGGGTTGCGGTGCATACTCTGCATGGTCCCGCGGCCCCCGTCCGACGTGCTGCAGCGGTGGAACACCTTTGGGTTTTAGTCGGTATTAGCGTCACTGCCGAGGCCGTGGCGCTTGAGTCCGACATACCCCGCTCGTGTCCCCACACGGCGGGGATGCGTAAATGCATTTCCCAAAGTAAAAAAAAAAAAAAAAAAAAAAAAGGTTCCCCCCCGTGGGTTCCCGCCTTGTCGTGGCGGGGGGGCTTAGTAGCCGTGGACTGGTCCCCCACGGTGAAGCTAAGCGGAACCCGAGGAGGGGCCGCTTCTTCCGGGCTGTGCCTCCCAGGCTCTGTCGAAGCGGCCGGTAGGTTGGGGTGCTGTATGGGCAGCATCGCAACTGAGGCGGGCTGCAGTGTGGGGGTCGCACTGCAGCTGAGGGTTAGGGGCCGCGGCGGAAGAGGACTGTCGGTGTGTCGTTGCCGCTTTCCCTGTCTTCCGCGGCCTCGACGGGGTCGCCACCGTTAGATGGCGGACGCGGTGGGGTCGCAGGGGAAGAGGAGTGTCGGTATTACGGTGCGCCGCTCTCCCTATCCTCTGCGACCGTGAGTTGGGGAGGCTTTACGCCTCCCCGGAGGGGGTAGGCTCGCCCGGCGCCCTGGACATTCCGGGTAGCGGCGGTGCGAGCCTTGGCGGCCTTGAGTGGCTGCGGGGCTTGGCCGGCGTCCCGGCCTTATGCTGGGTAGCGGCGGCGCAAGTCGGGGCCCTCTCACCCACCTCTCCTTTGAGAGCAGGTGCTGTAGGGCCCGGTGGCCTTCTCCGCGCGCCCCAGAGCTTTTATCTGGAGCGCGTGTAGAAGGCGGTCCGGACGAGGTCCGGACGGAGGGGGTAGGCTCGCCCGGCGCCCTGGACAGTCCGGGTAGCGGCGGTGCGAGCCTTTGGCGGCCTTGAGTGGCCGCGGGGCTCGGTCGGCGTCCCAGCCTTATGCTGGGTAGCGGCGACGCGAGTCGGGGGGTCTGGGGGGCGGATGTGGGTGACATCCGTCCTTCTAGTCACAGCCGTGACAGACCCCCAGGGGTGGACGACGCGCCCGGTGTTCCGGCGCGTCGTACCAGGGGAGGGAAGGGGGTCTTCCCGAGGCGGGTCCGCCCAGGGGCGGACAGGTGGCGGGAGGGGGTTGCGGTGCATACTCTGCATGGTCCCGCGGCCCCCGTCCGACTTGCCGCAGCGGTGGAACACCTTTGGGTTTTAGTCGGTATTAGCGTCACTGCCGAGGCCGTGGCGCTTGAGTCCGACATACCCCGTTCGTGTCCCCACACGGCGGGGATGCGTAAATGCATTTCCCAAAGTAAAAAAAAAAAAAAAAGGTTAGGTTAGGTTCCCCCCCAGTGGGTTCCCGCCTTGTCGCGGCGGGGGGGCTCAGTAGCCGTGGTTTTCCCCACCCACGGTGAAGCAAAGAGGAACCCGAGGTGGGGCCGCTTCTTCCGGGCGCTGTCCCTCCCAGGCCCAGTCGAAGCGGCCGGTAGGTTGCGGTGGGGTCCGCGCCGCAACTGAGGTGGGCTGCAGTGTGGGGGTCGCACTGCAGCTGAGGGATACGGGGCCGCCACCGTTGAATGGCGGTGCGGTGGGGTCGCAGGGGAAGAGGAGTGTCGGTATTACGGTGCGCCGCTCTCCCTATCCTCTGCGACCGTGAGTTGGGGAGGCTTTACGCCTCCCCGGAGGGGGTAGGCTCGCCCGGCGCCCCGGACAGTCCGGGTAGCGGCGGAACGAGCCTTGGCGGCCTTGAGTGGCTGCGGGTCTTGGCCGGCGTCCCAGCCTTATGCTGGGTAGCGGCGGCGCAAGTCGGGGCCCTCTCACCCAACTCTCCTTGGAGAGTAGTGCTGTAGGGCCCGGGGGCCTTCTCCGCACGCCCCAGAGCTTTTATCTGGAGCGCGCGTAGAAGGCGGTCCGGACGATGTCCGGACGGAGGGGGTAGGCTCGTCCGGCGCCCTGGACATTCCGGGTAGCGGCGGTGCGAGCCTTTGGCGGCCTTGAGTGGCTGCGGGGCTCGGTCGGCGTCCCGGCCTTATGCTGGGTAGCGGCGACGCGAGTCGGAGGGTCTGGGGGGCGGATGTGGTGGACATCCGTCCTCTTAGTCACATTGTGACAGACCCTCAGGGGTGGACGACGCGCCCGGTGTTCCGGCGCGTCGTACCAAGGGGAGGGGAAGGGGGTGCTTCCCGAGGCGGGTCCGCCCAGGGGCGGGCAGGCGGCGGGAGGGGGTTGCGGTGCATACTCTGCATGGTCCCGCGGCCCCCGTCCGACGTGCTGCAGAGGTGGAACACCTTTGGGTTTTAGTCGGTATTAGCGCCACTACTGCGGTCGTGGCGCTGGAGTCCGACATACCCCGCTCGTGTCCCCACACGGCGGGGATGCGTAAATGCATTTCCCAAAGTAAAAAAAAAAAAAAAAAAAAAAAAAAAAAAAAAAAAAGGTTAGGTTAGGTTCCCCCCCAATGGGTTCCCGCCTTGTCGCGGCGGGGGGGCTCAGTAACCGTGGATTCGGCACCCACGGTGAAGCCAAGAGGAACCCGAGGTGGGGCCGCTTCTTCCGGGCTGTGGATCCCGGGCCCAGTCGAAGCGGCCGGTAGGTTGCGGTGGGGTTGGCGCCGCAACTGAGGTGGGCTGCAGTGTGGGGGTTCGCACTGCAGCTGAGGGATACGGGGCCGCCACCGTTGAATGGCGGTGCGGTGGGGTCGCAGGGGAAGAGGAGTGCCGGTATTACGGTGCGCCGCTCTCCCTATCCTCTGCGACCGTGAGTTGGGGAGGCTTTACGCCTCCCCGGAGGGGGTAGGCTCGCCCGGCGCCCCGGACAGTCCGGGTAGCGGCGGTGCGAGCCTTGGCGGCCTTGAGTGGCTGCGGGGCTTGGCCGGCGTCCCAGCCTTATGCTGGGTAGCGGCGGCGCAAGTCGGGGCCCTCTCACCCACCTCTCCTTTGAGAGCAGGTGCTGTAGGGCCCGGTGGCCTTCTCCGCGCGCCCCAGAGCTTTTATCTGGAGCGCGCGTAGAAGGCGGTCCGGACGAGGTCCGGACGGAGGGGGTAGGCTCGCCCGGCGCCCTGGACAGTCCGGGTAGCGGCGGTGCGAGCCTTTGGCGGCCTTGAGTGGCCGCGGGGCTCGGTCGGCGTCCCAGCCTTATGCTGGGTAGCGGCGACGCGAGTCGGGGGGTCTGGGGGGCGGATGTGGGTGACATCCGTCCTTCTAGTCACAGCCGTGACAGACCCCCAGGGGTGGACGACGCGCCCGGTGTTCCGGCGCGTCGTACCAGGGGAGGGAAGGGGGTCTTCCCGAGGCGGGTCCGCCCAGGGGCGGACAGGTGGCGGGTGGGGGTTGCGGTGCATACTCTGCATGGTCCCGCGGCCCCCGTCCGACTTGCCGCAGCGGTGGAACACCTTTGGGTTTTAGTCGGTATTAGCGTCACTGCCGAGGCCGTGGCGCTTGAGTCCGACATACCCCGCTCGTGTCCCCACACGGCGGGGATGCGTAAATGCATTTCCCAAAGTAATAAAAAAAAAAAAAAAAAAAAAAAAAAAAAAGGTTAGGTTAGGTTCCCCCCCAGTGGGTTCCCGCCTTGTCGCGGCGGGGGGGCTCAGTAACCGTGGTTTTCCCCACCCACGGTGAAGCAAAGAGGAACCCGAGGTGGGGCCGCTTCTTCCGGGCGCTGTGCCTCCCAGGCCCAGTCGAAGCGGCCGGTAGGTTGCGGTGGGGTCCGCGCCGCAACTGAGGTGGGCTGCAGTGTGGGGGTCGCACTGCAGCTGAGGGATACGGGGCCGCCACCGTTGAATGGCGGTGCGGTGGGGTCGCAGGGGAAGAGGAGTGTCGGTATTACGGTGCGCCGCTCTCCCTATCCTCTGCGACCGTGAGTTGGGGAGGCTTTACGCCTCCCCGGAGGGGGTAGGCTCGCCCGGCGCCCCGGACAGTCCGGGTAGCGGCGGTGCGAGCCTTGGCGGCCTTGAGTGGCTGCGGGGCTTGGCCGGCGTCCCAGCCTTATGCTGGGTAGCGGCGGCGCAAGTCGGGGCCCTCTCACCCAACTCTCCTTGGAGAGTAGTGCTGTAGGGCCCGGGGGCCTTCTCCGCACGCCCCAGAGCTTTTATCTGGAGCGCGCGTAGAAGGCGGTCCGGACGATGTCCGGACGGAGGGGGTAGGCTCGTCCGGCGCCCTGGACATTCCGGGTAGCGGCGGTGCGAGCCTTGGCGGCCTTGAGTGGCTGCGGGGCTTGGCCGGCGTCCCGGCCTTATGCTGGGTAGCGGCGGCGCAAGTCGGGGCCCTCTCACCCACCTCTCCTTTGAGAGCAGGTGCTGTAGGGCCCGGTGGCCTTCTCCGCGCGCCCCAGAGCTTTTATCTGGAGCGCGTGTAGAAGGCGGTCCGGACGAGGTCCGGACGGAGGGGGTAGGCTCGCCCGGCGCCCTGGACAGTCCGGGTAGCGGCGGTGCGAGCCTTTGGCGGCCTTGAGTGGCCGCGGGGCTCGGTCGGCGTCCCAGCCTTATGCTGGGTAGCGGCGACGCGAGTCGGGGGGTCTGGGGGGCGGATGTGGGTGACATCCGTCCTTCTAGTCACAGCCGTGACAGACCCCCAGGGGTGGACGACGCGCCCGGTGTTCCGGCGCGTCGTACCAGGGGAGGGAAGGGGGTCTTCCCGAGGCGGGTCCGCCCAGGGGCGGACAGGTGGCGGGAGGGGGTTGCGGTGCATACTCTGCATGGTCCCGCGGCCCCCGTCCGACTTGCCGCAGCGGTGGAACACCTTTGGGTTTTAGTCGGTATTAGCGTCACTGCCGAGGCCGTGGCGCTTGAGTCCGACATACCCCGCTCGTGTCCCCACACGGCGGGGATGCGTAAATGCATTTCCCAAAGTAAAAAAAAAAAAAAAAAAAAAAAAAGGTTAGGTTAGGTTCCCCCCCAGTGGGTTCCCGCCTTGTCGCGGCGGGGGGGCTCAGTAACCGTGGATTCGGCACCCACGGTGAAGCAAAGAGGAACCCGAGGTGGGGCCGCTTCTTCCGGGCTGTGGATCCCGGGCCCAGTCGAAGCGGCCGGTAGGTTGCGGTGGGGTTGGCGCCGCAACTGAGGTGGGCTGCAGTGCGGGGGTTCGCACTGCAGCTGAGGGATACGGGGCCGCCACCGTTGAATGGCGGTGCGGTGGGGTCGCAGGGGAAGAGGAGTGCCGGTATTACGGTGCGCCGCTCTCCCTATCCTCTGCGACCGTGAGTTGGGGAGGCTTTACGCCTCCCCGGAGGGGGTAGGCTCGCCCGGCGCCCTGGACATTCCGGGTAGCGGCGGTGCGAGCCTTGGCGGCCTTGAGTGGCTGCGGGGCTTGGCCGGCGTCCCGGCCTTATGCTGGGTAGCGGCGGCGCAAGTCGGGGCCCTCTCACCCACCTCTCCTTTGAGAGCAGGTGCTGTAGGGCCCGGTGGCCTTCTCCGCGCGCCCCAGAGCTTTTATCTGGAGCGCGTGTAGAAGGCGGTCCGGACGAGGTCCGGACGGAGGGGGTAGGCTCGCCCGGCGCCCTGGACAGTCCGGGTAGCGGCGGTGCGAGCCTTTGGCGGCCTTGAGTGGCCGCGGGGCTCGGTCGGCGTCCCAGCCTTATGCTGGGTAGCGGCGACGCGAGTCGGGGGGTCTGGGGGGCGGATGTGGGTGACATCCGTCCTTCTAGTCACAGCCGTGACAGACCCCCAGGGGTGGACGACGCGCCCGGTGTTCCGGCGCGTCGTACCAGGGGAGGGAAGGGGGTCTTCCCGAGGCGGGTCCGCCCAGGGGCGGACAGGTGGCGGGAGGGGGTTGCGGTGCATACTCTGCATGGTCCCGCGGCCCCCGTCCGACTTGCCGCAGCGGTGGAACACCTTTGGGTTTTAGTCGGTATTAGCGTCACTGCCGAGGCCGTGGCGCTTGAGTCCGACATACCCCGCTCGTGTCCCCACACGGCGGGGATGCGTAAATGCATTTCCCAAAGTAAAAAAAAAAAAAAAAAAAAAAAAAAAAAAAAAAAGGTTAGGTTAGGTTCCCCCCCCAGTGGGTTCCCGCCTTGTCGCGGCGGGGGGGCTCAGTAACCGTGGACTCGGCACCCACGGTGAAGCAAAGAGGAACCCGAGGTGGGGCCGCTTCTTCCGGGCTGTGCTTCCCGGGCCCAGTCGAAGCGGCCGGTAGGTTGCGGTGGGGTTGGCGCCGCAACTGAGGTGGGCTGCAGTGTGGGGGTTCGCACTGCAGCTGAGGGATACGGGGCCGCCACCGTTGAATGGCGGTGCGGTGGGGTCGCAGGGGAAGAGGAGTGCCGGTATTACGGTGCGCCGCTCTCCCTATCCTCTGCGACCGTGAGTTGGGGAGGCTTTACGCCTCCCCGGAGGGGGTAGGCTCGCCCGGCGCCCCGGACAGTCTGGGTAGCGGCGGTGCGAGCCTTGGCGGCCTTGAGTGGCTGCGGGGCTTGGCCGGCGTCCCGGCCTTATGCTGGGTAGCGGCGGCGCAAGTCGGGGCCCTCTCACCCACCTCTCCTTTGAGAGCAGGTGCTGTAGGGCCCGGTGGCCTTCTCCGCGCGCCCCAGAGCTTTTATCTGGAGCGCGTGTAGAAGGCGGTCCGGACGAGGTCCGGACGGAGGGGGTAGGCTCGCCCGGCGCCCTGGACATTCCGGGTAGCGGCGGTGCGAGTCTTTGGCGGCCTTGAATGGCTGCGGGGCTCGGTCGGCGTCCCAGCCTTATGCTGGGTAGCGGCGACGCGAGTCGGGGGGTCTGGGGGGCGGATGTGGGGACATCCGTCCTTCTAGTCACAGTCGTGACAGGCCCCCAGGGGTGGACGACGCGCCCGGTGTTCCGGCGCGTCGTACCAAGGGGGGAAGGGGGTCTTCCCGAGGCGGGCCCGCCCAGGGGCGGGCAGGCGGCGGGAGGGGGCTGCGGTGCATACTCTGCATGGTCCCGCGGCCCCCGTCCGACTTGCCGCAGCGGTGGAACACCTTTGGGTTTTAGTCGGTATTAGCGCCATTGCTGAGGCCGTGGCGCTCGAGTCCGACATGCATTTCCCAAAGTAAAAAAAAAAAAAAAAAAAAAAGGTTAGGTTAGGTTCCCCCCCAATGGGTTCCCGCCTTGTCGCGGCGGGGGGGCTCAGTAGCCGTGGATTCGGCACCCACGGTGAAGCAAAGAGGAACCCGAGGTGGGGCCGCTTCTTCCGGGCTGTGCTTCCCGGGCCCAGTCGAAGCGGCCGGTAGGTTGCGGTGGGGTTGGCGCCGCAACTGAGGTGGGCTGCAGTGTGGGGGTTCGCACTGCAGCTGAGGGAGACGGGGCCGCCACCGTTGAATGGCGGCGCGGTGGGGTCGCAGGGGAAGAGGAGTGCCGGTATTACGGTGCGCCGCTCTCCCTATCCTCTGCGACCGTGAGTTGGGGAGGCTTTACGCCTCCCCGGAGGGGGTAGGCTCGCCCGGCGCCCCGGACAGTCCGGGTAGCGGCGGTGCGAGCCTTGGCGGCCTTGAGTGGCTGCGGGGCTTGGCCGGCCTTGCTGTAGGGCCCGGTGGCCTTCTCCGCGCGCCCCAGAGCTTTTATCTGGAGCGCGTGTAGAAGGCGGTCCGGACGAGGTCCGGACGGAGGGGGTAGGCTCGCCCGGCGCCCTGGACATTCCGGGTAGCGGCGGTGCGAGTCTTTGGCGGCCTTGAATGGCTGCGGGGCTCGGTCGGCGTCCCAGCCTTATGCTGGGTAGCGGCGACGCGAGTCGGGGGGTCTGGGGGGCGGATGTGGGGACATCCGTCCTTCTAGTCACAGTCGTGACAGGCCCCCAGGGGTGGACGACGCGCCCGGTGTTCCGGCGCGTCGTACCAAGGGGGGAAGGGGGTCTTCCCGAGGCGGGCCCGCCCAGGGGCGGGCAGGCGGCGGGAGGGGGCTGCGGTGCATACTCTGCATGGTCCCGCGGCCCCCGTCCGACTTGCCGCAGCGGTGGAACACCTTTGGGTTTTAGTCGGTATTAGCGCCATTGCTGAGGCCGTGGCGCTCGAGTCCGACATGCATTTCCCAAAGTAAAAAAAAAAAAAAAAAAAAAAGGTTAGGTTAGGTTCCCCCCCAATGGGTTCCCGCCTTGTCGCGGCGGGGGGGCTCAGTAGCCGTGGATTCGGCACCCACGGTGAAGCAAAGAGGAACCCGAGGTGGGGCCGCTTCTTCCGGGCTGTGCTTCCCGGGCCCAGTCGAAGCGGCCGGTAGGTTGCGGTGGGGTTGGCGCCGCAACTGAGGTGGGCTGCAGTGTGGGGGTTCGCACTGCAGCTGAGGGAGACGGGGCCGCCACCGTTGAATGGCGGCGCGGTGGGGTCGCAGGGGAAGAGGAGTGCCGGTATTACGGTGCGCCGCTCTCCCTATCCTCTGCGACCGTGAGTTGGGGAGGCTTTACGCCTCCCCGGAGGGGGTAGGCTCGCCCGGCGCCCCGGACAGTCTGGGTAGCGGCGGTGCGAGCCTTGGCGGCCTTGAGTGGCTGCGGGGCTTGGCCGGCGTCCCGGCCTTATGCTGGGTAGCGGCGGCGCAAGTCGGGGCCCTCTCACCCACCTCTCCTTTGAGAGCAGGTGCTGTAGGGCCCGGTGGCCTTCTCCGCGCGCCCCAGAGCTTTTATCTGGAGCGCGTGTAGAAGGCGGTCCGGACGAGGTCCGGACGGAGGGGGTAGGCTCGCCCGGCGCCCTGGACATTCCGGGTAGCGGCGGTGCGAGTCTTTGGCGGCCTTGAATGGCTGCGGGGCTCGGTCGGCGTCCCAGCCTTATGCTGGGTAGCGGCGACGCGAGTCGGGGGGTCTGGGGGGCGGATGTGGGGACATCCGTCCTTCTAGTCACAGTCGTGACAGGCCCCCAGGGGTGGACGACGCGCCCGGTGTTCCGGCGCGTCGTACCAAGGGGGGAAGGGGGTCTTCCCGAGGCGGGCCCGCCCAGGGGCGGGCAGGCGGCGGGAGGGGGCTGCGGTGCATACTCTGCATGGTCCCGCGGCCCCCGTCCGACTTGCCGCAGCGGTGGAACACCTTTGGGTTTTAGTCGGTATTAGCGCCATTGCTGAGGCCGTGGCGCTCGAGTCCGACATGCATTTCCCAAAGTAAAAAAAAAAAAAAAAAAAAAAGGTTAGGTTAGGTTCCCCCCCAATGGGTTCCCGCCTTGTCGCGGCGGGGGGGCTCAGTAGCCGTGGATTCGGCACCCACGGTGAAGCAAAGAGGAACCCGAGGTGGGGCCGCTTCTTCCGGGCTGTGCTTCCCGGGCCCAGTCGAAGCGGCCGGTAGGTTGCGGTGGGGTTGGCGCCGCAACTGAGGTGGGCTGCAGTGTGGGGGTTCGCACTGCAGCTGAGGGAGACGGGGCCGCCACCGTTGAATGGCGGCGCGGTGGGGTCGCAGGGGAAGAGGAGTGCCGGTATTACGGTGCGCCGCTCTCCCTATCCTCTGCGACCGTGAGTTGGGGAGGCTTTACGCCTCCCCGGAGGGGGTAGGCTCGCCCGGCGCCCCGGACAGTCCGGGTAGCGGCGGTGCGAGCCTTGGCGGCCTTGAGTGGCTGCGGGGCTTGGCCGGCGTCCCAGCCTTATGCTGGGTAGCGGCGGCGCAAGTCGGGGCCCTCTCACCCACCTCTCCTTTGAGAGCAGGTGCTGTAGGGCCCGGTGGCCTTCTCCGCGCGCCCCAGAGCTTTTATCTGGAGCGCGTGTAGAAGGCGGTCCGGACGAGGTCCGGACGGAGGGGGTAGGCTCGCCCGGCGCCCTGGACATTCCGGGTAGCGGCGGTGCGAGTCTTTGGCGGCCTTGAGTGGCTGCGGGGCTCGGTCGGCGTCCCGGCCTTATGCTGGGTAGCGGCGACGCGAGTCGGGGGGTCTGGGGGGCGGATGTGGGTGACATCCGTCCTTCTTGTCACAGCCGTGACAGACCCCCAGGGGTGGACGACGCGCCCGGTGTTCCGGCGCGTCGTGCCAAAGGGGGGAAGGGGGTCTTCCCGAGGCGGGTCCGCCCATGGGGCGGGCAGGTGGCGGGAGGGGGCTGCGGTGCATACTCTGCATGGTCCCGCGGCCCCCGTCCGACTTGCCGCAGCGGTGGAACACCTTTGGGTTTTAGTCGGTATTAGCGTCACTGCCGAGGCCGTGGCGCTTGAGTCCGACATACCCCGCTCGTGTCCCCACACGGCGGGGATGCGTAAATGCATTTCCCAAAGTAAAAAAAAAAAAAAAAAAAAAGGTTAGGTTAGGTTAGGTTAGGTTAGGTTAGGTTCCCCCCCAGTGGGTTCCCGCCTTGTCGCGGCGGGGGGGCTCAGTAGCCGTGGTTTTCCCCACCCACGGTGAAGCAAAGTGGAACCCGAGGAGGGGCCGCTTCTTCTAGGGCTTCGCCACGGGCCCTGTCGAAGCGGCCGGTAGGTTGCGGTGGGATCTGGGCCGCAACTGAGGTGGGCTGCAGTGTGGGGGTCGCACTGCAGCTGAGGGAGACGGGGCCGTCACCGTTTGATGGCGGCGCGGTGGGGTCGCAGGGGAAGAGGAGTGTCGGTATTACGGTGCGCCGCTCTCCCTATCCTCTGCGACCGTGTGTTGGGGAGGCTTCACGCCTCCCGGAGGGGGTAGGCTCGCCCGGCGCCCCGGACAGTCCGGGTAGCGGCGGTGCGAGCCTTGGCGGCCTTGAGTGGCTGCGGGGCTTGGCCGGCGTCCCAGCCTTATGCTGGGTAGCGGCGGCGCAAGTCGGGGCCCTCTCACCCACCTCTCCTTTGAGAGCAGGTGCTGTAGGGCCCGGTGGCCTTCTCCACGCGCCCCAGAGCTTTTATCTGGAGTGCGTGTAGAAGGCGGTCCGGACGTGGTCCGGACGGAGGGGGTAGGCTCGCCCGGCGCCCTGGACATTCCGGGTAGCGGCGGTGCGAGCCTTTGGCGGCCTTGAGTGGCTGCGGGGCTCGGTCGGCGTCCCGGCCTTATGCTGGGTAGCGGCGACGCGAGTCGGAGGGTCTGGGGGGCGGATGTGGTGGACATCCGTCCTCTTAGTCACATTGTGACAGACCCTCAGGGGTGGACGACGCGCCCGGTGTTCCGGCGCGTCGTACCAAGGGGAGGGGAAGGGGGTGCTTCCCGAGGCGGGTCCGCCCAGGGGCGGGCAGGCGGCGGGAGGGGGTTGCGGTGCATACTCTGCATGGTCCCGCGGCCCCCGTCCGACGTGCTGCAGAGGTGGAACACCTTTGGGTTTTAGTCGGTATTAGCGCCACTGCTGCGGCCGTGGCGCTCGAGTCCGACATACCCCGCTCGTGTCCCCACACGGCGGGGATGCGTAAATGCATTTCCCAAAGTAAAAAAAAAAAAAAAAAAAAAAAAGGTTAGGTTAGGTTCCCCCCCAGTCCCCCCCAGTGGGTTCCCGCCTTGTCGCGGCGGGGGGGCTCAGTAACCGTGGATTCGGCACCCACGGTGAAGCAAAGAGGAACCCGAGGTGGGGCCGCTTCTTCCGGGCTGTGGATCCCGGGCCCAGTCGAAGCGGCCGGTAGGTTGCGGTGGGGTTGGCGCCGCAACTGAGGTGGGCTGCAGTGTGGGGGTCGCACTGCAGCTGAGGGATACGGGGCCGCCACCGTTGAATGGCGGCGCGGTGGGGTCGCAGGGGAAGAGGAGTGCCGGTATTACGGTGCGCCGCTCTCCCTATCCTCTGCGACCGTGAGTTGGGGAGGCTTTACGCCTCCCCGGAGGGGGTAGGCTCGCCCGGCGCCCTGGACATTCCGGGTAGCGGCGGTGCGAGCCTTGGCGGCCTTGAGTGGCTGCGGGGCTTGGCCGGCGTCCCGGCCTTATGCTGGGTAGCGGCGGCGCAAGTCGGGGCCCTCTCACCCACCTCTCCTTTGAGAGCAGGTGCTGTAGGGCCCGGTGGCCTTCTCCGCGCGCCCCAGAGCTTTTATCTGGAGCGCGTGTAGAAGGCGGTCCGGACGAGGTCCGGACGGAGGGGGTAGGCTCGCCCGGCGCCCTGGACAGTCCGGGTAGCGGCGGTGCGAGCCTTTGGCGGCCTTGAGTGGCCGCGGGGCTCGGTCGGCGTCCCAGCCTTATGCTGGGTAGCGGCGACGCGAGTCGGGGGGTCTGGGGGGCGGATGTGGGTGACATCCGTCCTTCTAGTCACAGCCGTGACAGACCCCCAGGGGTGGACGACGCGCCCGGTGTTCCGGCGCGTCGTACCAGGGGAGGGAAGGGGGTCTTCCCGAGGCGGGTCCGCCCAGGGGCGGACAGGTGGCGGGAGGGGGTTGCGGTGCATACTCTGCATGGTCCCGCGGCCCCCGTCCGACTTGCCGCAGCGGTGGAACACCTTTGGGTTTTAGTCGGTATTAGCGTCACTGCCGAGGCCGTGGCGCTTGAGTCCGACATACCCCGCTCGTGTCCCCACACGGCGGGGATGCGTAAATGCATTTCCCAAAGTAAAAAAAAAAAAAAAAAAAAAAAAAAGGTTCCCCCCCAGTGGGTTCCCGCCCCCCCCAGTGGGTTCCCGCCTTGTCGCGGCGGGGGGGCTCAGTAACCGTGGATTCGGCACCCACGGTGAAGCAAAGAGGAACCCGAGGTGGGGCCGCTTCTTCCGGGCTGTGGATCCCGGGCCCAGTCGAAGCGGCCGGTAGGTTGCGGTGGGGTTGGCGCCGCAACTGAGGTGGGCTGCAGTGTGGGGGTTCGCACTGCAGCTGAGGGATACGGGGCCGCCACCGTTGAATGGCGGTGCGGTGGGGTCGCAGGGGAAGAGGAGTGTCGGTATTACGGTGCGCCGCTCTCCCTATCCTCTGCGACCGTGAGTTGGGGAGGCTTTACGCCTCCCCGGAGGGGGTAGGCTCGCCCGGCGCCCCGGACAGTCCGGGTAGCGGCGGAGCGAGCCTTGGCGGCCTTGAGTGGCTGCGGGGCTTGGCCGGCGTCCCAGCCTTATGCTGGGTAGCGGCGGCGCAAGTCGGGGCCCTCGCACCCATCTCTCCTTGGAGAGTAGTGTTGTAGGGCCCGGGGGCCTTCTCCGCACGCGCCAGAGCTTTTATCTGGAGCGCGCGTAGAAGGCGGTCCGGACGATGTCCGGACGGAGGGGGTAGGCTCGCCCGGCGCCCTGGATAGTCCGGGTAGCGGCGGTGCGAGTCTCGGCGGCCTTGAGTGGCCGCGGGGCTTGGCCGGCGTCTCAGCCTTATGCTGAGTAGCGGCGGCGCAAGCCGGAGGGTCTGGGGGGCGGATGTGGTGGACATCCGCCCTCTTAGTCACAGTGTGACAGACCCTCAGGGGTGGACGACGCGCCCGGTGTTCCGGCGCGTCGTACCAGGGGAGGGAAGGGGGTCTTCCCGAGGCGGGTCCGCCCAGGGGCGGGCAGGTGGCGGGAGGGGGTTGCGGTGCATACTCTGCATGGTCCCGCGGCCCCCGTCCGACTTGCCGCAGCGGTGGAACACCTTTGGGTTTTAGTCGGTATTAGCGTCACTGCCGAGGCCGTGGCGCTTGAGTCCGACATACCCCGCTCGTGTCCCCACACGGCGGGGATGCGTAAATGCATTTCCCAAAGTAAAAAAAAAAAAAAAAAAAAGGTTAGGTTAGGTTCCCCCCCAGTGGGTCCCGCCTTGTCGTGGCGGGGGGGCTAAGTACCTGCGGCCAGATAGCTGCGGGGAAACCAAGAGGACCCGAGGAGGAGGCTCGACCGGCGCCCTGGAGAGTCCGGGAAGCGGCGGTGCGAGTCTGAGGCGGCCTTGAGTGGCTGCGGGGCTTGGCCGGCGTCCCAGCCTTATGCTGGGTAGCGGCGGCGCAAGTCGGGGGGCCTTCTCCGCACGCCCCAGAGCTTTTATCTGGGGCTGGCGTAGAAGGCAGTCCAGACGGGGGTCTGGACTTGTGGGGCCGTCTGCGGACGGCGTTTGGAGGGCTGTAGGCCTTCCGGAGGGGGTAGGCTCACCCGGCGCCCTGGACATTCCGGGTAGCGGTGGGTGAGTCTTGGCGGCCTTGAGTGGCTGCGGGGCTTGGCCGGCGTCTCAGCCTTATGCTGAGTAGCGGCGGCGCAAGTCGGGGACGTGCTCGGCGTGCACTCACACTGCCGTTGAGTGGGCCGGGGGAGTAATCTTCTGGCCAGCGTCCATGGGGGGAGGTGCGCTCTTCCTCCATCCGGTTCCGCACTGCCATCGCAAAGACCCCCGTTCGCGCTAAGGGTGGTACGTGGTGGTATGTGTTAGGGCCGAAGGGGACTTGCCTTTATTGGCCGGTCCCAGAGCAGGCAAGCTCGACATAAAAAACCCGGGAGAAAACCCGTAAAAACCTATGGATACCTGGGGCCCTCCATAGTATGTACCCTTGCTCCCGGAATGGGCGTCACCCGGGAGTGGACATTTAGTTCGACCCATCTCGTGGGAACTTTATGGATATCTCTAAAACCAAAAACATTTACGACGAAGGGCGGGGGCTCAGCCCCGAAAACGCGGCGGAAGACTCAGACTCCTCTTGTAGGAGTATGGTCTCGGTGACGAGTATGTCACCTGACAGAACTAGCGCGAGGTTCTGGCTCAAGCGAGCCAGATCTAGCGAGGGGAAGAGCGGGGCTAGTGGCCCTGGCTCTGAGGACGACGACGCAGATGCTCCGGCGGTTAAGAAAACGCCAACGCCAGCGCGACGAGGCAGAGGCCGACCGCCTACCACAGGCGAGTACGTCGGCCTCGCCCAGGCCAAGGCGGCCCTTGTAGCTGCCAAGAGGCAGGAGATGGAGCTGCAGGCGGAACAGGAGGTCGGAGAACTGGCCCTGACACTGCGCTCCAACAAGTCGGCAGAGCGACTGCCAGAGTCGACATCAGAGGGGTCGGAGGATCTTGCCTCCGACATTTGCGAGAAGGTGATGGCCTCCGTAGCCGTCATAAATACGGTGGCCACCAAGTCCGGCAACCTAAAGGGCACCTTCCAGCGTCATCTGAAGGAGGCGGCCCAGACGGTGCAAGACGCGATGGCAGTCCTGCAGAAGAGGTCCTCAACAGAGGAGACCCGGAAACTGCAGGCTGCCAACGCGCGCCTACGCGAGGAAGTCGCGGAGCTCCGTAAGGAGATGACGGAGCTCCGGAAGGAGATGAGAGAGGCACGAATCTCCACTCCTCCGCAGGCCTCGGGATCTGCCCCTTGCCCGGCGGAGGACTTACAACAGGCGATCCTTCGGCAGGTGGGCGGGATGATCAGTGCCCGCTTTGAGGCACTGGAAGAACGCCTCCTGCCGGAGAGGCGCATCCGCCCGCCTTTGGCCGCGGACCGTCGGCGAGATGCGGCACCTCCCCCTACGCCCACCTTGGAGCAGGCCCCGACGCCCAAGCCCAGTAAGGGCAAGGGCCAGGGCAAGGCATCAAAGCCTTCAGCGCCGGTAGCCGATCGCTCGGAAGCGGCTGCCATTCCCGCCCCTCCGCCACCGCCTCTCACAGAGGCATGGACGGAGGTCGTTAGAAGGTCGACCGCTAGACCGAAGGTCCAGCAACCGCGGCCCGCAAAGGCTAAAACGACAGAGACGGCTAGGCCCAAGACGGGCAACCAGGCCCCGGCAAAGAAAAAGCCGAAGAAGATCAGGATCCGCCCCCAACGCACGGCAGCGGTGGTTATCACGCTGCTGCCGGGGGCGGCCGAAAAGGGCCTGGACTACACCAGAGTGTTGGGCGAGGCCAGGTCGAAGATGGACCTCAGCGGCTTCCCGCCGCTGAAAATGAGAGCGGCAGCGACGGGGGGCCGCATAATAGAGGTGGGAGGAACGGAGAGGGCAGAGAAAGCCGACTCCCTGGCCTCTAAGCTCCGGGAGGTTTTCCTGGGTGCCGAGGGTGAAATACGGGTGTCCAGGCCGGTCACCACCGCAGATCTGCGGGTCAGCGGCCTGGACGACTCGGTCGGCGCCCGGGAACTGACCGAGTGCCTCGCGAAGGCCGGAGGCTGCACCCCTACGGATCTCAAGGTCGGAGAGGTGAGAAAGGGTGCGGCGGGAATGGGCACTGCCTTCGTGCGGTGCCCTGCAGTGGCCGCCAAGAAAATAGTGGCGGCCGGCAACCGGCTGTTGGTGGGATGGGTGGCGGCGCGGGTCGAGGTCCTGGAGGCCCGACCCCGCCGCTGCTTCAGGTGCCTTGCACAGGGCCATGTCAGGGCCCAGTGCAAGGCCGAGGTGGACCGCAGCGGGGAATGCTACCGCTGCGGTCAAACAGGCCATAAGGCCAGCGGCTGCTCCGCCGCCCCCCACTGCACCTTGTGCGCAGCCGCGGGGAAGCCGGCGGAACACCTCTCCGGGGGCAAGGCTTGCGCCAAGCCCCCGTCCAAGAAAGAGGGAAAGAATAAGAAGGCTGCGACCAAAGCAAGGTCGCAGCCGGCTCGCCCCCCCACTCTGGAGCAGGTGACTACCATGGAGGAAAGTTAGTATGGCCCTAACTTTCCTCCAGGCGAATCTCAACCACTCTGCCAGGGCTCAGGACCTCCTCCTCCAGAGCCTGGCAGAGCGGTTGACCAAGGTGGCCGTGATCGCCGAGCCATACCGGATCCCGCCCAGGACAGACTGGGTTGGGGATCTGGATGGCTTGGTGGCGATCACCACTCAGTCACCGGCCCAATCCCCTCCTCTCGAGGATGTGGTGAGGGGCAGGGGACACGTCGCGGCCCGGATCGGGGGGACGGTGGTTGTGGGGGTTTACTTCTCCCCCAACAGGGTCCTCGCTGAGTTCGAGAGTTTTCTCGGCGAGGTGGGGACCCTGGTCGGCCAGAACCGTCCCCGATCCGTCATCGTCCTCGGAGACCTCAACGCGAAATCCACCGCGTGGGGGTCTTCGAGGACTGATGCCAGGGGCGAGGCTGTCGAAGAGTGGCTGGCGGAGACGGGGCTGTGCATCGTCAACCGGGGGTCGGAGGACACGTGCGTGCGACGCTCGGGTGGGTCGGTCATCGACGTGACCCTCGCCACCCCCGAGCTCGCAGCACGTGTCCGGGACTGGGAGGTGCTGGTGGACGAGGAGACGCTCTCCGATCACCGGTATATCCGGTTCAGCGTCTCCTCGTCGTCGGTAGGACAGGGCCCACGGTTGCCGCCTGCGGCTGGCCGGCGCTGGGCACTAACCCGTCTGGACACGGACTTGCTGCGGGAAGCCGCAATTGTCCAGATGTGGTGTGCCCCCCCCTCGGGGGAAATAGACTTGGACGCTGCAGCAGATGGACTGTGTGAGGCCATGGCATGCGTGTGCGACGCCGCTATGCCGCGTGCGAGGCCTCCACAGTCCAAGCGCCAAGTCTACTGGTGGGGCGAGGGGGTTGCTGAGATCCGCCGCCAGTGCCTGGCAGCGCGCCGCTGCTACCAGCGGCACCGCCGGAGGAGGGTGCAGGACGCGGAGGAGCTGGACCGCCTCTACACCGCCTACAGAGAGGTGTGTAAGGCCCTCCGCGTCGAGATCAGCCAGGCCAAGGCGCGGGCCTGGACTGAGCTGCTCGAATCGCTGGAGAGGGACCCGTGGGGGCGGCCCTACAAATGGGCCCGCCAAAAACTGCGACCCTGGGCCCCTCCAGTGACCAGCACCCTGGAGCCGGCGGTCCTCCGTAGGGTGGTCGAGGGACTGTTCCCCGGTAGCCCGGGGACCGAATTCGTCCCTCCCGCCCTACCAGCGCCTGCCACGGAGGAGGAAGAGGAGGACGTCCCCGAGGTCTCGCAGGGCGAGTTGGGGGCGGCCGTCCTCAGGATGAGGGCCAGGAACACGGCGCCGGGGCCCGATGGGATTCCCGGTCGCGCGTGGGCCCTCGTCCAGGAGGAGTTTGGGGAGCGCCTGAAGGCGCTGGTCGACCGCTGCCTGCGGGAAGGGAAGTTCCCCAGGCGGTGGAAGTCGGGCCGGTTGGTCCTGCTGAGGAAGGAGGGGCGCCCGGCGGACCAACCGGCGGGGTATCGCCCGATTGTGCTGCTTGACGAGGCGGGCAAGCTCCTGGAGCGTGTGGTGAATGCCCGCCTCGTCAACCACCTGGAGGATGTCGGCCCGAATCTGGCCGACACACAATTCGGGTTTCGGAGGGGTCGCTCGACGATCGACGCCATAGCGCACGTCCGCGACCTCTCCGACGAGGCGTGCTCCAGCGGCGGGGTGTTGTTGGCGGTGTCCCTTGACATCGCCAACGCGTTCAACACCCTGCCCTGGAGCGTAATATTGGGGGCGCTGGGCTGGCACAAGATACCCCAGTACCTCCGACGCCTCGTGGGGGACTACCTCTCCGATCGGGAGGTAGTCTACCCCACAAAGGAGGGAGAGGGCCGGAGCCCCATGACCCGCGGCGTTCCACAGGGGTCCGTATTGGGCCCCACCCTGTGGAACGTCGGGTACGACTGGGTTTTGAGGGGCGCTAACCTTCGTGGCGT
Source organism: Apocheima hispidaria (assembly GCA_947579745.1). Lineage (NCBI taxonomy): Eukaryota > Metazoa > Arthropoda > Insecta > Lepidoptera > Geometridae > Apocheima > Apocheima hispidaria. Next base: position 17,840,111 of record OX388145.1, read on the forward strand.
CAGCGTCGTTTGTTACGCTGACGACACGTTGGTTACCGCGAGGGGGCAGACGTATAGAGATGCGTCTGTCCTGGCCACCGCCGCAGTCGCTGCGGTGGTGGCCCGGATCCGGCGGTTGGGCCTGGAGGTGGCGCTCCATAAGTCCGAGGCCATTTGTTTCCACGGGCCTCGGAGGGCGCCACCTGCAGGCTCAAGAATAGTGGTGGGCGGAGCCTCCATTGCTGTCGGCACGACGCTGAAATATCTCGGCGTCGTGCTCGACAGCAGATGGAGGTTCGGGGCCCACTTCGAGGGGTTGACCCCGAGGGTCGTGGGGACGGCGGCTGCGCTGAGCCGCCTCCTACCGAACCTCGGAGGGGGAGGGGGGACCTGCCGCCGCCTTTATATGGCGGTGGTAAGGTCCATGGCCCTCTATGGGGCCCCGATATGGGCCGGCTCGGTGGGTCCGACAGAGGTGGCCCGGCTCCACAGGGGCCAGAGGACAATGGCGGTGAGAGTGTGTCGGGGGTACCGCACACTCTCCCACGAGGTGGCCTGTGCCCTGGCCGGCTCCCTCCCGTGGGACCTTGAGGCCGAGGTCCTCTCCTCCGTGTACTGGCGCAGGGCGCGCGCCCGCACGGAGGACCTACGGCCTGCCCCACGGGAGGTAGAACAGTGGCGGAAGAGGGCGAGAGATGCCGCCCTCGAGTCCTGGAGTCGACGGATCGCCGAAGACCGGACGAGGGGAGCCGGGGCTGTCCGGCTCCTCGAGGCGATCCGTCCCGTGCTGAGGGACTGGGTGCACCGTGGCCACGGGAGTCTCTCCTTCCGGTTGACACAGGTACTGTCGGGGCACGGCTGCTTCGGCAGGTACCTGTGTCGCGTTGCCCGGAGGGAGGAGACTCCGGACTGCCACCAGTGCGGCTGCGCCGAGGAAACGGCGCAGCACGTGCTGGAGGTGTGCCCGGGGGCGGCGGATCCGCGGCTGTTCTTGGCCGCGGAAATGGGTGGGGACCTCTCGTTGCCGAACATCCTGGCAAGGATGGTCGCCGACGAGAGGTCCTGGGAGGCGATGGCCTCTTTCTGCGAGGAGGTGATGTCGCAGAGGGAGGCTGAGGAGCGGGAGAGGGAGGTCGATCCCCTCGCTCACCCGCTCCGAAGAGGGCGGAGACGTAGGCGTGCAAGCAGAGCTCGCACGCCGTCTCCGCTGGGAGGGTCTGGGGTGGCGGATGTGGGGACATCCGCCACCCCTTCTTAGTCACTTAATGTGACAGACCCTCCAGGTGGTCGACGCGCCCGGTGTTCCGGCGCGTCGTCACGAGGTGGGAAGGGGTCAGTTTAACGACCCCTTCCCGAGGCGAGTCCGCCCAGGGGCGGACAAACGGCGGGATGGGGCTGCGGTGCATACTCTGCATGGTCCCGCGGCCCCGTCCGACCTGCCGTCGCCGAAGGAACACCTTGGGGTTTTAGTTGGTATTAGCGCCACCGCTGCGGCCGTGGCGCTCGAGTCCAACATACCCCGCTCTTGTCCCCACTCGAGCGGGGATGCGTAAAAGCATTTCCCCAAGTAAAAAAAAAAAAAAAAAAAAAAAAAAAAGGTTAGGTTAGGTTCCCCCCCAGTGGGTTCCCGCCTTGTCGCGGCGGGGGGGCTCAGTAGCCGTGGTCTTCCCCACCCACGGTGAAGCAAAGTGGAACCCGAGGTGGGGCCGCTTCTTCCGGGCTGTGGATCCCGGGCCCAGTCGAAGCGGCCGGTAGGTTGCGGTGGGGTTGGCGCCGCAACTGAGGTGGGCTGCAGTGTGGGGGTCGCACTGCAGCTGAGGGATACGGGGCCGCCACCGTTGAATGGCGGCGCGGTGGGGTCGCAGGGGAAGAGGAGTGCCGGTATTACGGTGCGCCGCTCTCCCTATCCTCTGCGACCGTGAGTTGGGGAGGCTTTACGCCTCCCCGGAGGGGGTAGGCTCGCCCGGCGCCCTGGACATTCCGGGTAGCGGCGGTGCGAGCCTTGGCGGCCTTGAGTGGCTGCGGGGCTTGGCCGGCGTCCCGGCCTTATGCTGGGTAGCGGCGGCGCAAGTCGGGGCCCTCTCACCCACCTCTCCTTTGAGAGCAGGTGCTGTAGGGCCCGGTGGCCTTCTCCGCGCGCCCCAGAGCTTTTATCTGGAGCGCGTGTAGAAGGCGGTCCGGACGAGGTCCGGACGGAGGGGGTAGGCTCGCCCGGCGCCCTGGACAGTCCGGGTAGCGGCGGTGCGAGCCTTTGGCGGCCTTGAGTGGCCGCGGGGCTCGGTCGGCGTCCCAGCCTTATGCTGGGTAGCGGCGACGCGAGTCGGGGGGTCTGGGGGGCGGATGTGGGTGACATCCGTCCTTCTAGTCACAGCCGTGACAGACCCTCAGGGGTGGACGACGCGCCCGGTGTTCCGGCGCGTCGTACCAAGGGGAGGGAAGGGGGTGCTTCCCGAGGCGGGTCCGCCCAGGGGCGGGCAGGCGGCGGGAGGGGGTTGCGGTGCATACTCTGCATGGTCCCGCGGCCCCCGTCCGACGTGCTGCAGAGGTGGAACACCTTTGGGTTTTAGTCGGTATTAGCGCCACTACTGCGGTCGTGGCGCTGGAGTCCGACATACCCCGCTCGTGTCCCCACACGGCGGGGATGCGTAAATGCATTTCCCAAAGTAAAAAAAAAAAAAAAAAAAAAAAAGGTTAGGTTAGGTTCCCCCCCAATGGGTTCCCGCCTTGTCGCGGCGGGGGGGCTCAGTAACCGTGGATTCGGCACCCACGGTGAAGCAAAGAGGAACCCGAGGTGGGGCCGCTTCTTCCGGGCTGTGGATCCCGGGCCCAGTCGAAGCGGCCGGTAGGTTGCGGTGGGGTTGGCGCCGCAACTGAGGTGGGCTGCAGTGTGGGGGTTCGCACTGCAGCTGAGGGATACGGGGCCGCCACCGTTGAATGGCGGTGCGGTGGGGTCGCAGGGGAAGAGGAGTGCCGGTATTACGGTGCGCCGCTCTCCCTATCCTCTGCGACCGTGAGTTGGGGAGGCTTTACGCCTCCCCGGAGGGGGTAGGCTCGCCCGGCGCCCTGGACATTCCGGGTAGCGGCGGTGCGAGCCTTGGCGGCCTTGAGTGGCTGCGGGGCTTGGCCGGCGTCCCGGCCTTATGCTGGGTAGCGGCGGCGCAAGTCGGGGCCCTCTCACCCACCTCTCCTTTGAGAGCAGGTGCTGTAGGGCCCGGTGGCCTTCTCCGCGCGCCCCAGAGCTTTTATCTGGAGCGCGCGTAGAAGGCGGTCCGGACGAGGTCCGGACGGAGGGGGTAGGCTCGCCCGGCGCCCTGGACAGTCCGGGTAGCGGCGGTGCGAGCCTTTGGCGGCCTTGAGTGGCCGCGGGGCTCGGTCGGCGTCCCAGCCTTATGCTGGGTAGCGGCGACGCGAGTCGGGGGGTCTGGGGGGCGGATGTGGGTGACATCCGTCCTTCTAGTCACAGCCGTGACAGACCCCCAGGGGTGGACGACGCACCCGGTGTTCCGGCGCGTCGTACCAGGGGAGGGAAGGGGGTCTTCCCGAGGCGGGTCCGCCCAGGGGCGGACAGGTGGCGGGAGGGGGTTGCGGTGCATACTCTGCATGGTCCCGCGGCCCCCGTCCGACTTGCCGCAGCGGTGGAACACCTTTGGGTTTTAGTCGGTATTAGCGTCACTGCCGAGGCCGTGGCGCTTGAGTCCGACATACCCCGCTCGTGTCCCCACACGGCGGGGATGCGTAAATGCATTTCCCAAAGTAAAAAAAAAAAAAAAAAAAAAAAAAAAAAAAAAAAAAAAAAAAAAAAAAAAAAAAAGGTTAGGTTAGGTTCCCCCCCAGTGGGTTCCCGCCTTGTCGCGGCGGGGGGGCTCAGTAGCCGTGGTTTTCCCCACCCACGGTGAAGCAAAGTGGAACCCGAGGAGGGGCCGCTTCTTCTAGGGCTGTGGATCCCGGGCCCAGTCGAAGCGGCCGGTAGGTTGCGGTGGGGTTGGCGCCGCAACTGAGGTGGGCTGCAGTGTGGGGGTTCGCACTGCAGCTGAGGGATACGGGGCCGCCACCGTTGAATGGCGGTGCGGTGGGGTCGCAGGGGAAGAGGAGTGCCGGTATTACGGTGCGCCGCTCTCCCTATCCTCTGCGACCGTGAGTTGGGGAGGCTTTACGCCTCCCCGGAGGGGGTAGGCTCGCCCGGCGCCCCGGACAGTCCGGGTAGCGGCGGTGCGAGCCTTGGCGGCCTTGAGTGGCTGCGGGGCTTGGCCGGCGTCCCAGCCTTATGCTGGGTAGCGGCGGCGCAAGTCGGGGCCCTCTCACCCAACTCTCCTTGGAGAGTAGTGCTGTAGGGCCCGGGGGCCTTCTCCGCACGCCCCAGAGCTTTTATCTGGAGCGCGCGTAGAAGGCGGTCCGGACGATGTCCGGACGGAGGGGGTAGGCTCGTCCGGCGCCCTGGACATTCCGGGTAGCGGCGGTGCGAGCCTTGGCGGCCTTGAGTGGCCGCGGGACTCGGTCGGCGTCCCAGCCTTATGCTGGGTAGCGGCGACGCGAGTCGGGGGGTCTGGGGGGCGGATGTGGTGGACATCCGTCCCTTTAGTCACAGTCGTGACAGACCCCCAGGGGTGGACGACGCGCCCGGTGTTCCGGCGCGTCGTACCAGGGGAGGGAAGGGGGTCTTCCCGAGGCGGGTCCGCCCAGGGGCGGACAGGTGGCGGGAGGGGGTTGCGGTGCATACTCTGCATGGTCCCGCGGCCCCCGTCCGACTTGCCGCAGCGGTGGAACACCTTTGGGTTTTAGTCGGTATTAGCGTCACTGCCGAGGCCGTGGCGCTCGAGTCCGACATACCCCGCTCGTGTCCCCACACGGCGGGGATGCGTAAATGCATTTCCCAAAGTAAAAAAAAAAAAAAAAAAAAAAGGTTAGGTTAGGTTCCCCCCCAATGGGTTCCCGCCTTGTCGCGGCGGGGGGGCTCAGTAACCGTGGATTCGGCACCCACGGTGAAGCCAAGAGGAACCCGAGGTGGGGCCGCTTCTTCCGGGCTGTGGATCCCGGGCCCAGTCGAAGCGGCCGGTAGGTTGCGGTGGGGTTGGCGCCGCAACTGAGGTGGGCTGCAGTGTGGGGGTTCGCACTGCAGCTGAGGGATACGGGGCCGCCACCGTTGAATGGCGGTGCGGTGGGGTCGCAGGGGAAGAGGAGTGCCGGTATTACGGTGCGCCGCTCTCCCTATCCTCTGCGACCGTGAGTTGGGGAGGCTTTACGCCTCCCCGGAGGGGGTAGGCTCGCCCGGCGCCCCGGACAGTCCGGGTAGCGGCGGTGCGAGCCTTGGCGGCCTTGAGTGGCTGCGGGGCTTGGCCGGCGTCCCAGCCTTATGCTGGGTAGCGGCGGCGCAAGTCGGGGCCCTCTCACCCAACTCTCCTTGGAGAGTAGTGCTGTAGGGCCCGGGGGCCTTCTCCGCACGCCCCAGAGCTTTTATCTGGAGCGCGCGTAGAAGGCGGTCCGGACGATGTCCGGACGGAGGGGGTAGGCTCGTCCGGCGCCCTGGACATTCCGGGTAGCGGCGGTGCGAGCCTTGGCGGCCTTGAGTGGTCGCGGGACTCGGTCGGCGTCCCAGCCTTATGCTGGGTAGCGGCGACGCGAGTCGGGGGGTCTGGGGGGCGGATGTGGTGGACATCCGTCCCTCTAGTCACAGTCGTGACAGACCCCCAGGGGTGGACGACGCGCCCGGTGTTCCGGCGCGTCGTACCAAGGGGGGGAAGGGGGTGCTTCCCCGAGGCGGGTCCGCCCAGGGGCGGGCAGGCGGCGGGAGGGGGTTGCGGTGCATACTCTGCATGGTCCCGCGGCCCCCGTCCGACGTGCTGCAGCGGTGGAACACCTTTGGGTTTTAGTCGGTATTAGCGTCACTGCCGAGGCCGTGGCGCTTGAGTCCGACATACCCCGCTCGTGTCCCCACACGGCGGGGATGCGTAAATGCATTTCCCAAAGTAAAAAAAAAAAAAAAAAAAAAAAAAAGGTTAGGTTAGGTTCCCCCCCGTGGGTTCCCGCCTTGTCGTGGCGGGGGGGCTTAGTAGCCGTGGCTTGGTCACCCACGGCGAAGCTAAGCGGAACCCGAGGTGGGGCCGCTTCTTCCGGGCTGTGCCTCCCAGGCCCTGTCGAAGCGGCCGGTAGGTTGGGGTGCTGTATGGGCAGCATCGCAACTGAGGCGGGCTGCAGTGTGGGGGTCGCACTGCAGCTGAGGGTTAGGGGCCGCGGCGGAAGAGGACTGTCGGTGTTTCGTTGCCGCTTTCCCTGTCTTCCGCGGCCTCGACGGGGTCGCCACCGTTCGATGGCGGACGCGGTGGGGTCGCAGGGGAAGAGGAGTGCCGGTATTACGGTGCGCCGTCCTCCCTATCCTCTGCGACCGTGTGTTGGGGAGGCTTTACGCCTCCCGGAGGGGGTAGGCTCGCCCGGCGCCCCGGACAGTCCGGGTAGCGGCGGTGCGAGCCTTGGCGGCCTTGAGTGGCTGCGGGGCTTGGCCGGCGTCCCAGCCTTATGCTGGGTAGCGGCGGCGCAAGTCGGGGCCCTCTCACCCACCTCTCCTTTGAGAGCAGGTGCTGTAGGGCCCGGTGGCCTTCTCCGCGCGCCCCAGAGCTTTTATCTGGAGTGCGTGTAGAAGGCGGTCCGGACTTGGTCCGGACGGAGGGGGTAGGCTCGTCCGGCGCCCTGGACATTCCGGGTAGCGGCGGTGCGAGCCTTTGGCGGCCTTGAGTGGCCGCGGGGCTCGGTCGGCGTCCCAGCCTTATGCTGGGTAGCGGCGACGCGAGTCGGGGGGTCTGGGGGGCGGATGTGGGGACATCCGTCCTTCTCGTCACAGTCGTGACAGACCCCCAGGGGTGGACGACGCGCCCGGTGTTCCGGCGCGTCGTACCAAAAGGGGAAGGGGGATCTTCCCGAGGCGGGTCCGCCCAGGGGCGGACAGGCGGCGGGAGGGGGTTGCGGTGCATACTCTGCATGGTCCCGCGGCCCCCGTCCGACTTGCCGCAGCGGTGGAACACCTTTGGGTTTTAGTCGGTATTAGCGCCATTGCTGAGGCCGTGGCGCTCGAGTCCGACATACCCCGCTCGTGTCCCCACACGGCGGGGATGCGTAAATGCATTTCCCAAAGTAAAAAAAAAAAAAAAAGGTTAGGTTAGGTTAGGTTAGGTTAGGTTAGGTTAGGTTAGGTTAGGTTAGGTTAGGTTAGGTTAGGTTAGGTTAGGTTAGGTTAGGTTAGGTTAGGTTCCCCCCCAGTGGGTCCCGCCTTGTCGTGGCGGGGGGGCTAAGTACCTGCGGCAAGATAGCTGCGGGGAAACTAAGAGGACCCGAGGAGGAGGCTCGACCGGCGCCCTGGAGAGTCCGGGAAGCGGCGGTGCGAGCCGGGGGCGGCCTTGAGTGGCCGCGGGGCTCGGTCGGCGTCCCAGTCATATACTGGGTCGCGGCGACGCGAGTCGGGGGGGCCTTCTCCGCACGCCCCAGAGCTTGTATCTGGAGCTGGCGTAGAAGGCAGTCCGGACGGGGGTCTGGACGTGTGGGGCCGTCTGTGGACGGCGTTTGGGGGGCTTTAGGCCTTCCGGAGGGGGTAGGCTCACCCGGCGCCCTGGACATTCCGGGTAGCGGTGGGTGAGTCTTGGCGGCCTTGAGTGGCTGCGGGGCTTGGCCGGCGTCTCAGCCTTATGCTGAGTAGCGGCGGCGCAAGTCGGGGACGTGCTCGGCGTGCACTTACACTGCCGTCGAGTGGGCCGGGGGAGTAATCTTCTGGCCAGCGTCCTTGGGGGGAGGTGCGCTCTTCCTCCATCCGGTTCCGCACTGCCATCGCAAAGACCCCCGTTCGCGCTAAGGGTGGTACGTGGTGGTATGTGTTAGGGCCGAAGGGGACTTGCCTTTATTGGCCGGTCCCAGAGCAGGCAAGCTCGAAATAAAAAACCCGGGAGAAAACCCGTAAAAACCTATGGATACCTGGGGCCCTCCATAGTATGTACCCTTGCTCCCGGAATGGGCGTCACCCGGGAGTGGACGTTTAGATCGACCCTACTCGTGGGAATTATTATGGATAATCTTAAAAACCAAAACATTTATGATGAAGGGCGGGGGCTTAGCCCTGAAAACGCGGAGGACTCCGACTCCTCTTGTAGGAGTATGGTGTCGGTGACTAGTATGTCACCCGACAGGACTAGCGCGAGGTTCTGGCTCAAGCGAGCCAGATCTAGCGAGGGGAAGAGCGGGGCCAGTGGCCCTGGCTCTGATGAGGAGGCTGACGCTCCGGCGAAGAAAACGCCAACACCAGCGCGACGAGGCAGAGGCCGACCGCCTACCACAGGCGAATACGTCGGCCTCGCCCAGGCCAAGGCGGCCCTTGTCGCTGCCAAACGGCAGGAGCTGGAGTTGCAGGCGGAACAGGAGGTAGGGGAGTTGGCCCTGACGCTGCGCTCCAGCAAGTCGGCGGAGCAACTGCCCGAGTTGATACCGGAGGGGTCGGAGGAGCTTGTGTCCGACCTCTCCAAAAAGGTGATGGCCTCCGTGGCCGTTATCAACACGGTGGCCACCAAGTCTGGAAACCTGAAAGGGACCTTCCAGCGTCACCTTAAGGAGGCGGCCCAGACGGTGGAACAAGCGATGGCAGTCCTGCAGACGAGGTCCTCTACAGAGGAGACCCGGAAACTGCAGGCTGCCAACGCACGCCTCCGAGAGGAAGTCGCGGAGCTCCGGAAGGAGATGGCAGAGCTCCGTGCCGAGATGCGAGAGGCGCGAACCTCCACTCCTCCGCGGGCCTCGGCATCTCAGCCTCGTCCGTCAGAGGAGTTGGAGCAGGCGATCCTGCGACAGGTGGGAGGTATGCTGAGTGCCCGACTGGAGGCACTGGAGGATCGCCTCCTGCCGGAGAAGCGGATCCGCCCTCCTCTGGCCGCGGACCGACGGCGAGATGCGGCTCCTCCCCCTGCACCGACTCCTGCGCAGGTCCCGATGCCCAAGCCCAACAAGGGCAAGGGCCAGGGAAAGGCCTCTAAGCCCTCAGCGCCGGTAGCCGAAGCTGCAGCAGTTCCCGCCCCTCCGCCACTGCCTCCCACTGAGGCTTGGACGGAGGTGGTCAGGCGGAAAACTGCTAGACCGAAGGTCCAGCAGCCGCGGCCCACAAAGGCCGCACAGCCGGAGAGGCCCAAACAGGCCCCGGCAAAGAAACAGGCCAAGAAGGTGAGGATCCGCCCCCAGCGCACGGCAGCGGTGGTCATCACGCTGCTGCCGGGGGCGGAGGACAAGGGCCTTGATTATTCCCGGGTGCTGGGCGAGGCCAGATCCAAACTGGACCTCAGCGGCTTCCCGCCGCTAAAAATGAGAGCGGCAGCAACGGGGGGCCGCATTATAGAGGTGTCGGGCACGGAGAGGGCAGAGAAAGCCGACTCTCTGGCCTCAAAGCTGCGGGAAGTGTTCCTGGGCTCCGAGGGGGAAATACGGGTGTCCAGGCCGGTCACCACCGCAGATCTGCGGGTGAGCGGCCTGGACGACTCGGTCAGCACCCAGGAGCTGACCGAGTGCCTCGCCAAGGCCGGAGGCTGTGCCGCCCTGGACCTCAAGGTCGGGGAGGTACGGAAGGGGGCGGCGGGCATGGGCACTGCCTTCGTGCGGTGCCCTGCAGTGGCCGCCAGAAAGATAGTGGCGGCCGGCAACCGGCTGTTGGTGGGATGGGTGGCAGCGCGGGTCGAGGTTCTGGAGGCCCGACCCCGTCGCTGCTTCCGATGCCTTGCACAGGGCCATGTAAGGGCCCAGTGCAAGGCCGAGGTGGACCGCAGCGGGGAATGCTACCGCTGCGGTCAAACAGGCCATAAGGCCAGCGGTTGCTCTGCCGCCCCCCACTGCACCTTGTGCGCAGCTGCGGGGAAGCCGGCAGACCACCTCTCCGGGGGCAAGGCATGCGCCAAGCCCCCGTCCAAGAAAGAGGCTGGAAAGAAGAAGGCTGCGACCAAAGCAAGGTCGCAGCCGACTCGCCCCGTAGTGGAGCAGGCGGCTGCCATGGAGGAAAGTTAGGATGTCGGCCCTTACTTTCCTCCAGGCGAATATTAACCACTCTGCCAGGGCTCAGGACCTCCTCCTCCAGAGCCTGGCAGAGAGGTTAATCAAGGTGGCCGTGATCGCCGAGCCATACCGGATCCCGCCCAGGACAGACTGGGTTGGGGATCTGGATGGCTTGGTGGCGATCACCACTCAGTCGCCTGCCACATCCCCTCCTCTCGAGGATGTGGTGAGGGGCAGGGGACACGTCGCGGCCCGGATCGGGGGGACGGTGGTTGTGGGGGTGTACTTCTCCCCCAACAGGGTCCTCGCCGAGTTTGAGAGTTTTCTCGGCGAGGTGGGGACCCTGGTCGGCCAGAACCGTCCCCGATCCGTCATCGTCCTCGGAGACCTCAACGCGAAATCCACCGCGTGGGGGTCTTCGAGGACTGATGCCAGGGGCGAGGCCGTCGACGAGTGGCTGGCGGAGACGGGGCTGTGCGTCGTCAACCGGGGGTCGGAGAACACGTGCGTGCGACGCTCGGGTGGGTCGGTCATCGACGTGACCCTTGCCACCCCCGAGCTCGCAGCACGTGTTCGGGACTGGGAGGTCCTAGTGGACGAGGAGACGCTCTCCGACCATAGGTATATCGGATTCAGCGTCTCCTCGTCGTCGGTAGGACAGGGCCCACGGTTGCCACCGGCGGCTGGCCGGCGCTGGGCACTGACACGTCTGGACACCGACTTGCTGCGGGAAGCCGCGATCGTCCAGACGTGGAGTGCCCCGCCCTCGGGGGACGTAGACTTGGACGCCGCAGCGGATGGACTGTGTGAGGCCATGGCATGCGTGTGCGACGCTGCCATGCCGCGCGCGAGGCCTCCACAGTCCAAGCGCCAAGTCTACTGGTGGGGCGAGGGGGTCGCAGAGCTCCGCCGCCAGTGCCTGGTAGGGCGCCGCAGCTACCAGCGGCACCGCCGGAGGAGGGTGCAGGACGCGGAGGAGCTGGACCGCCTCTACATCACCTATAGAGAGGCGTGCAAAGCTCTCCGCGTCGCGATCAGCCAGGCCAAAGCACAGGCCTGGCTGGAGCTATTGGAGTCACTGGAGAGGGACCCGTGGGGGCGGCCCTATAAATGGGCCCGCCAGAAACTGCGACCCTGGGCCCCTCCAGTGACCAGCACCCTGGAGCCGGCGGTCCTCCGTAGGGTGGTCGAGGGACTGTTCCCCGGTAGTCCGGGGACCGAGTTCGTCCCTCCCGCCCTACCGGCGCCTGCCACGGAGGAGGAAGAGGAGGACGTCCCCGAGGTCTCGCAGGGCGAGCTGGGGGCGGCCGTCCTTAGGATGAGGGCCAAGAACACGGCGCCGGGGCCCGATGGGATTCCCGGTCGCGCGTGGGCCCTCGTCCAGGAGGAGTTAGGGGAGCGCCTGAGGGCGCTGCTCGACCGCTGCCTGCGGGAAGGTAGGTTCCCCAGGCGGTGGAAGTCGGGCCGGTTGGTCCTGCTGAGGAAGGAGGGGCGCCCGGCGGACCAGCCGGCGGGGTACCGCCCCATAGTGCTGCTTGACGAGGCGGGCAAGCTCCTTGAGCGTGTGGTGAATGCCCGCCTCGTCAACCACCTGGAGGATGTCGGCCCGAATCTGGCCGACACGCAGTTCGGGTTTCGGAGGGGTCGCTCGACGATCGACGCCATAGCGCACGTCCGCGACCTCTCCGACGAGGCGTGCTCCAGCGGCGGGGTGTTGTTGGCGGTGTCTCTTGACATCGCCAACGCGTTCAACACCCTGCCCTGGACCGTAATATTGGAGGCACTGGGGTGGCACAAGGTACCCCAGTACCTCCGACGCCTCGTGGGGGACTACCTCTCGGATCGGGAGGTAGTCTACCCCACAAAGGAGGGAGAGGGCCGGAGCCCCATGACCCGCGGCGTTCCACAGGGGTCCGTATTGGGCCCCACCCTGTGGAACGTCGGGTATGATTGGGTCCTGAGGGGCGCTAACCTTCGTGGCGTCAGCGTCGTTTGTTACGCTGACGACACGTTGGTTACCGCGAGGGGGCAGACGTATAGAGATGCGTCTGTCCTGGCCACCGCCGCGGTCGCTGCGGTGGTGGCCCGGATCCGGCGGTTGGGCCTGGAGGTGGCGCTCCATAAATCCGAGGCCATCTGTTTCCACGGGCCTCGGAGGGCGCCACCTGCAGGCTCAAAGATAGTGGTGGGCGGAACCTCCATTGCTGTCGGCGCGACGCTGAAGTATCTCGGCGTCGTGCTCGACAGTAGATGGAGGTTCGGGGCCCACTTCGAGGGGTTGACCCCGAGGGTCGTGGGGACGGCGGCTGCGCTGAGCCGCCTCCTACCGAACCTCGGAGGGGGAGGGGGGACCTGCCGCCGCCTGTATATGGCGGTGGTCAGGTCAATGGCCCTCTACGGGGCCCCGATATGGGCTGGATCGGTGGGCCCGAGGGAGGTCGCCCGGCTCCACAAGGCCCAGAGGGTCATGGCCGTGAGAGTGTGTCGGGGGTACCGCACACTCTCCCATGAGGTGGCCTGCGCCCTGGCTGGCTCCCTCCCCTGGGACTTGGAGGCCGAGGTCCTCTCCTCCGTGTACTGGCGGAGGACGCGGGCACGCGCGGAGGACCTACGGCCTGCCCCAAGAGAGGTTGAGCAGTGGCGGAAGAGGGCGAGACGGGCCGCCCTCGAGTCGTGGAGCCGGCGGATCGCCGAAGATAGGACAAGGGGAGCCGGGGCTGTCCGGCTCCTCGAGGCGATCCGTCCCGTGCTGAGGGACTGGGTACACCGCGGCCATGGGAGTCTCTCCTTCCGGCTGACACAGGTACTCTCGGGGCACGGTTGCTTCGGGAGATACCTGTGTCGCGTTGCCCGGAGGGAAGAGACTCCGGACTGCCACCAGTGCGGCTGCGCCGAGGAAACGGCGCAGCACGTGCTGGAGGTGTGCCCGGGGGCGGCGGATCCGCGGCTGTTCTTGGCCGCGGAAATGGGTGGGGACCTCTCGTTGCCGAACATCCTGGCAAGGATGGTCGCCGACGAGAGGTCCTGGGAGGCGATGGCCTCTTTCTGCGAGGAGGTGATGTCGCAGAGGGAGGCCGAGGAGCGGGAGAGGGAGGCAGATCCCCTCGCTCACCCGCTCCGAAGAGGGCGGAGACGACGGCGTGCAAGCCGTGCTCGCACACCGTCTCCGCTCGGAGGGTCTGGGGTGGTGGATGTGGGGACATCCGCTACCCCTTCTTAGTCACGTAAAGTGACAGACCCTCCAGGTGGTCGACGCGCCCGGTGTTCCGGCGCGTCGTCACGAGGTGGGAAGGGGTCAGTTTAGACCCCTTCCCGAGGCGAGTCCGCCCAGGGGCGGACAAACGGCGGGACGGGGCTGCGGTGCATACTCTGCATGGTCCCGTGGCCCCGTCCGACTTGCCGTCGCCGAAGGAACACCTTGGGGTTTTAGTTGGTATTAGCGCCACCGCTGCGGCCGTGGCGCTGGAGTCCAACATACCCCGCTCTTGTCCCCACTCGAGCGGGGATGCGTAAAAGCATTTCCCCAAGTAAAAAAAAAAAAAAAAAAAAAAAAAAAGGTTAGGTTAGGTTAGGTTAGGTTAGGTTAGGTTAGGTTAGGTTAGGTTAGGTTAGGTTAGGTTAGGTTAGGTTAGGTTAGGTTAGGTTGCCGCCACCGTTGAATGGCGGCGCGGTGGGGTCGCAGGGGAAGAGGAGTGCCGGTATTACGGTGCGCCGCTCTCCCTATCCTCTGCGACCGTGAGTTGGGGAGGCTTTACGCCTCCCCGGAGGGGGTAGGCTCGCCCGGCGCCCCGGACAGTCCGGGTAGCGGCGGTGCGAGCCTTGGCGGCCTTGAGTGGCTGCGGGGCTTGGCCGGCGTCCCAGCCTTATGCTGGGTAGCGGCGGCGCAAGTCGGGGCCCTCTCACCCACCTCTCCTTTGAGAGCAGGTGCTGTAGGGCCCGGTGGCCTTCTCCGCGCGCCCCAGAGCTTTTATCTGGAGCGCGTGTAGAAGGCGGTCCGGACGAGGTCCGGACGGAGGGGGTAGGCTCGCCCGGCGCCCTGGACATTCCGGGTAGCGGCGGTGCGAGCCTTTGGCGGCCTTGAGTGGCCGCGGGGCTCGGTCGGCGTCCCAGCCTTATGCTGGGTAGCGGCGACGCGAGTCGGGGGGTCTGGGGGGCGGATGTGGGTGACATCCGTCTCCTTAGTCACAGTGTGACAGACCCTCAGGGGTGGACGACGCGCCCGGTGTTCCGGCGCGTCGTACCAAGGGGGGGGAAGGGGGTCTTCCCGAGGCGGGTCCGCCCATGGGGCGGGCAGGTGGCGGGAGGGGGTTGCGGTGCATACTCTGCATGGTCCCGCGGCCCCCGTCCGACTTGCCGCAGCGGTGGAACACCTTTGGGTTTTAGTCGGTATTAGCGCCATTGCTGAGGCCGTGGCGCTCGAGTCCGACATACCCCGCTCGTGTCCCCACACGGCGGGGATGCGTAAATGCATTTCCCAAAGAAAAAAAAAAAAAAAAAAAAAAAAAAAAAAAGGTTAGGTTAGGTTAGGTTAGGTTAGGTTAGGTTAGGTTAGGTTAGGTTAGGTTAGGTTAGGTTAGGTTAGGTTAGGTTAGGTTAGGTTAGGTTAGGTTAGGTTAGGTTAGGTTAGGTTAGGTTAGGTTAGGTTAGGTTAGGTTAGGTTAGGTTAGGTTAGGTTAGGTTAGGTTAGGTTAGGTTAGGTTAGGTTAGGTTAGGTTAGGTTAGGTTAGGTTAGGTTAGGTTAGGTTAGGTTAGGTTAGGTTAGGTTAGGTTAGGTTAGGTTAGGTTAGGTTAGGTTAGGTTAGGTTAGGTTAGGTTAGGTTAGGTTAGGTTAGGTTAGGTTAGGTTAGGTTAGGTTAGGTTAGGTTAGGTTAGGTTAGGTTAGGTTAGGTTAGGTTAGGTTAGGTTAGGTTAGGTTAGGTTAGGTTAGGTTAGGTTAGGTTAGGTTAGGTTAGGTTAGGTTAGGTTAGGTTAGGTTAGGTTAGGTTAGGTTAGGTTAGGTTAGGTTAGGTTAGGTTAGGTTAGGTTAGGTTAGGTTAGGTTAGGTTAGGTTAGGTTAGGTTAGGTTAGGTTAGGTTAGGTTAGGTTAGGTTAGGTTAGGTTAGGTTAGGTTAGGTTAGGTTAGGTTAGGTTAGGTTAGGTTAGGTTAGGTTAGGTTAGGTTAGGTTAGGTTAGGTTAGGTTAGGTTAGGTTAGGTTAGGTTAGGTTAGGTTAGGTTAGGTTAGGTTAGGTTAGGTTAGGTTAGGTTAGGTTAGGTTAGGTTAGGTTAGGTTAGGTTAGGTTAGGTTAGGTTAGGTTAGGTTAGGTTAGGTTAGGTTAGGTTAGGTTAGGTTAGGTTAGGTTAGGTTAGGTTAGGTTAGGTTAGGTTAGGTTAGGTTAGGTTAGGTTAGGTTAGGTTAGGTTAGGTTAGGTTAGGTTAGGTTAGGTTAGGTTAGGTTAGGTTAGGTTAGGTTAGGTTAGGTTAGGTTAGGTTAGGTTAGGTTAGGTTAGGTTAGGTTAGGTTAGGTTAGGTTAGGTTAGGTTAGGTTAGGTTAGGTTAGGTTAGGTTAGGTTAGGTTAGGTTAGGTTAGGTTAGGTTAGGTTAGGTTAGGTTAGGTTAGGTTAGGTTAGGTTAGGTTAGGTTAGGTTAGGTTAGGTTAGGTTAGGTTAGGTTAGGTTAGGTTAGGTTAGGTTAGGTTAGGTTAGGTTAGGTTAGGTTAGGTTAGGTTAGGTTAGGTTAGGTTAGGTTAGGTTAGGTTAGGTTAGGTTAGGTTAGGTTAGGTTAGGTTAGGTTAGGTTAGGTTAGGTTAGGTTAGGTTAGGTTAGGTTAGGTTAGGTTAGGTTAGGTTAGGTTAGGTTAGGTTAGGTTAGGTTAGGTTAGGTTAGGTTAGGTTAGGTTAGGTTAGGTTAGGTTAGGTTAGGTTAGGTTAGGTTAGGTTAGGTTAGGTTAGGTTAGGTTAGGTTAGGTTAGGTTAGGTTAGGTTAGGTTAGGTTAGGTTAGGTTAGGTTAGGTTAGGTTAGGTTAGGTTAGGTTAGGTTAGGTTAGGTTAGGTTAGGTTAGGTTAGGTTAGGTTAGGTTAGGTTAGGTTAGGTTAGGTTAGGTTAGGTTAGGTTAGGTTAGGTTAGGTTAGGTTAGGTTAGGTTAGGTTAGGTTAGGTTAGGTTAGGTTAGGTTAGGTTAGGTTAGGTTAGGTTAGGTTAGGTTAGGTTAGGTTAGGTTAGGTTAGGTTAGGTTAGGTTAGGTTAGGTTAGGTTAGGTTAGGTTAGGTTAGGTTAGGTTAGGTTAGGTTAGGTTAGGTTAGGTTAGGTTAGGTTAGGTTAGGTTAGGTTAGGTTAGGTTAGGTTAGGTTAGGTTAGGTTAGGTTAGGTTAGGTTAGGTTAGGTTAGGTTAGGTTAGGTTAGGTTAGGTTAGGTTAGGTTAGGTTAGGTTAGGTTAGGTTAGGTTAGGTTAGGTTAGGTTAGGTTAGGTTAGGTTAGGTTAGGTTAGGTTAGGTTAGGTTAGGTTAGGTTAGGTTAGGTTAGGTTAGGTTAGGTTAGGTTAGGTTAGGTTAGGTTAGGTTAGGTTAGGTTAGGTTAGGTTAGGTTAGGTTAGGTTAGGTTAGGTTAGGTTAGGTTAGGTTAGGTTAGGTTAGGTTAGGTTAGGTTAGGTTAGGTTAGGTTAGGTTAGGTTAGGTTAGGTTAGGTTAGGTTAGGTTAGGTTAGGTTAGGTTAGGTTAGGTTAGGTTAGGTTAGGTTAGGTTAGGTTAGGTTAGGTTAGGTTAGGTTAGGTTAGGTTAGGTTAGGTTAGGTTAGGTTAGGTTAGGTTAGGTTAGGTTAGGTTAGGTTAGGTTAGGTTAGGTTAGGTTAGGTTAGGTTAGGTTAGGTTAGGTTAGGTTAGGTTAGGTTAGGTTAGGTTAGGTTAGGTTAGGTTAGGTTAGGTTAGGTTAGGTTAGGTTAGGTTAGGTTAGGTTAGGTTAGGTTAGGTTAGGTTAGGTTAGGTTAGGTTAGGTTAGGTTAGGTTAGGTTAGGTTAGGTTAGGTTAGGTTAGGTTAGGTTAGGTTAGGTTAGGTTAGGTTAGGTTAGGTTAGGTTAGGTTAGGTTAGGTTAGGTTAGGTTAGGTTAGGTTAGGTTAGGTTAGGTTAGGTTAGGTTAGGTTAGGTTAGGTTAGGTTAGGTTAGGTTAGGTTAGGTTAGGTTAGGTTAGGTTAGGTTAGGTTAGGTTAGGTTAGGTTAGGTTAGGTTAGGTTAGGTTAGGTTAGGTTAGGTTAGGTTAGGTTAGGTTAGGTTAGGTTAGGTTAGGTTAGGTTAGGTTAGGTTAGGTTAGGTTAGGTTAGGTTAGGTTAGGTTAGGTTAGGTTAGGTTAGGTTAGGTTAGGTTAGGTTAGGTTAGGTTAGGTTAGGTTAGGTTAGGTTAGGTTAGGTTAGGTTAGGTTAGGTTAGGTTAGGTTAGGTTAGGTTAGGTTAGGTTAGGTTAGGTTAGGTTAGGTTAGGTTAGGTTAGGTTAGGTTAGGTTAGGTTAGGTTAGGTTAGGTTAGGTTAGGTTAGGTTAGGTTAGGTTAGGTTAGGTTAGGTTAGGTTAGGTTAGGTTAGGTTAGGTTAGGTTAGGTTAGGTTAGGTTAGGTTAGGTTAGGTTAGGTTAGGTTAGGTTAGGTTAGGTTAGGTTAGGTTAGGTTAGGTTAGGTTAGGTTAGGTTAGGTTAGGTTAGGTTAGGTTAGGTTAGGTTAGGTTAGGTTAGGTTAGGTTAGGTTAGGTTAGGTTAGGTTAGGTTAGGTTAGGTTAGGTTAGGTTAGGTTAGGTTAGGTTAGGTTAGGTTAGGTTAGGTTAGGTTAGGTTAGGTTAGGTTAGGTTAGGTTAGGTTAGGTTAGGTTAGGTTAGGTTAGGTTAGGTTAGGTTAGGTTAGGTTAGGTTAGGTTAGGTTAGGTTAGGTTAGGTTAGGTTAGGTTAGGTTAGGTTAGGTTAGGTTAGGTTAGGTTAGGTTAGGTTAGGTTAGGTTAGGTTAGGTTAGGTTAGGTTAGGTTAGGTTAGGTTAGGTTAGGTTAGGTTAGGTTAGGTTAGGTTAGGTTAGGTTAGGTTAGGTTAGGTTAGGTTAGGTTAGGTTAGGTTAGGTTAGGTTAGGTTAGGTTAGGTTAGGTTAGGTTAGGTTAGGTTAGGTTAGGTTAGGTTAGGTTAGGTTAGGTTAGGTTAGGTTAGGTTAGGTTAGGTTAGGTTAGGTTAGGTTAGGTTAGGTTAGGTTAGGTTAGGTTAGGTTAGGTTAGGTTAGGTTAGGTTAGGTTAGGTTAGGTTAGGTTAGGTTAGGTTAGGTTAGGTTAGGTTAGGTTAGGTTAGGTTAGGTTAGGTTAGGTTAGGTTAGGTTAGGTTAGGTTAGGTTAGGTTAGGTTAGGTTAGGTTAGGTTAGGTTAGGTTAGGTTAGGTTAGGTTAGGTTAGGTTAGGTTAGGTTAGGTTAGGTTAGGTTAGGTTAGGTTAGGTTAGGTTAGGTTAGGTTAGGTTAGGTTAGGTTAGGTTAGGTTAGGTTAGGTTAGGTTAGGTTAGGTTAGGTTAGGTTAGGTTAGGTTAGGTTAGGTTAGGTTAGGTTAGGTTAGGTTAGGTTAGGTTAGGTTAGGTTAGGTTAGGTTAGGTTAGGTTAGGTTAGGTTAGGTTAGGTTAGGTTAGGTTAGGTTAGGTTAGGTTAGGTTAGGTTAGGTTAGGTTAGGTTAGGTTAGGTTAGGTTAGGTTAGGTTAGGTTAGGTTAGGTTAGGTTAGGTTAGGTTAGGTTAGGTTAGGTTAGGTTAGGTTAGGTTAGGTTAGGTTAGGTTAGGTTAGGTTAGGTTAGGTTAGGTTAGGTTAGGTTAGGTTAGGTTAGGTTAGGTTAGGTTAGGTTAGGTTAGGTTAGGTTAGGTTAGGTTAGGTTAGGTTAGGTTAGGTTAGGTTAGGTTAGGTTAGGTTAGGTTAGGTTAGGTTAGGTTAGGTTAGGTTAGGTTAGGTTAGGTTAGGTTAGGTTAGGTTAGGTTAGGTTAGGTTAGGTTAGGTTAGGTTAGGTTAGGTTAGGTTAGGTTAGGTTAGGTTAGGTTAGGTTAGGTTAGGTTAGGTTAGGTTAGGTTAGGTTAGGTTAGGTTAGGTTAGGTTAGGTTAGGTTAGGTTAGGTTAGGTTAGGTTAGGTTAGGTTAGGTTAGGTTAGGTTAGGTTAGGTTAGGTTAGGTTAGGTTAGGTTAGGTTAGGTTAGGTTAGGTTAGGTTAGGTTAGGTTAGGTTAGGTTAGGTTAGGTTAGGTTAGGTTAGGTTAGGTTAGGTTAGGTTAGGTTAGGTTAGGTTAGGTTAGGTTAGGTTAGGTTAGGTTAGGTTAGGTTAGGTTAGGTTAGGTTAGGTTAGGTTAGGTTAGGTTAGGTTAGGTTAGGTTAGGTTAGGTTAGGTTAGGTTAGGTTAGGTTAGGTTAGGTTAGGTTAGGTTAGGTTAGGTTAGGTTAGGTTAGGTTAGGTTAGGTTAGGTTAGGTTAGGTTAGGTTAGGTTAGGTTAGGTTAGGTTAGGTTAGGTTAGGTTAGGTTAGGTTAGGTTAGGTTAGGTTAGGTTAGGTTAGGTTAGGTTAGGTTAGGTTAGGTTAGGTTAGGTTAGGTTAGGTTAGGTTAGGTTAGGTTAGGTTAGGTTAGGTTAGGTTAGGTTAGGTTAGGTTAGGTTAGGTTAGGTTAGGTTAGGTTAGGTTAGGTTAGGTTAGGTTAGGTTAGGTTAGGTTAGGTTAGGTTAGGTTAGGTTAGGTTAGGTTAGGTTAGGTTAGGTTAGGTTAGGTTAGGTTAGGTTAGGTTAGGTTAGGTTAGGTTAGGTTAGGTTAGGTTAGGTTAGGTTAGGTTAGGTTAGGTTAGGTTAGGTTAGGTTAGGTTAGGTTAGGTTAGGTTAGGTTAGGTTAGGTTAGGTTAGGTTAGGTTAGGTTAGGTTAGGTTAGGTTAGGTTAGGTTAGGTTAGGTTAGGTTAGGTTAGGTTAGGTTAGGTTAGGTTAGGTTAGGTTAGGTTAGGTTAGGTTAGGTTAGGTTAGGTTAGGTTAGGTTAGGTTAGGTTAGGTTAGGTTAGGTTAGGTTAGGTTAGGTTAGGTTAGGTTAGGTTAGGTTAGGTTAGGTTAGGTTAGGTTAGGTTAGGTTAGGTTAGGTTAGGTTAGGTTAGGTTAGGTTAGGTTAGGTTAGGTTAGGTTAGGTTAGGTTAGGTTAGGTTAGGTTAGGTTAGGTTAGGTTAGGTTAGGTTAGGTTAGGTTAGGTTAGGTTAGGTTAGGTTAGGTTAGGTTAGGTTAGGTTAGGTTAGGTTAGGTTAGGTTAGGTTAGGTTAGGTTAGGTTAGGTTAGGTTAGGTTAGGTTAGGTTAGGTTAGGTTAGGTTAGGTTAGGTTAGGTTAGGTTAGGTTAGGTTAGGTTAGGTTAGGTTAGGTTAGGTTAGGTTAGGTTAGGTTAGGTTAGGTTAGGTTAGGTTAGGTTAGGTTAGGTTAGGTTAGGTTAGGTTAGGTTAGGTTAGGTTAGGTTAGGTTAGGTTAGGTTAGGTTAGGTTAGGTTAGGTTAGGTTAGGTTAGGTTAGGTTAGGTTAGGTTAGGTTAGGTTAGGTTAGGTTAGGTTAGGTTAGGTTAGGTTAGGTTAGGTTAGGTTAGGTTAGGTTAGGTTAGGTTAGGTTAGGTTAGGTTAGGTTAGGTTAGGTTAGGTTAGGTTAGGTTAGGTTAGGTTAGGTTAGGTTAGGTTAGGTTAGGTTAGGTTAGGTTAGGTTAGGTTAGGTTAGGTTAGGTTAGGTTAGGTTAGGTTAGGTTAGGTTAGGTTAGGTTAGGTTAGGTTAGGTTAGGTTAGGTTAGGTTAGGTTAGGTTAGGTTAGGTTAGGTTAGGTTAGGTTAGGTTAGGTTAGGTTAGGTTAGGTTAGGTTAGGTTAGGTTAGGTTAGGTTAGGTTAGGTTAGGTTAGGTTAGGTTAGGTTAGGTTAGGTTAGGTTAGGTTAGGTTAGGTTAGGTTAGGTTAGGTTAGGTTAGGTTAGGTTAGGTTAGGTTAGGTTAGGTTAGGTTAGGTTAGGTTAGGTTAGGTTAGGTTAGGTTAGGTTAGGTTAGGTTAGGTTAGGTTAGGTTAGGTTAGGTTAGGTTAGGTTAGGTTAGGTTAGGTTAGGTTAGGTTAGGTTAGGTTAGGTTAGGTTAGGTTAGGTTAGGTTAGGTTAGGTTAGGTTAGGTTAGGTTAGGTTAGGTTAGGTTAGGTTAGGTTAGGTTAGGTTAGGTTAGGTTAGGTTAGGTTAGGTTAGGTTAGGTTAGGTTAGGTTAGGTTAGGTTAGGTTAGGTTAGGTTAGGTTAGGTTAGGTTAGGTTAGGTTAGGTTAGGTTAGGTTAGGTTAGGTTAGGTTAGGTTAGGTTAGGTTAGGTTAGGTTAGGTTAGGTTAGGTTAGGTTAGGTTAGGTTAGGTTAGGTTAGGTTAGGTTAGGTTAGGTTAGGTTAGGTTAGGTTAGGTTAGGTTAGGTTAGGTTAGGTTAGGTTAGGTTAGGTTAGGTTAGGTTAGGTTAGGTTAGGTTAGGTTAGGTTAGGTTAGGTTAGGTTAGGTTAGGTTAGGTTAGGTTAGGTTAGGTTAGGTTAGGTTAGGTTAGGTTAGGTTA
>OX388145.1:17866610-17872043 GCA_947579745.1 Apocheima hispidaria
TTGTCAGCTCCTTTAGAAGTGGGTCTAGAAGCAAATTCCACAGGATAGGTCCCCCAATTGATCCCTGAACACATCCCTTTCCCGTATCCTTTATGTATTCCTCTCCGGCGTATCTCACTCTGACCCTTCGGTTTTGGAGGTAACTGTCGATTGTCCTCCTCAAGTTTGTCGGACACTTTTCCTCAGCCAGTCGGACCCTGATGGCTGGCCACCATGCGCTATCGAAAGCTCCCTCTATATCCAATGATACAACTGTAATTATCTTTTTTTGCCTTATTTTCATGTTTATATACTGCATTAGGGTATAGAGGGAGTCTTCGGTGCACTTTTGGGGCATGAATCCGTACTGGCGAGTACTCATCCTTGGTAACACATGAAACTTGATTCGCGCAATCAACATTTTCTCATATATTTTTCCTAGAACTGGGAGGAGTCCAATGGGTCTATACGACTTCGGGGCAGTATATGTGTCCTTATTCGGTTTCCGCAATACTATAACAGTAGCCTCTTTCCATGGATCCGGGAAATGATTATGCTCAAGGCATTTATTTACGATTTTGAGGAATAGTTCTGGATCGTTGTTTATCGCTTCTCTGCATATATCTGCGGTAAAACCGTCGACACCAGGTGCTTTCTTGGGATTGAAGGTATTCATCGCGTTTTTTAATTCTGTCAGTGTGAATGGTGGGTCACATAGATCATCTTGTTGCTCATTATTCACTGTGTCTGCTGCAGCCCTAATATTGCGATGGTCTGAGTTGTCACTTTCTGTTAGGTCTTCCGGGTAAAATGTTTCAGCTAGTGCTTTTACGGAACCTTTTGCGTCCAACTCAATACCTTCAATCTTTAGTGGTAGATCCTCCTCTCTCTTTTTTGTTCTACCAATTACCCTGTATATCCCATCCCAGACCGTCTCCCTATCCTGTTTCCCACAAAACTCCTTCCAACTCTCTATCCTAGCCTTGTTTGCTTTCAACTCATACTCTTCTTTCTTTTTCAGGTACTCCTGGACGACTCCCGATCTACGGACTGGCGCAGCGCATCTGATTCTTCGTTTCCTGGTGGTGACTTCTCTCTTCAGATCTGCGAGTTCTTCGGACCACCACGGCATGGTAAGTGTTTGCTTGTGTGTCTTTTTTGGTATTGTGTATGTACATGCCTGTGTTATTGCTTTTGTGTATTTATCTACTGCTTCTTCTATGTGTTCTGTGTTACTAATTTGTTCAATTTCTGTGTGTGTTAATTGATATTCAGCTTTTAATTGGGCCAGTTTCGTATGAAACTGGACCCAATTTGCTTTCTTGGTGTTGTAGAGTCTCGTAGTTCTACTTATATGTGTGCCTTTTGATTTTTGTAAATGTATGTTAAATGTAATGCCGTTGTGGTCCGAACTCGTGAGATTCTCTTCTATTTTCCAGTCCTCCACCAGGGTTAGCATGTCCGCCGAGCAAGCTGTGATATCTACGTGGCTACAGTACCGTTTGTCCCCTCTTATGGTGTCAAAGGTCGGTATAGAGTCATTGTTGAGCACCTGAAGTCCCAGCTCGTCCAGAGTGCATCTTACTTCTTCGCCTCTATGGTTGGTTTCCACACTCCCCCACCAGGCGTTCCACGCATTCACATCTCCTCCTATCACCAACCTCTTCGTACCCAGTTCCACTCCGATCCTAACCAGATGTTCTAGGTAAGGATCTAGAGGCTGATCCTTCTCCAGGTACATGGACACCAGCGTGATCTGCCAGGCACTGGTTCGGACTCCCACCACCGTGATGTTATTGGTAGTGAGTTTCGGGTACTGTATTATGTCAAGAGCAGAGTCGAAAACGACTACTGCTGCTTTGACAGTCCCTTCTCCTAGTTCAGCGTTCTGGAAGACCCTTACTCCCTGATGATTCCTCATCCTCTTAGCCTTGCCAATATACGGCTCTTGAAGAAGGGCAACTGCAACTCCGCGTTTTGCAGCTTCAATGAGGAGTTCGTCCGTTGCTAGTTGCTTTTTCTTGAGGTTGGCTTGTATGATCTTGTATGCGGTGCCCTTAGCAATATGCTACGGTGGATCTCGCGAGTGCTTCCCACTTGCGCCTCACCGGGCATTCGTTGCTAAAGGCATTGTGGTCCGATCTCCCCATCTTTGCCTTAACACAGTTTGTGCAGCTGGGGAGTGCCTGAGCAAGCCAATCAGCACACTCCGTTTTTAGGTGTGCTCCACCGCAGTGACTGCAAGCATCGACAGCATCGTGACAGAATCGTTTCCCGTGTCCGTACCCTAAACAGCGGGAGCACTGTATTAGGGGGGACTGGTCAGCGACCCTGATTCTCTGCATGTCGATGTGTACGGCCCCCGCCTCTGTTAGGCACTGCCAGATGCGTGGTGACACTCTGGCAACTATGTGAGCAGTGAGCGGGTTTCTCGCTTTTCTTCGAAAGCGGAACTCAATCCGATCATCTTCCCCGCTCACGTCCTTCAGTAGGTGCTTATTCTGAGTCCGTATGGCTTTTAATATGTCCTCGTCAGTGTTACTTTGGAGGACGCCATAGAATATGATAAGAGGGTCCTTATTTTTAATTTCCTCTACGCTCAGCTGTTCTTCTTTTTCCATAATTCTGTCCCTCACCTTCTTAATTTCTTCTCGGTTTCTGCAACCTACTATGATTTTTCTATCCTTTGCTTTTCTGAATCTGTCAATTCTCATTCCATCCTCTTTTGCATTTACTACCTTCCGTATCCTCTCAAAAACCTGCTCTCCCGTTTCCTGCTCATCCTTCGATGTTATGATAATTGAGTGCATAGCATTTGTCTCAGAAGACTGCCTCCTTGGTGAGCTGGCAGCCACATTCGCATATGTACTCTTCCTGTCATACATCTCTTGATGCTTTTTTAACGTTTCTGTTAGTTTCTCCATTTCCTCCTTGTTTTCTTTTAACATTTTGCTATGTTCTTCTAACCGATTTATTATTTCTGCTCCTTGTTTAGGTAATTCTTCCTTCTGAACTGACTTTTCTTTTTGGTCACTTCTTTCCTCCTCATTCCTCCCTTCCTGTTGCGATTTTGGGGGCTGTCTAACGGCACTCTGGATTTTGATTGAGTTCAACTCTTTTACTATCTGGTAGAGTCGCTCGACAGCATCCAAAACCGCATCCACTATTTCTTTCTTTGTGTTTCGAGAGCTTTTGAGGTGCTGTTTTGCTTTGACCATCAAAGATCGTGCCTCAGCAGCTCTATCGAGAGCTTTTGAGTTTGCTGGCTTTGGCGGGCTCACCACTACCTCTACTGACAGCCTTCTCGCTGGCGGTTTTGATGGGCCCGCCACTGCCAGTGCTCTTGTGGGAGGCGTTAGGCTGGATCGGCTCTGGTCCGGTTTCCCGTTCTCCCATTCGCCGATGCTTCGCCTTACGTTCTTTGAGGATAATCCCTCTTGTCCAATCTCGGGCCTTACCATCGTCACAGTCAGATTTGGGTCTTCACTACCCGCTTTTGTCGGTGTCCGATACATTTTCGGAGGGGCTTTAGCGTGTCGCGTAATTTAAAATTGAAGTTAATTTAAGTTAAAATAAGATAATATTGTCAATAATAAATTATAAGTTGTTTAAGTAGATTTGTATAAGTTATAAAATTATTTTCAGATTTTTCAGGACAATGGAAAACAAAAATATAAGTAGAGTTGCCTCCACTTTTCCCAAATAATATGCTTAAACTACTTACAGCCAAACAAGTATAAAAATTTAATAAAAATAGTAA
This sequence comes from Apocheima hispidaria, assembly GCA_947579745.1. NCBI lineage: Eukaryota > Metazoa > Arthropoda > Insecta > Lepidoptera > Geometridae > Apocheima > Apocheima hispidaria. The sequence continues at coordinate 17,870,350 of OX388145.1, forward strand.
TTTAAAATTTTTAAAATTTTTTTAAAATTTTTGTAGAGTCTGCTCTACTACTGTCAATATTCACAGAATATGACGTCAACACGATTCGTTTGTGTATTCGAGTCAATTTTTCTTTTGACTCTATGTAGAGTCTTTTGTCCAAAATATAATACTAATTAATTTTTGTTTGTTTCAGATGCGGTATCTCCACGTCCTGCGGGAGCGGTCACTCAGGTGAGTAACGTCAATTATTCAATACAGTGTCTTAACTAACTAATTTATTTTTTGTTCCAGGTGCTGAGTTCGTGTGCAGTCACTCAGGTGAGTTCCAAAATCAAAAATTTCTATTATTTTAACGATAAAAATGTAGAATTATTAAGTATTTTTAAACTCTACCTATGTAGAGTATTTGGTCAATTTAGATTTCTCTATCAGTATAAAAAGGTTTTGTAAAAATTTAAAATTTTTGAAATTTTTGAAATTGGGGGGGGGGGGGGGGGGGATTTTTTTGGGGGGAGGGGGAAGAAAGGAGGTCGTGCTACAGGACTTGTATATATACAAGCCGTTTACAAAATTGGCCTCAGACGCTTCGTTCCCGAGATACAGGTGTTTAAAGTTTTGGGGGGGGAGGTTCGACGGGTAGGGAGTCGGGCACCAAAACTTGTATATTGGACTACGTCCAATATACAAGCCGTTGTCAAATTTAGTCTCCGACGCTCCGTTCCCGAGATATCGGCGTCTGAAGTGGTGCGCTCCCTATTGTTCAGAGGTCCCGCTTGCCAGTTATTTGCGGCTGATGTGAAATTAAGGCCACGCGCGGATGGCTCTTGGGGCGGTTCCTCGTGTGGCGCGTGGGATCCGTAAATGCCTCTACGCAGCCGGTGAGCAGGTCCACCCTGTGGAACCAATTTGGGATTTTTCAGGACAATAGGAATCCTTCAGGAGCTCTGTTAATTATGAGGTTATAGTTTGCCAGTTACAAAGCGTGGTCTCCGGGCCCCTAGTGCTCCGAAAAATCCGAAATTTTTGGTGTAGACTCTCTTCTACCTGGGGCTTAGTTTAAGATTGTCAAATTTGAAGGGGGTGAATATGAACTACCCCTATCAGGAATTTAATGAATTTACTATTATCAAGCTTATCTATTTGTTTAGAAATCTAAAAATTTGAAATTTACTTATTATCGACTAATGGGTTAATATTTTCAAAGAATAATCTTCAATTTTAAAAGTTTTTCTGAAATTTATGTGTTCCGGTTTGTACCAACTTACCGGTGCGGTTGAGGTCAGATCTCCCGTCACTGTTATTTTGGTTAAGCCAAATTACCTTTGGAGACGCGTGGGATTTGGTAGTATCAGTTTATAGACACCGATATTACCTATCTTTTGACAATAGATATAGATTTTTAACGCAAGTGGTTATGTTAAAATTTCCAAAAATACTAACGGCGCGGGGTGTTTTCGAGGTCGTGAGTAGTGTTGTCTGCGTTCTACCGCAAACAGGCAACTACCAAAATTTTCCAGAGAGGTGGCAAATTACTGGGCTTCACGTACACCACCACCGTGAATATTTTCAAAATTTTTAGGGTTGTAATAATTTACCTCCAAATTTTCCAAATTCCTATTCCTAAATATCTTTGTGTTTATACACAATACAAGTACAAATTTAAATTAACACACGATAATAAGGCCAAACAATTTAATTTGCTGACAAAAGGC
>OX388146.1:0-25000 GCA_947579745.1 Apocheima hispidaria
CTAACCTAACCTAACCTAACCTAACCTAACCTAACCTAACCTAACCTAACCTAACCTAACCTAACCTAACCTAACCTAACCTAACCTAACCTAACCTAACCTAACCTAACCTAACCTAACCTAACCTAACCTAACCTAACCTAACCTAACCTAACCTAACCTAACCTAACCTAACCTAACCTAACCTAACCTAACCTAACCTAACCTAACCTAACCTAACCTAACCTAACCTAACCTAACCTAACCTAACCTAACCTAACCTAACCTAACCTAACCTAACCTAACCTAACCTAACCTAACCTAACCTAACCTAACCTAACCTAACCTAACCTAACCTAACCTAACCTAACCTAACCTAACCGAACCTAACCTAACCTAACCTAACCTAACCTAACCTAACCTAACCTAACCTAACCTAACCTAACCTAACCTAACCTAACCTAACCTAACCTAACCTAACCTAACCTAACCTAACCTAACCTAACCTAACCTAACCTAACCTAACCTAACCTAACCTAACCTAACCTAACCTAACCTAACCTAACCTAACCTAACCTAACCTAACCTAACCTAACCTAACCTAACCTAACCTAACCTAACCTAACCTAACCTAACCTAACCTAACCTAACCTAACCTAACCTAACCTAACCTAACCTAACCTAACCTAACCTAACCTAACCTAACCTAACCTAACCTAACCTAACCTAACCTAACCTAACCTAACCTAACCTAACCTAACCTAACCTAACCTAACCTAACCTAACCTAACCTAACCTAACCTAACCTAACCTAACCTAACCTAACCTAACCTAACCTAACCTAACCTAACCTAACCTAACCTAACCTAACCTAACCTAACCTAACCTAACCTAACCTAACCTAACCTAACCTAACCTAACCTAACCTAACCTAACCTAACCTAACCTAACCTAACCTAACCTAACCTAACCTAACCTAACCTAACCTAACCTAACCTAACCTAACCTAACCTAACCTAACCTAACCTAACCTAACCTAACCTAACCTAACCTAACCTAACCTAACCTAACCTAACCTAACCTAACCTAACCTAACCTAACCTAACCTAACCTAACCTAACCTAACCTAACCTAACCTAACCTAACCTAACCTAACCTAACCTAACCTAACCTAACCTAACCTAACCTAACCTAACCTAACCTAACCTAACCTAACCTAACCTAACCTAACCTAACCTAACCTAACCTAACCTAACCTAACCTAACCTAACCTAACCTAACCTAACCTAACCTAACCTAACCTAACCTAACCTAACCTAACCTAACCTAACCTAACCTAACCTAACCTAACCTAACCTAACCTAACCTAACCTAACCTAACCTAACCTAACCTAACCTAACCTAACCTAACCTAACCTAACCTAACCTAACCTAACCTAACCTAACCTAACCTAACCTAACCTAACCTAACCTAACCTAACCTAACCTAACCTAACCTAACCTAACCTAACCTAACCTAACCTAACCTAACCTAACCTAACCTAACCTAACCTAACCTAACCTAACCTAACCTAACCTAACCTAACCTAACCTAACCTAACCTAACCTAACCTAACCTAACCTAACCTAACCTAACCTAACCTAACCTAACCTAACCTAACCTAACCTAACCTAACCTAACCTAACCTAACCTAACCTAACCTAACCTAACCTAACCTAACCTAACCTAACCTAACCTAACCTAACCTAACCTAACCTAACCTAACCTAACCTAACCTAACCTAACCTAACCTAACCTAACCTAACCTAACCTAACCTAACCTAACCTAACCTAACCTAACCTAACCTAACCTAACCTAACCTAACCTAACCTAACCTAACCTAACCTAACCTAACCTAACCTAACCTAACCTAACCTAACCTAACCTAACCTAACCTAACCTAACCTAACCTAACCTAACCTAACCTAACCTAACCTAACCTAACCTAACCTAACCTAACCTAACCTAACCTAACCTAACCTAACCTAACCTAACCTAACCTAACCTAACCTAACCTAACCTAACCTAACCTAACCTAACCTAACCTAACCTAACCTAACCTAACCTAACCTAACCTAACCTAACCTAACCTAACCTAACCTAACCTAACCTAACCTAACCTAACCTAACCTAACCTAACCTAACCTAACCTAACCTAACCTAACCTAACCTAACCTAACCTAACCTAACCTAACCTAACCTAACCTAACCTAACCTAACCTAACCTAACCTAACCTAACCTAACCTAACCTAACCTAACCTAACCTAACCTAACCTAACCTAACCTAACCTAACCTAACCTAACCTAACCTAACCTAACCTAACCTAACCTAACCTAACCTAACCTAACCTAACCTAACCTAACCTAACCTAACCTAACCTAACCTAACCTAACCTAACCTAACCTAACCTAACCTAACCTAACCTAACCTAACCTAACCTAACCTAACCTAACCTAACCTAACCTAACCTAACCTAACCTAACCTAACCTAACCTAACCTAACCTAACCTAACCTAACCTAACCTAACCTAACCTAACCTAACCTAACCTAACCTAACCTAACCTAACCTAACCTAACCTAACCTAACCTAACCTAACCTAACCTAACCTAACCTAACCTAACCTAACCTAACCTAACCTAACCTAACCTAACCTAACCTAACCTAACCTAACCTAACCTAACCTAACCTAACCTAACCTAACCTAACCTAACCTAACCTAACCTAACCTAACCTAACCTAACCTAACCTAACCTAACCTAACCTAACCTAACCTAACCTAACCTAACCTAACCTAACCTAACCTAACCTAACCTAACCTAACCTAACCTAACCTAACCTAACCTAACCTAACCTAACCTAACCTAACCTAACCTAACCTAACCTAACCTAACCTAACCTAACCTAACCTAACCTAACCTAACCTAACCTAACCTAACCTAACCTAACCTAACCTAACCTAACCTAACCTAACCTAACCTAACCTAACCTAACCTAACCTAACCTAACCTAACCTAACCTAACCTAACCTAACCTAACCTAACCTAACCTAACCTAACCTAACCTAACCTAACCTAACCTAACCTAACCTAACCTAACCTAACCTAACCTAACCTAACCTAACCTAACCTAACCTAACCTAACCTAACCTAACCTAACCTAACCTAACCTAACCTAACCTAACCTAACCTAACCTAACCTAACCTAACCTAACCTAACCTAACCTAACCTAACCTAACCTAACCTAACCTAACCTAACCTAACCTAACCTAACCTAACCTAACCTAACCTAACCTAACCTAACCTAACCTAACCTAACCTAACCTAACCTAACCTAACCTAACCTAACCTAACCTAACCTAACCTAACCTAACCTAACCTAACCTAACCTAACCTAACCTAACCTAACCTAACCTAACCTAACCTAACCTAACCTAACCTAACCTAACCTAACCTAACCTAACCTAACCTAACCTAACCTAACCTAACCTAACCTAACCTAACCTAACCTAACCTAACCTAACCTAACCTAACCTAACCTAACCTAACCTAACCTAACCTAACCTAACCTAACCTAACCTAACCTAACCTAACCTAACCTAACCTAACCTAACCTAACCTAACCTAACCTAACCTAACCTAACCTAACCTAACCTAACCTAACCTAACCTAACCTAACCTAACCTAACCTAACCTAACCTAACCTAACCTAACCTAACCTAACCTAACCTAACCTAACCTAACCTAACCTAACCTAACCTAACCTAACCTAACCTAACCTAACCTAACCTAACCTAACCTAACCTAACCTAACCTAACCTAACCTAACCTAACCTAACCTAACCTAACCTAACCTAACCTAACCTAACCTAACCTAACCTAACCTAACCTAACCTAACCTAACCTAACCTAACCTAACCTAACCTAACCTAACCTAACCTAACCTAACCTAACCTAACCTAACCTAACCTAACCTAACCTAACCTAACCTAACCTAACCTAACCTAACCTAACCTAACCTAACCTAACCTAACCTAACCTAACCTAACCTAACCTAACCTAACCTAACCTAACCTAACCTAACCTAACCTAACCTAACCTAACCTAACCTAACCTAACCTAACCTAACCTAACCTAACCTAACCTAACCTAACCTAACCTAACCTAACCTAACCTAACCTAACCTAACCTAACCTAACCTAACCTAACCTAACCTAACCTAACCTAACCTAACCTAACCTAACCTAACCTAACCTAACCTAACCTAACCTAACCTAACCTAACCTAACCTAACCTAACCTAACCTAACCTAACCTAACCTAACCTAACCTAACCTAACCTAACCTAACCTAACCTAACCTAACCTAACCTAACCTAACCTAACCTAACCTAACCTAACCTAACCTAACCTAACCTAACCTAACCTAACCTAACCTAACCTAACCTAACCTAACCTAACCTAACCTAACCTAACCTAACCTAACCTAACCTAACCTAACCTAACCTAACCTAACCTAACCTAACCTAACCTAACCTAACCTAACCTAACCTAACCTAACCTAACCTAACCTAACCTAACCTAACCTAACCTAACCTAACCTAACCTAACCTAACCTAACCTAACCTAACCTAACCTAACCTAACCTAACCTAACCTAACCTAACCTAACCTAACCTAACCTAACCTAACCTAACCTAACCTAACCTAACCTAACCTAACCTAACCTAACCTAACCTAACCTAACCTAACCTAACCTAACCTAACCTAACCTAACCTAACCTAACCTAACCTAACCTAACCTAACCTAACCTAACCTAACCTAACCTAACCTAACCTAACCTAACCTAACCTAACCTAACCTAACCTAACCTAACCTAACCTAACCTAACCTAACCTAACCTAACCTAACCTAACCTAACCTAACCTAACCTAACCTAACCTAACCTAACCTAACCTAACCTAACCTAACCTAACCTAACCTAACCTAACCTAACCTAACCTAACCTAACCTAACCTAACCTAACCTAACCTAACCTAACCTAACCTAACCTAACCTAACCTAACCTAACCTAACCTAACCTAACCTAACCTAACCTAACCTAACCTAACCTAACCTAACCTAACCTAACCTAACCTAACCTAACCTAACCTAACCTAACCTAACCTAACCTAACCTAACCTAACCTAACCTAACCTAACCTAACCTAACCTAACCTAACCTAACCTAACCTAACCTAACCTAACCTAACCTAACCTAACCTAACCTAACCTAACCTAACCTAACCTAACCTAACCTAACCTAACCTAACCTAACCTAACCTAACCTAACCTAACCTAACCTAACCTAACCTAACCTAACCTAACCTAACCTAACCTAACCTAACCTAACCTAACCTAACCTAACCTAACCTAACCTAACCTAACCTAACCTAACCTAACCTAACCTAACCTAACCTAACCTAACCTAACCTAACCTAACCTAACCTAACCTAACCTAACCTAACCTAACCTAACCTAACCTAACCTAACCTAACCTAACCTAACCTAACCTAACCTAACCTAACCTAACCTAACCTAACCTAACCTAACCTAACCTAACCTAACCTAACCTAACCTAACCTAACCTAACCTAACCTAACCTAACCTAACCTAACCTAACCTAACCTAACCTAACCTAACCTAACCTAACCTAACCTAACCTAACCTAACCTAACCTAACCTAACCTAACCTAACCTAACCTAACCTAACCTAACCTAACCTAACCTAACCTAACCTAACCTAACCTAACCTAACCTAACCTAACCTAACCTAACCTAACCTAACCTAACCTAACCTAACCTAACCTAACCTAACCTAACCTAACCTAACCTAACCTAACCTAACCTAACCTAACCTAACCTAACCTAACCTAACCTAACCTAACCTAACCTAACCTAACCTAACCTAACCTAACCTAACCTAACCTAACCTAACCTAACCTAACCTAACCTAACCTAACCTAACCTAACCTAACCTAACCTAACCTAACCTAACCTAACCTAACCTAACCTAACCTAACCTAACCTAACCTAACCTAACCTAACCTAACCTAACCTAACCTAACCTAACCTAACCTAACCTAACCTAACCTAACCTAACCTAACCTAACCTAACCTAACCTAACCTAACCTAACCTAACCTAACCTAACCTAACCTAACCTAACCTAACCTAACCTAACCTAACCTAACCTAACCTAACCTAACCTAACCTAACCTAACCTAACCTAACCTAACCTAACCTAACCTAACCTAACCTAACCTAACCTAACCTAACCTAACCTAACCTAACCTAACCTAACCTAACCTAACCTAACCTAACCTAACCTAACCTAACCTAACCTAACCTAACCTAACCTAACCTAACCTAACCTAACCTAACCTAACCTAACCTAACCTAACCTAACCTAACCTAACCTAACCTAACCTAACCTAACCTAACCTAACCTAACCTAACCTAACCTAACCTAACCTAACCTAACCTAACCTAACCTAACCTAACCTAACCTAACCTAACCTAACCTAACCTAACCTAACCTAACCTAACCTAACCTAACCTAACCTAACCTAACCTAACCTAACCTAACCTAACCTAACCTAACCTAACCTAACCTAACCTAACCTAACCTAACCTAACCTAACCTAACCTAACCTAACCTAACCTAACCTAACCTAACCTAACCTAACCTAACCTAACCTAACCTAACCTAACCTAACCTAACCTAACCTAACCTAACCTAACCTAACCTAACCTAACCTAACCTAACCTAACCTAACCTAACCTAACCTAACCTAACCTAACCTAACCTAACCTAACCTAACCTAACCTAACCTAACCTAACCTAACCTAACCTAACCTAACCTAACCTAACCTAACCTAACCTAACCTAACCTAACCTAACCTAACCTAACCTAACCTAACCTAACCTAACCTAACCTAACCTAACCTAACCTAACCTAACCTAACCTAACCTAACCTAACCTAACCTAACCTAACCTAACCTAACCTAACCTAACCTAACCTAACCTAACCTAACCTAACCTAACCTAACCTAACCTAACCTAACCTAACCTAACCTAACCTAACCTAACCTAACCTAACCTAACCTAACCTAACCTAACCTAACCTAACCTAACCTAACCTAACCTAACCTAACCTAACCTAACCTAACCTAACCTAACCTAACCTAACCTAACCTAACCTAACCTAACCTAACCTAACCTAACCTAACCTAACCTAACCTAACCTAACCTAACCTAACCTAACCTAACCTAACCTAACCTAACCTAACCTAACCTAACCTAACCTAACCTAACCTAACCTAACCTAACCTAACCTAACCTAACCTAACCTAACCTAACCTAACCTAACCTAACCTAACCTAACCTAACCTAACCTAACCTAACCTAACCTAACCTAACCTAACCTAACCTAACCTAACCTAACCTAACCTAACCTAACCTAACCTAACCTAACCTAACCTAACCTAACCTAACCTAACCTAACCTAACCTAACCTAACCTAACCTAACCTAACCTAACCTAACCTAACCTAACCTAACCTAACCTAACCTAACCTAACCTAACCTAACCTAACCTAACCTAACCTAACCTAACCTAACCTAACCTAACCTAACCTAACCTAACCTAACCTAACCTAACCTAACCTAACCTAACCTAACCTAACCTAACCTAACCTAACCTAACCTAACCTAACCTAACCTAACCTAACCTAACCTAACCTAACCTAACCTAACCTAACCTAACCTAACCTAACCTAACCTAACCTAACCTAACCTAACCTAACCTAACCTAACCTAACCTAACCTAACCTAACCTAACCTAACCTAACCTAACCTAACCTAACCTAACCTAACCTAACCTAACCTAACCTAACCTAACCTAACCTAACCTAACCTAACCTAACCTAACCTAACCTAACCTAACCTAACCTAACCTAACCTAACCTAACCTAACCTAACCTAACCTAACCTAACCTAACCTAACCTAACCTAACCTAACCTAACCTAACCTAACCTAACCTAACCTAACCTAACCTAACCTAACCTAACCTAACCTAACCTAACCTAACCTAACCTAACCTAACCTAACCTAACCTAACCTAACCTAACCTAACCTAACCTAACCTAACCTAACCTAACCTAACCTAACCTAACCTAACCTAACCTAACCTAACCTAACCTAACCTAACCTAACCTAACCTAACCTAACCTAACCTAACCTAACCTAACCTAACCTAACCTAACCTAACCTAACCTAACCTAACCTAACCTAACCTAACCTAACCTAACCTAACCTAACCTAACCTAACCTAACCTAACCTAACCTAACCTAACCTAACCTAACCTAACCTAACCTAACCTAACCTAACCTAACCTAACCTAACCTAACCTAACCTAACCTAACCTAACCTAACCTAACCTAACCTAACCTAACCTAACCTAACCTAACCTAACCTAACCTAACCTAACCTAACCTAACCTAACCTAACCTAACCTAACCTAACCTAACCTAACCTAACCTAACCTAACCTAACCTAACCTAACCTAACCTAACCTAACCTAACCTAACCTAACCTAACCTAACCTAACCTAACCTAACCTAACCTAACCTAACCTAACCTAACCTAACCTAACCTAACCTAACCTAACCTAACCTAACCTAACCTAACCTAACCTAACCTAACCTAACCTAACCTAACCTAACCTAACCTAACCTAACCTAACCTAACCTAACCTAACCTAACCTAACCTAACCTAACCTAACCTAACCTAACCTAACCTAACCTAACCTAACCTAACCTAACCTAACCTAACCTAACCTAACCTAACCTAACCTAACCTAACCTAACCTAACCTAACCTAACCTAACCTAACCTAACCTAACCTAACCTAACCTAACCTAACCTAACCTAACCTAACCTAACCTAACCTAACCTAACCTAACCTAACCTAACCTAACCTAACCTAACCTAACCTAACCTAACCTAACCTAACCTAACCTAACCTAACCTAACCTAACCTAACCTAACCTAACCTAACCTAACCTAACCTAACCTAACCTAACCTAACCTAACCTAACCTAACCTAACCTAACCTAACCTAACCTAACCTAACCTAACCTAACCTAACCTAACCTAACCTAACCTAACCTAACCTAACCTAACCTAACCTAACCTAACCTAACCTAACCTAACCTAACCTAACCTAACCTAACCTAACCTAACCTAACCTAACCTAACCTAACCTAACCTAACCTAACCTAACCTAACCTAACCTAACCTAACCTAACCTAACCTAACCTAACCTAACCTAACCTAACCTAACCTAACCTAACCTAACCTAACCTAACCTAACCTAACCTAACCTAACCTAACCTAACCTAACCTAACCTAACCTAACCTAACCTAACCTAACCTAACCTAACCTAACCTAACCTAACCTAACCTAACCTAACCTAACCTAACCTAACCTAACCTAACCTAACCTAACCTAACCTAACCTAACCTAACCTAACCTAACCTAACCTAACCTAACCTAACCTAACCTAACCTAACCTAACCTAACCTAACCTAACCTAACCTAACCTAACCTAACCTAACCTAACCTAACCTAACCTAACCTAACCTAACCTAACCTAACCTAACCTAACCTAACCTAACCTAACCTAACCTAACCTAACCTAACCTAACCTAACCTAACCTAACCTAACCTAACCTAACCTAACCTAACCTAACCTAACCTAACCTAACCTAACCTAACCTAACCTAACCTAACCTAACCTAACCTAACCTAACCTAACCTAACCTAACCTAACCTAACCTAACCTAACCTAACCTAACCTAACCTAACCTAACCTAACCTAACCTAACCTAACCTAACCTAACCTAACCTAACCTAACCTAACCTAACCTAACCTAACCTAACCTAACCTAACCTAACCTAACCTAACCTAACCTAACCTAACCTAACCTAACCTAACCTAACCTAACCTAACCTAACCTAACCTAACCTAACCTAACCTAACCTAACCTAACCTAACCTAACCTAACCTAACCTAACCTAACCTAACCTAACCTAACCTAACCTAACCTAACCTAACCTAACCTAACCTAACCTAACCTAACCTAACCTAACCTAACCTAACCTAACCTAACCTAACCTAACCTAACCTAACCTAACCTAACCTAACCTAACCTAACCTAACCTAACCTAACCTAACCTAACCTAACCTAACCTAACCTAACCTAACCTAACCTAACCTAACCTAACCTAACCTAACCTAACCTAACCTAACCTAACCTAACCTAACCTAACCTAACCTAACCTAACCTAACCTAACCTAACCTAACCTAACCTAACCTAACCTAACCTAACCTAACCTAACCTAACCTAACCTAACCTAACCTAACCTAACCTAACCTAACCTAACCTAACCTAACCTAACCTAACCTAACCTAACCTAACCTAACCTAACCTAACCTAACCTAACCTAACCTAACCTAACCTAACCTAACCTAACCTAACCTAACCTAACCTAACCTAACCTAACCTAACCTAACCTAACCTAACCTAACCTAACCTAACCTAACCTAACCTAACCTAACCTAACCTAACCTAACCTAACCTAACCTAACCTAACCTAACCTAACCTAACCTAACCTAACCTAACCTAACCTAACCTAACCTAACCTAACCTAACCTAACCTAACCTAACCTAACCTAACCTAACCTAACCTAACCTAACCTAACCTAACCTAACCTAACCTAACCTAACCTAACCTAACCTAACCTAACCTAACCTAACCTAACCTAACCTAACCTAACCTAACCTAACCTAACCTAACCTAACCTAACCTAACCTAACCTAACCTAACCTAACCTAACCTAACCTAACCTAACCTAACCTAACCTAACCTAACCTAACCTAACCTAACCTAACCTAACCTAACCTAACCTAACCTAACCTAACCTAACCTAACCTAACCTAACCTAACCTAACCTAACCTAACCTAACCTAACCTAACCTAACCTAACCTAACCTAACCTAACCTAACCTAACCTAACCTAACCTAACCTAACCTAACCTAACCTAACCTAACCTAACCTAACCTAACCTAACCTAACCTAACCTAACCTAACCTAACCTAACCTAACCTAACCTAACCTAACCTAACCTAACCTAACCTAACCTAACCTAACCTAACCTAACCTAACCTAACCTAACCTAACCTAACCTAACCTAACCTAACCTAACCTAACCTAACCTAACCTAACCTAACCTAACCTAACCTAACCTAACCTAACCTAACCTAACCTAACCTAACCTAACCTAACCTAACCTAACCTAACCTAACCTAACCTAACCTAACCTAACCTAACCTAACCTAACCTAACCTAACCTAACCTAACCTAACCTAACCTAACCTAACCTAACCTAACCTAACCTAACCTAACCTAACCTAACCTAACCTAACCTAACCTAACCTAACCTAACCTAACCTAACCTAACCTAACCTAACCTAACCTAACCTAACCTAACCTAACCTAACCTAACCTAACCTAACCTAACCTAACCTAACCTAACCTAACCTAACCTAACCTAACCTAACCTAACCTAACCTAACCTAACCTAACCTAACCTAACCTAACCTAACCTAACCTAACCTAACCTAACCTAACCTAACCTAACCTAACCTAACCTAACCTAACCTAACCTAACCTAACCTAACCTAACCTAACCTAACCTAACCTAACCTAACCTAACCTAACCTAACCTAACCTAACCTAACCTAACCTAACCTAACCTAACCTAACCTAACCTAACCTAACCTAACCTAACCTAACCTAACCTAACCTAACCTAACCTAACCTAACCTAACCTAACCTAACCTAACCTAACCTAACCTAACCTAACCTAACCTAACCTAACCTAACCTAACCTAACCTAACCTAACCTAACCTAACCTAACCTAACCTAACCTAACCTAACCTAACCTAACCTAACCTAACCTAACCTAACCTAACCTAACCTAACCTAACCTAACCTAACCTAACCTAACCTAACCTAACCTAACCTAACCTAACCTAACCTAACCTAACCTAACCTAACCTAACCTAACCTAACCTAACCTAACCTAACCTAACCTAACCTAACCTAACCTAACCTAACCTAACCTAACCTAACCTAACCTAACCTAACCTAACCTAACCTAACCTAACCTAACCTAACCTAACCTAACCTAACCTAACCTAACCTAACCTAACCTAACCTAACCTAACCTAACCTAACCTAACCTAACCTAACCTAACCTAACCTAACCTAACCTAACCTAACCTAACCTAACCTAACCTAACCTAACCTAACCTAACCTAACCTAACCTAACCTAACCTAACCTAACCTAACCTAACCTAACCTAACCTAACCTAACCTAACCTAACCTAACCTAACCTAACCTAACCTAACCTAACCTAACCTAACCTAACCTAACCTAACCTAACCTAACCTAACCTAACCTAACCTAACCTAACCTAACCTAACCTAACCTAACCTAACCTAACCTAACCTAACCTAACCTAACCTAACCTAACCTAACCTAACCTAACCTAACCTAACCTAACCTAACCTAACCTAACCTAACCTAACCTAACCTAACCTAACCTAACCTAACCTAACCTAACCTAACCTAACCTAACCTAACCTAACCTAACCTAACCTAACCTAACCTAACCTAACCTAACCTAACCTAACCTAACCTAACCTAACCTAACCTAACCTAACCTAACCTAACCTAACCTAACCTAACCTAACCTAACCTAACCTAACCTAACCTAACCTAACCTAACCTAACCTAACCTAACCTAACCTAACCTAACCTAACCTAACCTAACCTAACCTAACCTAACCTAACCTAACCTAACCTAACCTAACCTAACCTAACCTAACCTAACCTAACCTAACCTAACCTAACCTAACCTAACCTAACCTAACCTAACCTAACCTAACCTAACCTAACCTAACCTAACCTAACCTAACCTAACCTAACCTAACCTAACCTAACCTAACCTAACCTAACCTAACCTAACCTAACCTAACCTAACCTAACCTAACCTAACCTAACCTAACCTAACCTAACCTAACCTAACCTAACCTAACCTAACCTAACCTAACCTAACCTAACCTAACCTAACCTAACCTAACCTAACCTAACCTAACCTAACCTAACCTAACCTAACCTAACCTAACCTAACCTAACCTAACCTAACCTAACCTAACCTAACCTAACCTAACCTAACCTAACCTAACCTAACCTAACCTAACCTAACCTAACCTAACCTAACCTAACCTAACCTAACCTAACCTAACCTAACCTAACCTAACCTAACCTAACCTAACCTAACCTAACCTAACCTAACCTAACCTAACCTAACCTAACCTAACCTAACCTAACCTAACCTAACCTAACCTAACCTAACCTAACCTAACCTAACCTAACCTAACCTAACCTAACCTAACCTAACCTAACCTAACCTAACCTAACCTAACCTAACCTAACCTAACCTAACCTAACCTAACCTAACCTAACCTAACCTAACCTAACCTAACCTAACCTAACCTAACCTAACCTAACCTAACCTAACCTAACCTAACCTAACCTAACCTAACCTAACCTAACCTAACCTAACCTAACCTAACCTAACCTAACCTAACCTAACCTAACCTAACCTAACCTAACCTAACCTAACCTAACCTAACCTAACCTAACCTAACCTAACCTAACCTAACCTAACCTAACCTAACCTAACCTAACCTAACCTAACCTAACCTAACCTAACCTAACCTAACCTAACCTAACCTAACCTAACCTAACCTAACCTAACCTAACCTAACCTAACCTAACCTAACCTAACCTAACCTAACCTAACCTAACCTAACCTAACCTAACCTAACCTAACCTAACCTAACCTAACCTAACCTAACCTAACCTAACCTAACCTAACCTAACCTAACCTAACCTAACCTAACCTAACCTAACCTAACCTAACCTAACCTAACCTAACCTAACCTAACCTAACCTAACCTAACCTAACCTAACCTAACCTAACCTAACCTAACCTAACCTAACCTAACCTAACCTAACCTAACCTAACCTAACCTAACCTAACCTAACCTAACCTAACCTAACCTAACCTAACCTAACCTAACCTAACCTAACCTAACCTAACCTAACCTAACCTAACCTAACCTAACCTAACCTAACCTAACCTAACCTAACCTAACCTAACCTAACCTAACCTAACCTAACCTAACCTAACCTAACCTAACCTAACCTAACCTAACCTAACCTAACCTAACCTAACCTAACCTAACCTAACCTAACCTAACCTAACCTAACCTAACCTAACCTAACCTAACCTAACCTAACCTAACCTAACCTAACCTAACCTAACCTAACCTAACCTAACCTAACCTAACCTAACCTAACCTAACCTAACCTAACCTAACCTAACCTAACCTAACCTAACCTAACCTAACCTAACCTAACCTAACCTAACCTAACCTAACCTAACCTAACCTAACCTAACCTAACCTAACCTAACCTAACCTAACCTAACCTAACCTAACCTAACCTAACCTAACCTAACCTAACCTAACCTAACCTAACCTAACCTAACCTAACCTAACCTAACCTAACCTAACCTAACCTAACCTAACCTAACCTAACCTAACCTAACCTAACCTAACCTAACCTAACCTAACCTAACCTAACCTAACCTAACCTAACCTAACCTAACCTAACCTAACCTAACCTAACCTAACCTAACCTAACCTAACCTAACCTAACCTAACCTAACCTAACCTAACCTAACCTAACCTAACCTAACCTAACCTAACCTAACCTAACCTAACCTAACCTAACCTAACCTAACCTAACCTAACCTAACCTAACCTAACCTAACCTAACCTAACCTAACCTAACCTAACCTAACCTAACCTAACCTAACCTAACCTAACCTAACCTAACCTAACCTAACCTAACCTAACCTAACCTAACCTAACCTAACCTAACCTAACCTAACCTAACCTAACCTAACCTAACCTAACCTAACCTAACCTAACCTAACCTAACCTAACCTAACCTAACCTAACCTAACCTAACCTAACCTAACCTAACCTAACCTAACCTAACCTAACCTAACCTAACCTAACCTAACCTAACCTAACCTAACCTAACCTAACCTAACCTAACCTAACCTAACCTAACCTAACCTAACCTAACCTAACCTAACCTAACCTAACCTAACCTAACCTAACCTAACCTAACCTAACCTAACCTAACCTAACCTAACCTAACCTAACCTAACCTAACCTAACCTAACCTAACCTAACCTAACCTAACCTAACCTAACCTAACCTAACCTAACCTAACCTAACCTAACCTAACCTAACCTAACCTAACCTAACCTAACCTAACCTAACCTAACCTAACCTAACCTAACCTAACCTAACCTAACCTAACCTAACCTAACC
This sequence comes from Apocheima hispidaria, assembly GCA_947579745.1. NCBI lineage: Eukaryota > Metazoa > Arthropoda > Insecta > Lepidoptera > Geometridae > Apocheima > Apocheima hispidaria. The sequence goes on from OX388146.1 coordinate 15,612, forward strand.
TAACCTAACCTAACCTAACCTAACCTAACCTAACCTAACCTAACCTAACCTAACCTAACCTAACCTAACCTAACCTAACCTAACCTAACCTAACCTAACCTAACCTAACCTAACCTAACCTAACCTAACCTAACCTAACCTAACCTAACCTAACCTAACCTAACCTAACCTAACCTAACCTAACCTAACCTAACCTAACCTAACCTAACCTAACCTAACCTAACCTAACCTAACCTAACCTAACCTAACCTAACCTAACCTAACCTAACCTAACCTAACCTAACCTAACCTAACCTAACCTAACCTAACCTAACCTAACCTAACCTAACCTAACCTAACCTAACCTAACCTAACCTAACCTAACCTAACCTAACCTAACCTAACCTAACCTAACCTAACCTAACCTAACCTAACCTAACCTAACCTAACCTAACCTAACCTAACCTAACCTAACCTAACCTAACCTAACCTAACCTAACCTAACCTAACCTAACCTAACCTAACCTAACCTAACCTAACCTAACCTAACCTAACCTAACCTAACCTAACCTAACCTAACCTAACCTAACCTAACCTAACCTAACCTAACCTAACCTAACCTAACCTAACCTAACCTAACCTAACCTAACCTAACCTAACCTAACCTAACCTAACCTAACCTAACCTAACCTAACCTAACCTAACCTAACCTAACCTAACCTAACCTAACCTAACCTAACCTAACCTAACCTAACCTAACCTAACCTAACCTAACCTAACCTAACCTAACCTAACCTAACCTAACCTAACCTAACCTAACCTAACCTAACCTAACCTAACCTAACCTAACCTAACCTAACCTAACCTAACCTAACCTAACCTAACCTAACCTAACCTAACCTAACCTAACCTAACCTAACCTAACCTAACCTAACCTAACCTAACCTAACCTAACCTAACCTAACCTAACCTAACCTAACCTAACCTAACCTAACCTAACCTAACCTAACCTAACCTAACCTAACCTAACCTAACCTAACCTAACCTAACCTAACCTAACCTAACCTAACCTAACCTAACCTAACCTAACCTAACCTAACCTAACCTAACCTAACCTAACCTAACCTAACCTAACCTAACCTAACCTAACCTAACCTAACCTAACCTAACCTAACCTAACCTAACCTAACCTAACCTAACCTAACCTAACCTAACCTAACCTAACCTAACCTAACCTAACCTAACCTAACCTAACCTAACCTAACCTAACCTAACCTAACCTAACCTAACCTAACCTAACCTAACCTAACCTAACCTAACCTAACCTAACCTAACCTAACCTAACCTAACCTAACCTAACCTAACCTAACCTAACCTAACCTAACCTAACCTAACCTAACCTAACCTAACCTAACCTAACCTAACCTAACCTAACCTAACCTAACCTAACCTAACCTAACCTAACCTAACCTAACCTAACCTAACCTAACCTAACCTAACCTAACCTAACCTAACCTAACCTAACCTAACCTAACCTAACCTAACCTAACCTAACCTAACCTAACCTAACCTAACCTAACCTAACCTAACCTAACCTAACCTAACCTAACCTAACCTAACCTAACCTAACCTAACCTAACCTAACCTAACCTAACCTAACCTAACCTAACCTAACCAGTCGCGGGCCATCTCTCGACCCGAACGCGTCTAATAATTGCCCGGAATTTTGCTCCGACATTTTTATAATAAATTTTAACAGTGAAAAATCAAAAGTGCAAGGTTTTCTGTGCCAAATAGTGGAGTGTTGTATATGTGCGTCTTCGTCTCGACGAGCCCTATCAGACGGTGTTTTTCCGGGCTCGAGAGTTGAACGGTTCTCGAGATATCCTCGAAGAACCGCGAAAACCTCGCCCGGGCCACCTTTGGAGCTGAACGCTGCGAGATCGAGATCTATAGCACCCACTTTCTTGAGTGCAAGAAGTTGCACACTGACAAGGAGCATCGGGAAATAATTTTTCCGGATTTTTCCGGGCCACTTCGCTGAACAAAACTGAAGAAAATACGAATTTTCGCTGACACGCGGTACTTGATCCTGAAGGATCCCACAGGATCTGACTAAGTAACTGGAAGAGGAGTATTGATAGCAGCCGGGAGCCACTTCCCGCTTCCAGATCGGACCCCCGGGACCGGAGATACGAATTCTTAAAGTTAAGTGGACTTTTTGACGGCATTATCTCCTAAAGCAGATCTACAACCCTTATTTTTTAATTCACTTTAAAATAGTACCTTAGACTCTCTAATAGTGTATCAAAATTAAAAAATTTAATCTATGATAGTTCGTTAGGAATTAAATTAAATAGTTTTTCAGAAAACACGCGGTGGGTTAAAACAACCCCCTACCACCCCTGAAAAATTTTTACAGTATTCAGGACCAAAAGTTGTAAACAATATATTTTTGGTGGATTTTTAAAACAAACTGCTTAGGAGATAAAAATTAATTTATAGTTTTAGGTTAAGACTTACGATATAAATCGGACCTTGACTAAAGTCAAATTTCGGGTGGCCCCCCGGATATTTAAGAAAAAATTGACATTGGGGCAAAGGGCTGGATACCTACGGAATTAAGTCCCGTTGTAATCATATTTTTAAGTGCTATATCCCAGGAGTTATTCGGTTTTGAAAACACCTCAACGTATAATTGTGCATTCACCAGGGGTAAATATTCTAGGGGTTGTAACCTGTGACTCAGGGGGTGAAATACAGTTCTGCCGCCGCAGAAGTTATTTTTTGCGGCAGACGAATTGATAGACACCAAAAACTCGCCCCTACGTTGGGTTTCCGAGTGTGACGTTTTCGAAATCGAATTACGTAAATATTTTACCAAATGAAAATTTCAATTGTTAAAGTTTTGTGAATAAACAGAAAGCTATAGATCTTCGAAATTTTGTATAGTAGCACCTTAAAATAAAATATTTATATTATTGCACATTTCAGTAGAAGCATATTTTTAAGTTTTTTAGATTTTTCCCTTTTGTCGTTTCGGGAAAATAGCATTTTTAGGCGGACCTAGTTTGTTTATCAAACCGCACAATAAAGTTGTACATAGTTTTAGTTCCGTATTTCTTGTCGGGATTGCGCTGCTCCAAGGCTACATACTAGTACGCCGACTTCTGGGACAGTTGAAAACTGTGTCCGGAAGGTCACTCGCTTGATGGTTAGCGCCTCTCGGACAGTCGGGTGAAAAACTTTGGAGCACTGTATCTCCGAAACTAGAGTAGTTGGAAAATTTTTGAAAACGGTTAAGAGGTTGGTTGTGCCCAAACCCTTCACCCCCCCCTCATTTTGAACCCCCTCACCCCGCAAAATTTCAGTTGAGAAATTTGATTTACTGAAATAACACGTCTATTCCGATACCCGAAACTCCCCCCCCCTGCAAATTACCCCCCCTCCTAAATTTGTATTCTAAAATTCAACAGATTGGACTGGTTTAACGTAACATTGTGCAAAAAGCTTGGCTTCAGGGATAAGAAATTTTCAGCACTTTTTCCTGAAAGTCGATTATCTCTGAAACTAAGCGTCTGGGACCATTTTTGACAAGATCTTGCATATATAGACGATTCGTCTATATATGCAATTATTGGTCCCCGCCCAATTCCCCCCCCCTACAAATTAACCCCCCCTCCCCTCCTAAATTTTTATTCTAAAATTCAATAGATTGGACTAGTCTAAAGTAAAATTTGGACGAAAAGCTTGGCTTCGGGGTAAGAAATTTTCAGCACTTTTTCCTGAAAGTCGATTATCTCGGAAACTAAGCGTCTGGGACCATTTTTGACAAGACCTTGCATATATAGACGAAGTCTATATATGCAAGTATTGGTCCCCGCCCAATTTCCCCCCCCCCCGCAAATACCCCCCCCCCCCCCCCCCCCAAATATTATTGTTAAATTTTGAAGTCTGTGTGTATTTTAATAGATTAAACTAGTTATTTTTAACATTGGAGGATTAACATTGTACACTGACAATCTCGTACCACTCTGACCGAGGCTTTTTTGGCCGCTCGCAGCAAACCAAAGGTGTTTATTGCCTATTTTATACACACGCGATACTCACCTGACAACAGCTCCTGAAGCTCTGCTCGACGCTCGACCGGCTCGCAAACGGTAGAGAACCCCTCGGGTGACTGCCGCTTGTTGGTCCACAGGAACACCTGAAACAGAAAACAAAAATTAGAAACTAATAACTAGGATAACTATATAACTATTGACTATTGACTATATTTTGATTTATGCATTTTAAATTAAAATATACAAATTTATATACAATTTTATAGACATTAATATATTTACAACTTATACAAATTTACGACTAATTTTAAAACTTTAAAATAATCTCGCGAGCGATCCCAGAAAAAGAAATCCTCGAAATAAAAATGTTTCGATCACCGATCAAGACCGATTCCAACAAGGTAGACTCAAACGCGACGATAACGCTGACCGGGCCGCACACAGAGACAGCAGGACCTGTAACAAAAAGTGTCAGGCGTAGTATCGGTGATTGGGAGACTGGAATCCCGGACCATAGCCGATCAACCTCAAGGTCCCCTCCAAAAGATCTTAAAGCCACGGGGCCACCTAAACCAGCAGTGCGAAGGATGTCCACAGAGGTGATGGTGAGCCCTCCGAAACAAACAAGCTCAAAGGCTACGGACAGGGTTGCCGAAGCGCGTCACCTTCAAATAAAGGTTAAGCAACACCTCAAAGCCTCCAGAAATACCAAAAAGGAGATAATAGAAGCGGTTACAGAGGCGGTGGATCGCCTATACCTGCTGATAAAGGAGCTGAGCTCCATTAAAAGCCAGAGCGCCGCTGTGCAGCCTCTGAAACCGCAAGAAGAAGAAAAGAAAGTGTCTGAAAACAGAGAGGAAGAGAAACTGAAAGAAAGAAAATGGGAAGATATGATTGGAAAACACATGGAGCTTATTAAGGAAAACAACGAAAGGATGGAGAGTCTAAAAGAAGAGCTAAAGAAAAAGACATACGCAAGTGTGGCGGCGGAGACCACCCGGATGCAGATGCCGACGCACACGGCACTGCATTCGGTGGTCGTCACCGCCAAGGACGAAACTGAAACAGGAGAAGAGGTTTTAGAAAGAATAAGGAAAGCAGTGAACGCAACGGAAGGAGGCATCGAGGTAGAGAAAATAAGAAAGGCTAAAGATAGGAAGGTTATAGTTGGGTGCAGAACGGAAGAGGAAAGACGGAAAGTAAGAGAAAGGCTAAATCAAGCAAGGGAACTAAATGTCGAAGACATTAAGAACAAAGATCCCCTGGTGATCCTCAGGGACGTCCTCCAGCACAATAGTGAGGAGGATGTTATTAAAGCCCTGAGGACACAAAACAGGGGCCTCTTCAAGGACCTATCGAAGGAAGACGACAGAGTGACAATCGCGTATAAAAAACGCACAAGAAATCCGCACACACATCACATAGTCATCAGAGTCTCTCCGAAACTGTGGCAGCGCATGACCCAAGCCGAGGCAGTCCACGTAGATCTCCAGAGGGTACGGGTGTCGGACCAGTCGCCTCTGGTCCAGTGCTCGCTCTGCCTCGGTTATGGGCACGGTCGGCGCTTCTGCAAAGAGACTCTGGAGAAGTGCAGCCATTGCGGAGGACCCCACCTAAAGACACAATGTGCGGATTGGCTCGCTGGTGTGACCCCATCCTGCTGCAACTGCATGCACGCCAAAGCAGAAAAAACGGATCACAATGCTTTCAGCCAGGAGTGCATGATCAGACGGAAGTGGGACGCGCTCGCTAGGACTGCAATAGCATATTGCTAAGGTGGTCCCACGCGCCAATCAAGCTCGGAAAAGCAATAGGCCGTACCTCGTAACCCAAGCGAACCTCCAACGGAAACAACGAGCAACAGACGACATTATGCTTGAGGCTTACAAAAAGGGGGCGGCATTTGCTATGCTGCAGGAGCCATATGTCGGGGGCAAGGGCAGAATGGGAAACTACAGAGGCACAAGAATTTTCCAGAATACCAACCAAGGAGACGGTACTGTCAAATCAGCATTAGCAGTTTTTGATAACGACCTGGATGTTATTCAATACCCAAACTTCACCACCAACAACATCGTTGTGGTGAAAATTAGAACGAGTGCCTGGGAAATTGTTGTGGTCTCATTCTACCTGGAGCCTAGACCGACACCAATCGAACCATACCTGCAGCAGCTGAGCGAGATAAAGCAACACTTCGGTCAGAGGATCATCATGGGAGGCGATTCGAACGCCAAAAACGCGTGGTGGGGGAGTCCCGTACTGGACAGTAGAGGTGAGGACATGGCTGGAACCCTGGATGATCTGAGCATGCAGGTACTCAACGCAGGCAGCATTCCAACCTACGACACGATAAGAGGGGGTATACGGTATACCAGTTATGTGGACATTACGGTCTGCACACCGGACATGCTTTACTACGTGGACGACTGGAAAATCGACGAAGGGATGACTACATCGGATCACAACACCATTTTATTTAAGATTAACCAAATTAGATCAAAAGGTATTGACATAGCTAGAACTACAAGAACATATAATAGTAAGAAAGCAAACTGGCACCAATTTCATATGAAAATGGCCCAGTTGCTGGAAGTAAATAAAATAAATAGCGCGGCAGTAAATAGCATACAAAATAAAATAGAACTAGAGAAATTAATAGAAACATATATAAATATAGTAACAGAAACATGCGATAACAGTATACCGAAATTAAAACATAAAAATACAGTAAACTTACCATGGTGGTCCGATGAGCTCGCCAAGTTGAAGAAGGAGGTCGCCACGAGGAAACGCAGGGTCCGAAGTGCAGCGCCAGTCCGCAGGTCCAAGGTCGTCGATGAGTACCTGCAAGCAAAAGAACATTATGAACAGGAAGCAAAAACCGCTCAAATCAAGAGCTGGAAAGACTTCTGTCAAAAGCAAGACAGGGAAGGGATGTGGGAAGGAATTTATAGGGTTATGGGAAGAACGGCCAAAAGGCATGAAGACCTGCCCCTCACAGATAATGATGGCAGTGCCCTAAGCCCAAAGGAGTCCGTAGAACTACTAGCCGAGACATTCTACCCAGAAGATAGGAGAGAAGGTGAGAATGCAGAGCACACGCAAATTAGAGCAAAGGCTGACCAAGTAAATGAACAGGATGATAATTTACATCATGACCCTCCATTTACCTCTGCAGAACTAAGTTACTCAGTCAACAGCTTTAATCCCAAGAAAGCTCCAGGATTAGATGGTTTTACGGCAGACATCTGCAAACGAGCGATAGTACAGGACCCTGACCTTTTCCTATCACTGGCAAATAAATGCCTGGAACTGGGACACTTCCCAAAGTCCTGGAAGGAGGCAATTGTTGTCATCCTTAGGAAGCCTGGTAGAGAAAACTACACCGTGCCGAAATCCTACAGGCCAATCGGCCTTTTGCCAGTGATGGGAAAAGTCCTGGAAAAAATGATAGTAGGGCGAATGAAATGGCACCTCATCCCTCGATTTAGTCCCCAACAATATGGGTTTATGCCACAGAAGAGCACAGAAGACTCCCTCTATGTCCTGATCAAGAATATAAAAGAGAAGTTAAAACAAAGAAAACTGATCACTATTGTATCATTGGACATAGAGGGAGCCTTTGATAATGCATGGTGGCCCGCCATGAGATTAAGACTGGCAGAAGAGAAGTGCCCAATAAATGTCCGAAGGGTTCTGGATAGCTATCTGGAAAACCGAAAGGTGAGGGTCAGGTACGCGGGTGAGGAAGCAAAGAGAGATACATCAAAAGGTTGTGTCCAAGGGTCGATCGGAGGACCGATCCTCTGGAACCTCCTTCTGGATCCATTACTGAGGGGATTGCAGCTGCGGGGAGATTATTGTCAAGCTTTTGCCGATGACGTCATCTTGCTGTTCGACGGAAACACAGCTCAAGAAGTGCAAGCACGTGCAAATGACGCCCTCGCTTATGTTCAGCAGTGGGGTACGACAAATAAGTTAAGATTTGCGCCACAAAAGACCAAAGCTATGGTCTTAACCCGCAAACTCAAGTTCGATACCCCAAGGTTGAGCATGGGCGGGGTTGCCATAGAGATGACCAGAGAGATTAAACTCTTGGGGCTCTTGATAGATGATAAGCTGACTTTCAACGCACACGCTGCAAACGCTTGCAGGAAAGCGTTGGGCGTATATAAGCATCTATCAAGAGCCGCCAAGATCAGCTGGGGCCTCCACCCAGAGGTCATTCGAGCAATCTACACAGCGGTTGTAGAGCCAATTGTTCTGTATGCAGCACCAGCATGGGCTCCGGCAACGAAAAAGTGGTGCATACAAAAGCAGCTGAATGCGGTTCAAAGGGGCTTTGCACAGAAACTGTGTAAAGCCTACCGCACGGTCTCCCTGAACTCAGCACTGGTGCTGGCTGGGATACTACCCCTCGACCTCAGAATACAGGAGGCAGCTGCCCTGTATGAGGCAAAGAGGGGGGTACCCCAGCCAATACTTGGAGATAGAGAGATCGTGCGAAGAACCGCATACGTCGACACCCCTCATCCGGCGCAGAATATTGCTAACACATTCATTTGCCTGGAAAACGAAGAGCAACTAAACCTTCATAGCACTCAGGCAGTCAAGATTTTTACGGACGGCAGCAAAATTGAGGGCAGGGTTGGGGCAGCATTGTCTCTTTGGAGCAATTCTGCCGAAACCAAATGCCTGAAATTTAAGCTGTCGTCCTATTGCACCGTTTTCCAGGCCGAATTGTTAGCAGTATTAAAAGCGACGGATGAGATACTTAAAAGGCCAGAAGCTGTTTTTGGTATATTTAGTGACTCTAGGTCCTCGTTACAAGTAATAGTTAACAACTGCTCTCTCAACCCCCTCGCAGTCGAAATCCGAAAAAAGCTTAAAGAATGTCAAATTCAGAATAAAAAAGTTGAACTTTTTTGGATCAAAGCACATGCGGGACTCGAGGGGAATGAGAGAGCAGACGAACTCGCAAAAGACGCGGCTCTAAGTTTAAAGTCCAAACCGCATTATGACAAATGTCCGGTTTCATTCGTCAAGAAACATATTCGTATGAACACTCTGGACGAATGGAACCGGAGATACAAAACAGGTGAAACCGCCTCAACCACAATGGCCTTTTTTCCAAATGCCATCGACTCCTTTAGAGTGGTGAGAAAAGTAAAACCCGAAGGTGTACTTACACAAATATTGACAGGGCATGGTGGGTTTTCCCAGTACTTGCATCGTTTCAAGTTATGGGATAACCCATCATGCCCCTGTGACCCAAACAAAGACGAGACACCCATCCACGTCATTACAGAGTGCCCGATCTTCGGTAGGGAGAGGTACGAGTTTGAG
>OX388146.1:27500-32500 GCA_947579745.1 Apocheima hispidaria
AACCTAACCTAACCTAACCTAACCTAACCTAACCTAACCTAACCTAACCTAACCTAACCTAACCTAACCTAACCTAACCTAACCTAACCTAACCTAACCTAACCTAACCTAACCTAACCTAACCTAACCTAACCTAACCTAACCTAACCTAACCTAACCTAACCTAACCTAACCTAACCTAACCTAACCTAACCTAACCTAACCTAACCTAACCTAACCTAACCTAACCTAACCTAACCTAACCTAACCTAACCTAACCTAACCTAACCTAACCTAACCTAACCTAACCTAACCTAACCTAACCTAACCTAACCTAACCTAACCTAACCTAACCTAACCTAACCTAACCTAACCTAACCTAACCTAACCTAACCTAACCTAACCTAACCTAACCTAACCTAACCTAACCTAACCTAACCTAACCTAACCTAACCTAACCTAACCTAACCTAACCTAACCTAACCTAACCTAACCTAACCTAACCTAACCTAACCTAACCTAACCTAACCTAACCTAACCTAACCTAACCTAACCTAACCTAACCTAACCTAACCTAACCTAACCTAACCTAACCTAACCTAACCTAACCTAACCTAACCTAACCTAACCTAACCTAACCTAACCTAACCTAACCTAACCTAACCTAACCTAACCTAACCTAACCTAACCTAACCTAACCTAACCTAACCTAACCTAACCTAACCTAACCTAACCTAACCTAACCTAACCTAACCTAACCTAACCTAACCTAACCTAACCTAACCTAACCTAACCTAACCTAACCTAACCTAACCTAACCTAACCTAACCTAACCTAACCTAACCTAACCTAACCTAACCTAACCTAACCTAACCTAACCTAACCTAACCTAACCTAACCTAACCTAACCTAACCTAACCTAACCTAACCTAACCTAACCTAACCTAACCTAACCTAACCTAACCTAACCTAACCTAACCTAACCTAACCTAACCTAACCTAACCTAACCTAACCTAACCTAACCTAACCTAACCTAACCTAACCTAACCTAACCTAACCTAACCTAACCTAACCTAACCTAACCTAACCTAACCTAACCTAACCTAACCTAACCTAACCTAACCTAACCTAACCTAACCTAACCTAACCTAACCTAACCTAACCTAACCTAACCTAACCTAACCTAACCTAACCTAACCTAACCTAACCTAACCTAACCTAACCTAACCTAACCTAACCTAACCTAACCTAACCTAACCTAACCTAACCTAACCTAACCTAACCTAACCTAACCTAACCTAACCTAACCTAACCTAACCTAACCTAACCTAACCTAACCTAACCTAACCTAACCTAACCTAACCTAACCTAACCTAACCTAACCTAACCTAACCTAACCTAACCTAACCTAACCTAACCTAACCTAACCTAACCTAACCTAACCTAACCTAACCTAACCTAACCTAACCTAACCTAACCTAACCTAACCTAACCTAACCTAACCTAACCTAACCTAACCTAACCTAACCTAACCTAACCTAACCTAACCTAACCTAACCTAACCTAACCTAACCTAACCTAACCTAACCTAACCTAACCTAACCTAACCTAACCTAACCTAACCTAACCTAACCTAACCTAACCTAACCTAACCTAACCTAACCTAACCTAACCTAACCTAACCTAACCTAACCTAACCTAACCTAACCTAACCTAACCTAACCTAACCTAACCTAACCTAACCTAACCTAACCTAACCTAACCTAACCTAACCTAACCTAACCTAACCTAACCTAACCTAACCTAACCTAACCTAACCTAACCTAACCTAACCTAACCTAACCTAACCTAACCTAACCTAACCTAACCTAACCTAACCTAACCTAACCTAACCTAACCTAACCTAACCTAACCTAACCTAACCTAACCTAACCTAACCTAACCTAACCTAACCTAACCTAACCTAACCTAACCTAACCTAACCTAACCTAACCTAACCTAACCTAACCTAACCTAACCTAACCTAACCTAACCTAACCTAACCTAACCTAACCTAACCTAACCTAACCTAACCTAACCTAACCTAACCTAACCTAACCTAACCTAACCTAACCTAACCTAACCTAACCTAACCTAACCTAACCTAACCTAACCTAACCTAACCTAACCTAACCTAACCTAACCTAACCTAACCTAACCTAACCTAACCTAACCTAACCTAACCTAACCTAACCTAACCTAACCTAACCTAACCTAACCTAACCTAACCTAACCTAACCTAACCTAACCTAACCTAACCTAACCTAACCTAACCTAACCTAACCTAACCTAACCTAACCTAACCTAACCTAACCTAACCTAACCTAACCTAACCTAACCTAACCTAACCTAACCTAACCTAACCTAACCTAACCTAACCTAACCTAACCTAACCTAACCTAACCTAACCTAACCTAACCTAACCTAACCTAACCTAACCTAACCTAACCTAACCTAACCTAACCTAACCTAACCTAACCTAACCTAACCTAACCTAACCTAACCTAACCTAACCTAACCTAACCTAACCTAACCTAACCTAACCTAACCTAACCTAACCTAACCTAACCTAACCTAACCTAACCTAACCTAACCTAACCTAACCTAACCTAACCTAACCTAACCTAACCTAACCTAACCTAACCTAACCTAACCTAACCTAACCTAACCTAACCTAACCTAACCTAACCTAACCTAACCTAACCTAACCTAACCTAACCTAACCTAACCTAACCTAACCTAACCTAACCTAACCTAACCTAACCTAACCTAACCTAACCTAACCTAACCTAACCTAACCTAACCTAACCTAACCTAACCTAACCTAACCTAACCTAACCTAACCTAACCTAACCTAACCTAACCTAACCTAACCTAACCTAACCTAACCTAACCTAACCTAACCTAACCTAACCTAACCTAACCTAACCTAACCTAACCTAACCTAACCTAACCTAACCTAACCTAACCTAACCTAACCTAACCTAACCTAACCTAACCTAACCTAACCTAACCTAACCTAACCTAACCTAACCTAACCTAACCTAACCTAACCTAACCTAACCTAACCTAACCTAACCTAACCTAACCTAACCTAACCTAACCTAACCTAACCTAACCTAACCTAACCTAACCTAACCTAACCTAACCTAACCTAACCTAACCTAACCTAACCTAACCTAACCTAACCTAACCTAACCTAACCTAACCTAACCTAACCTAACCTAACCTAACCTAACCTAACCTAACCTAACCTAACCTAACCTAACCTAACCTAACCTAACCTAACCTAACCTAACCTAACCTAACCTAACCTAACCTAACCTAACCTAACCTAACCTAACCTAACCTAACCTAACCTAACCTAACCTAACCTAACCTAACCTAACCTAACCTAACCTAACCTAACCTAACCTAACCTAACCTAACCTAACCTAACCTAACCTAACCTAACCTAACCTAACCTAACCTAACCTAACCTAACCTAACCTAACCTAACCTAACCTAACCTAACCTAACCTAACCTAACCTAACCTAACCTAACCTAACCTAACCTAACCTAACCTAACCTAACCTAACCTAACCTAACCTAACCTAACCTAACCTAACCTAACCTAACCTAACCTAACCTAACCTAACCTAACCTAACCTAACCTAACCTAACCTAACCTAACCTAACCTAACCTAACCTAACCTAACCTAACCTAACCTAACCTAACCTAACCTAACCTAACCTAACCTAACCTAACCTAACCTAACCTAACCTAACCTAACCTAACCTAACCTAACCTAACCTAACCTAACCTAACCTAACCTAACCTAACCTAACCTAACCTAACCTAACCTAACCTAACCTAACCTAACCTAACCTAACCTAACCTAACCTAACCTAACCTAACCTAACCTAACCTAACCTAACCTAACCTAACCTAACCTAACCTAACCTAACCTAACCTAACCTAACCTAACCTAACCTAACCTAACCTAACCTAACCTAACCTAACCTAACCTAACCTAACCTAACCTAACCTAACCTAACCTAACCTAACCTAACCTAACCTAACCTAACCTAACCTAACCTAACCTAACCTAACCTAACCTAACCTAACCTAACCTAACCTAACCTAACCTAACCTAACCTAACCTAACCTAACCTAACCTAACCTAACCTAACCTAACCTAACCTAACCTAACCTAACCTAACCTAACCTAACCTAACCTAACCTAACCTAACCTAACCTAACCTAACCTAACCTAACCTAACCTAACCTAACCTAACCTAACCTAACCTAACCTAACCTAACCTAACCTAACCTAACCTAACCTAACCTAACCTAACCTAACCTAACCTAACCTAACCTAACCTAACCTAACCTAACCTAACCTAACCTAACCTAACCTAACCTAACCTAACCTAACCTAACCTAACCTAACCTAACCTAACCTAACCTAACCTAACCTAACCTAACCTAACCTAACCTAACCTAACCTAACCTAACCTAACCTAACCTAACCTAACCTAACCTAACCTAACCTAACCTAACCTAACCTAACCTAACCTAACCTAACCTAACCTAACCTAACCTAACCTAACCTAACCTAACCTAACCTAACCTAACCTAACCTAACCTAACCTAACCTAACCTAACCTAACCTAACCTAACCTAACCTAACCTAACCTAACCTAACCTAACCTAACCTAACCTAACCTAACCTAACCTAACCTAACCTAACCTAACCTAACCTAACCTAACCTAACCTAACCTAACCTAACCTAACCTAACCTAACCTAACCTAACCTAACCTAACCTAACCTAACCTAACCTAACCTAACCTAACCTAACCTAACCTAACCTAACCTAACCTAACCTAACCTAACCTAACCTAACCTAACCTAACCTAACCTAACCTAACCTAACCTAACCTAACCTAACCTAACCTAACCTAACCTAACCTAACCTAACCTAACCTAACCTAACCT